>VWZZ01000195.1:643582-760719 GCA_013399095.1 Psophia crepitans
CAGAGCCACTAAGATGATCAAGGGAGTGGAACATCTCTCTTATGAGGAAAGGCTGAGGGAGCTGGGTCTCTTTAGCTTGGAGAAGAGGAGGCTGAGGGGTGACCTCATCAATGTTTATAAATATGTTAAGGGTGAGTGTCAGGGAAGATGGCGCCAGGCTCTTCTTGGCCTCACTAAGCGATAGGACAAGGGGCAACGGGTGCAAATTGGAGCATAGGAGGTTCCGGGTTAACATAAGGAAAAACTTTTTCACTGTGAGGGTGACAGAGCACTGGAACAGGCTGCCCAGAGAGGTTGTGGAGTCTCCTTCTCTGGAGACATTCAAAACCCGACTGGACGTGTTCCTGAGTGATGTGCTCTAGGTGGCCCTGCCTTGGCAGGGAGGGTTGGACTAGATGATCTTTTGAGGTCCCTTCCAACCCTTGTGATTCTGTGATTATATTTGCAAGATTAATGATGTTGCAAAAAAAAAGTAATCAACTTAAACAGCAGACTTGGAAGCACTTAATTTATTTTCTAGTAAAAATATAGAAACTAGAAAAATCTAGGTTCCTTTATCCAGGTCCAAAATGATGCTACTGACTGAACAAATTTCCAAATTTGATCTTATGAAAGAAAAAATAGTCTAGGTTATTATTTTTTCCTTAATGTTTTTAAAAGTCACTCTGAAATGTCACTAATTATTAAATTTTAGGCATCAATACCCTTTTCGCTCCAAAGTGCTCTGCAGACATTTTGCTTTTAGTAGGTAATGAATGCATCATACTTTGTCAACATCCTCCTCCTCTTCCACTAACGTGTTACCCCCATGAACCACCTTGGGTCTCAAGCCTTCTCAAAGCCAACTCATTCACAAACAGGCAGTTGCCTCCAGTCCCTTCAGAAATGGGTAAGTGTCCCCATTTCCTGGGTGAGCCCTGCACAGAAACAGTCTTCTCTTTGCTTCCACGGATATCTCACTGGCATGACAGCCACAGGTTAGGCCACTTGCCAGATTCCACTCTGCAGAGTGGGTGTCCCAGTTCTACTTTCTCCCTGCAAGTGCAGGCGACAAGACTTCAGGTGCCCAAACCCTGGCTTGGCGATCTAACACTTTTGGGATGAAACCCTTTGCTAGGCACCGCTCACAGAAAAGTCACATCAATTCATACTAACCAGTAATGAGAATACATCTTCCTGTTTTATTAGCAATATGTTATTTTGGCAAGTATGCCTAATCTTTTCTGGGTAATTAACACAACTAATTGTGAGGGAAGAACTGGCTTTAGGAAAACACAAGAGAAGGAAGAGACCTGGAACCCCATAACCCATGGCTAACTGTAAAGGTAGGATGCAGATTAATCAGTTTTCAGCAAGCTAATGAGAAAAATCAATTGTTACCCTGAGACTTCTTATTTCATCTTAATGTGATATATCATCCGATAAATATAAACTGCTTTATGTAATTAAAACTGCTAATAGTTCTAATCAGTTTATCAATTCACTTTCTTCTTTCAAAAGGTTTGGTGGGGTTTTTTTGGAGACAGTAATGTTCCCTCATTCACAGGTTAGCAGTGCAAGTCTGGAGCAGCCCTATTGACACAGCAAAGAACAGACTAGACAAAATGCTGTAGCCAGATGGACTAGCAAAAGTGTTCCTGTACCCAGTATTACATGCACACACACATATAAAGACATGGAAATACAGATTATGTCCAGTGATCTGAAAACAAACAATTTGCTTCAAAAGCCATTGTATTCTAACAATTCTCTCGCAGCGCCCACAGACCCGGAATAGTAGGGCACATTACTGAGTCTTTTAAAGTGAGCGGTTACACATTTTTCTCCAAAAATTTCACTTCCCATTAAACTCAAAAAACTTGGCACTGCTGAAATCAGTGCATACTTCACCGTTGAATTTGAGAGATTTTTTTTACTCCTCTCTTCCCCCACCCATTGCTTGAAGATTACAGAGAGACCATTGAAATGGATTATCTGGGTTTGTTACTGCACAACATCCAAAATAAGGAGCAATGAGAATCATAGATTCAGAAGATGAAAAGGAATTGGCGTGATCAGTTTGACCTCCCAGCAATTTTATACAATTTAATGTGCTGTCTTCAAAATGTTTTGTAGTTGTGAAGCAGCAGGTGTACTGTGACTGCCATTCATAAGGCAAAACATCGGTTGTTCCACTGTTATTTTATGTTTCCATCACTCATTTCTCCATCACATCTGTCTGCAGTCTCTCTGCTCAGGTAATGCAGAGTCTTTGGGGAAGCGGCTTTGCTGCATGTGTACACTACATCTTGGCCAGCTGAGTCACAGTCAGCAGCTGAATTCTTTTGTGATGCTCCCACATAAATAATACGAAAATCAGAACAAGATAATGGGAGATGCTGCAAAGACCAAACTGAGTCACACTCTTCAACTTCATTTTAGTTTCTGTATCTTACTCTTTCAACATCAGCCAGCACTTAGATTTTTTTGTTTCAGTGACAGCAGGATGAAGCATTAATCTTTGTTAATTTGTTTAAAACTAATTCTCATTTGTTCACTCATACCACATAGGAAAACAAAAAATCAAATCACTTGGTTTGCTTATAATGCTTCTGTTGTAAAAGGAAATCAGTTTCAGTTCAAGATCTTCACCAGCCTAAAATAAAAATCTATTTGACAGCTTGTAGTTCTACTGTCAATGGCAATACCACTTGGAGTGCCTATCTCTTCAATGATCAAACACTAGCCTTAGTGGTGAATAGTATTCCTATCAGGCTACTTTATGTTGCTGGGCTTGCTGTCAGTTCACAATAGCTGAAAAAGTAGATGATATCAGTCAGTTCTCTCTCCTTTACATGTTTCCAATGAAAACTCATAAATAGCTTCATTTCAAGTGAGTTCTAAAAATGACGAAGAACCTTATCGCAAAACAGCTAGGCTGTTATCAGCCAAATCAGCAGCAGTCTAAGACTAAAAGTATATCTAAGAGGGCTTTTTTCATTTGAATTAATGAACTAATATATTAACCTGCTTCATCTGACAGTAGGATTTTAAAAGCTGCTTTGGCTGCAAGTTACTGTACTCACAGTACAATAAAGTACAGTGATTTATAATGATCAAATCTTGTAAGATGCAGAGGCCAGCGTGAATAAGGGCTCAATAAACTAACAAGTATGTGCACACATCAGGAAAAATCACTATAGGAAGAAATACACATAGTAAGGAAATTAATAGGTAATCAAAATTCCTTCTTCTTAGTTTGGTTGAACTCATGCCTCCACAGCAGTGAAATGTTGTGTATTAGTACCAGCTCTTGCCAAGTTCCAACAGGTGAAGTGATCTAGATGGCTGGAACGTGTGTAAGTGTTACCAACCAACAGTGCCCAAGCCAAAATCTGATAACATTTTCAGTGGTGGAAGCTTGTAAACAGACAGTGATTTTTAGGAGTAGATAACATGAAATAACAGAACCACAGATGTTGCTGTGACTGTTGTGAGATGTAACTAAAGACAAGCTGACATGATGCCTGACAAGCGAAGAGGGCAAAGCCCATTTAAAATTACTATGGAGACAATGAAAACATTTGCCTGCAGGTACCACCAGTCTGGTTTGGTTTTTTTTAATATCTTTGTTTATATCAAATGAAAGTGAACAGAGGAATGGGACAGATCTAAGGTCTGTGTAGCCTTCTATACTACCCCCCACAGCGGCCAAAAGCAGATGCTTGGGGAAGAATGTGAGAATAAGGCAAATATACATAATTCTTCCCTTAAATGCTCTCTCAGCCTTCAATACCTGAGCCAGAGGTGGTCTCTGTGTATTAAAAACCCTCTGCAACTTTTCCTCTTATATGTCTTCTCTTGAACCCATGTTGACTTTGGACATCAACATCTTGGTTCATGAGAACAGGATCTCCATAGCCTAACTACACCTTACATGCAGAAACATCACCCACAACCCTCACCGTGCACACTGCGCCCAAGAACTTCTGACCTCTACTATATGCTAGTGGTGTTTTGGGAAGGAATAGGACTCAGCTGTCACTCCTCAAAAACCTACAGTGTTTTCAATATGAACCAGAAATAGCATCTCTGCTTTATAAAAATGTCCTTATCTTTATATAGACTGAATAAAAAAATTCTCATTAGAACCACCCTGGCATGTGGTATATAAAAAATACTTTCCATCTTCCCTGATGAATCCCATCCCAAGACTTTTTCCATATTTAATTAATAAGCTACTACAGATAAAAAAATCATTATCTACAGAGGGGTTTTGTTCATCATTTAGACCTTCAATTTTAATGAAAAAATAGTGAGAACACAGCAATTTTATTAAACAGCACTAAAAAAATTTGCTACTTCTATGCTTAATCAACTGACAATTTTTAGTCTAAGAGTCATTAAATACACTAATTGTATTTTTGTAACAGTACTGTGAGTAGGGACCAGATCCTCAGTGTATAGAAGTTTTTTTGAGAACCAGTTCTTGTTCTGCACCCAACATCTCTTGGAATCAAGGAGCCCAGTCCTGCAAAAAACCTCTCAGATATGGCATTTACTAGTGCCACACACTGATGCCTGCGAGTTAGATTTAAAAGTTACACAGCTTCCCAAGGCCCAGTGAAACATTTTATGGGCTGGCTGTACCTTAGTATGAAATACACAAAGAAACACAATACAGCCCAAGAGTTTGGAAGGAATGAGAAACCCAAATATGCAAAGAATAGCAGCTCTGAATAGTTTGTGATCTTTCATGAACATATCTTTGTAAACACATATGGTGCCTACTTGCATGTATACATTAGACCTTAAAACAGTTGTCTGGCAGTACAAATATTACTGAACTTCACAGCAAAACGGGCTTGTTGCTCCAAGTATCAACCATGTTTTTCACCAGGTTCTTGTTAGTGATGGAGTGCTAGTGACCCCTAGTGCTGTATTGCTGCTGTGAGGCTCGATACAACGGCCTTACAGGAGGCACAACATATATTCTCTTCTAAAATTAAGAATTGACATTTCTTAAAATAAGCAACAAGTAGAAGGGTGAACATGAAGAAACATTAAATCACCAGCAATAGAAAAAAAAGTAGAACTTCCAGTTTGTAAAGTTTTCTGTTGATACATATCAAAGAACAGAGCCAGTATAATCCCATAAAGCAAGCTGACTGCCCACATCGCTTAATAGGGTTTCAGAAAGAACAGGATTACTTAACTCAGTAAGCAAATACAGTTTGAAGGACAGAGACAATATTTTTCTGTTTCCCTTCTTGGATTTATACTGGCTATTGAAAAATTGTCATTGCCCAAAATATTGGTGATGTTTTTCTGAAGTATTTTTTGTCTGTATACCAAACTCTTACATATTTTAGACCACACTCTATATTAAGGATTGATCTATCAAATGCAAGCCTAATAGATTTTTAATGAAGGATAAACCATTATTATGTATTATGGATTCTGTTACCTGCTTATAAGTAACACTCAACACTGAAGTGCTTATTAGAATTATTAGCATTATCTCCATGTTGCAATGCTATTACAGTTTAATAATTTATTGGTTCTTTATAAACTATTTATGCATGGAAGATTAAAAAAGTGTAGCAAAATTGGTATATAGAGCCAAATTCAAACCTACTGTATAAGGAAAGTATACCTATTAACACCAAATCTAATTTATCTAATTTCATCCTTTGAGTATCCTACAAGTTATGGATAATGTTAACACATCAAAAGGAAAAATCCTTACCTTTAAATATTACAAGTTTTTATATTACAATTTCCATAAAAACATTTAAAATTAAACAGTTCCTCTTCTTTCCTTTCTTCTGTGGGTTTTTCTAGTTGTTGCATTGGGGGAGGTGGTATTTAAGACATAGTACAGACCTAAGTATCTCTTCCTGCTCGAGCCTCAGTTAAATTAGAATTATCAGACATGACCAGGGCAGGCAGGTTTTGCAGAAAAGCACCCTGGAAGTTACGTATAACATGCATAAGTTAACTGATTGTTTTGGTTAGTCTTTAGCAAAGGTATACCCTCTCCAAAGAATCAGTCATCACTGAAGGCTTAAAAGCCACATCAATCAACTGACATGACTGTAAACCATTTTCTGAATTATAGTTCTTGATGTATTCAGTTTCACTTATTCTCCAGACCTCATAACCAGTATTTTTTGCACAGAATGTTTGATCAGTGCTGAGGAATATACACGAGGTAGAAGAGTTCATGACATGGATAATACACATTTACTTTTCAAGACTTCCTTAAAGCAGGCAGATATTACACATGGTCCAACTACAGTCACTCACTGAAATTTTTGCCTTTTTTCCAAAGCTCTCATTCTTCTCACAGATGGGAGAGCATATGGTAGGAAGCCCTTATAGTGTATTGGAAACAGCTTCCACATTACAGTGGATTTCATATTGAAACTGCAGAGTCAGTAAATGGGAGGAAGGAACCAAAAGATATCTAGAATATTTTAACCTCCTCACTATAAACATTGGCTCTCCTTGCAGTTGGAGAAAGAAATTGGGGAGGGGAAAACATACTAGCTCCATAAGTGTGTGTCAAAAATCACCTTTGAAAACTGGATTCTGTTAAAAGGATCCAAAATTACATGCAAAATCGGAAAGCCAAGGGATTAGAGCCTGCAATGAATTTACAGCAGTAAAGTTGAAAGAAAAGGGGAGAGAATAAGACGCTTTAGGAGATTAACAAAAAGCTTGTTTTTTTTAATGGCTTGATCCTGAACTGGGTTTATCAGGAATTACCTCATGATGCCTAAAATTCCACCTGAAGGGAGCTGCTGGCACACAGTCCAACAACACTGCTGTTCTAATTAGCAGTCCCCAGCCCCCAGAAGAGGCACAAGTTTGCTGGCTGTTACACTTGTTTTGTGAATAGAAGCTGCACAGCAATGCCAAGAGCCTACAGAAACCTGCATGGGGGAGGTGAAAGTTGGGTTGTCTCGCAGTTTCTACTGGAACATAATCAAAATACATCAAATCAAGTTGATCCTGCACTCCAGTGTATCACAGCAGAAACCGTCCTGCCATGGAGGCTGGCTGACAGAGAACAGGCAAAGGAAGTAGTCAAACTGTCACTTTCTTGAGCCCCAGGACAACACAGGTTAAGGACAGTCCAATTTAAAGCACAAACCAGAACATCAATGCGTTATCTTGACCCTCTACCCTCTAATAGTCTGGTTTTACTATCCCCAAGAACAAAGTTGCATAGGAAAAAAGTCACTCAAAAATCATATATGAAGTTTCTAAATCATCAGACAAACATTCATCAGATATCTTACTGGAAACAGCTTGTTATTCTGTAATCAGAGGCCTTCCCACAGCCACCATCCAGCTAAAATGCAGTAGAAAGCAAGCATAAGAACACCACAGTTCTTTGATTGGGCTGAACAATGTTAATTCTACCATATATTCGCATCTGCAAATTCCCTTCCTCCACACAGATTGTGATTTGACAATTTGGGCTGTCACCCAGGGTGTTACTCACACATTTACATACAGAGAGGCTTGAAAACTATAGCATTTTCTGTAGTGTTAACTATAAATAAGTCTTGCTTATATTCTCTGAAAGATGTCTATGACTACTTTAGCCACTAAACCTTGAATACGTTTTTTTTATTTTGGAATACAAATCTGCAGTTACACAGAACACTAGTCTAACCATTACCAATCCAGTTTCAACCTGTACAAGACCAGTAAGGAATATTCACTACCATTTTTTGGGGGTACTAAACTGAACGCTGTCACCTTTGTTCCAGCAAGGTCGGCCATTACCAATAGAAGCTTCTTTGTGCTTTCCAATGAGCATGGGCCCTCACCCTGGATGTTACAGCCTTGTCTTGCTGCTGCAGACACCCGTTCTCCAGACAATCCTCCATTGCAAGGGTTCTTAGGGCCTCACCTGCAGCCCACTGGTCCCTTAGGCTCAGAAGCATCTCTGAAACCTTGATTTAATCTAACATTCAAGGGTATTAATTCCATGCAAATGCCCAATCATGCTACAATATAAGCACAAAAATAAAATTCTCTGAAAACTTAACAGTTCTCAGCTACCAGCTCAGAGTACACACACAGCTCAAAGAGCACCTTAGTGCCTAAGGTCATTAACAACTAGTTGTTCATGATGTTAATGAACAGAAGCAAACATCATCTGTGGAGTTAATGCTCCCAGGAAATGCCTTGAGTTGTGATCATTACTATGATTTACATTCAGTAATAATGCTTTGCATTCAATTTATAGCCATACCTCCAAATGGCTTACAAATAAAGATGTAGAAATAAGAATACAGCTAAAGATGATGGAAGTTTTCAACTGTGTGGGAAATGAAGTAACAAAGTATTGTAGTACAGTTAGGAACAAAACGTGGATGTTCTTAGTTATGTCTAATCTTGAGAGGTTTTTTTAGAGAGTCTATTGTGCCACATTCTCATTCCTCTAATTAGCTTTATACATGCACTAACATTGTGCAGGAGACAAGTTCAATTTCAAAGGATTTTACATTTTATTCACTGTAAAAACTTCTTTCTGTATCAACTTTTGTAACAAATGCAAAAATGAAATATAAAAACAGAGCCGTTACAAACTGAAAGACAAAAACATTTCATCGCACTAGCCTGAACTATTTTTCCTGGTATTCTCCCAAAACAAGAATCCAGCTAAATTGACCTAAGCTCATGAGAGATTTTCATATCACCACAACTATGGTCCCACCTATGTTTCCTTGACCAGTGTGAACGGCATTACGATGTCTCTAAGCAGATAAAGTGTAAAGGGATGAACATGGGAAAATGATATCCTGATAGACACTAGCTCTTGACACTTGAAAGACAGTTATTAGAGTCACTGTAGATTTTTTTTTAAAGATCAGTTCAGTGCTCACCAGTAGCCCAAAAGGCAAGCGGAACTTTGGAATGCTTCTGAGTAAATGATGTGGTAATCAAAATAGTGTAAAGACACAAGACAGACAAGGCATAGGGGTAGAGGCAACATTTTCCAAAGTCTGAGAAGTAGGCAAAGATCTAGGTACTTAGTTTTGTCTTCAGACTCAAAGCACAGATTTCTAAGTTAAATAAAAGTCAAGATGAGCATTTCTGAATGTAACTAGACACATTTATCAGTTTTACCTGAAAAAAGATAAATGCTACATGTGGAATGAAAAGAAAATCTTCGTAAGAAAAGGGAAGGCATGATTATTCCTATAGAAAACGTAGATTATTAAAAAATACAAAAGAAAAACTTAAAGCCATCATGTACATGAACTCCATACCTCTCAAATACTACACTCAATTCTTCTCATTGCCTCAAAAACACAGAGAAGACACAAGAGAGTGAAGGGAAAGCAAGTGTGTGATGTGTGAAAGGACCTCCTGACAACAATAAATAGAATGGGACTCAATCTTAAAAAGATTACTGAAGATGGTGTAACAGACTATAGAAAAAAATCATGAATGGTGTAAGGAGAGGCACAGGTAATTTCTGTTCATTTTTCCCCTCACAATATGAGGGCCTAAGGGCGGGGGGACAGGAACCCACAAAGGAAGACCTCTTTCAGACAAAGCAAGATAAGCTGTTGCCAAACCCAATGCAGAAGAATTTGTGGAGGACAAAAAGCAGCAGTTCAAACAAGAGAATGGACAAAATTTTTCCATTTGTTTCCACGGACAAGTTCATGGAGAATAAGTCCAGAGGTGGCTATTAAACATAGTCTTCAAGTTTTCAAGCTGCTGAAGCTGAGAGAATATAAAAATCCCAGGGGAAGAAAGTTGTATTATAGCCCAAATATAATATGTATTATATATTTCCACCCAAATATCTGCCACAGGCTGGTGGTACAAAGAACTTCTCTCCACTTAAAATCTAAACCATACGAACACCAACAAAATCCCCCATGGTTGGTGTTTTGCCAATGTGACTATATTACCTATTAGTTAAAGCAAATTATCAAAAGTTTGGAAGGTTAGATGATATTTTCAACTTTTCCCCAATTTTTCTAGACAGTCTTAAACAGGCTAACTATCAAATTCCTGTTTACCCCAATATGTACCTTCTGAGTTGTTTGCAAACAGTAATTAGTTACATGTTTACAAGGATTTACCAGACTAATCTATTACATTAATATAGTACTACCAGAGTCTCACTACCCTGGTAGTTTCCCTGTCATCATCTCATACATAGTTATGTGAAAGTTACAGGTGAATATAAGCATGTAAAGACCCTGTTTCATGGACTAAAGTATTTCTTGTGGTAAATCTAACCACCATACATCTGCTCTGATTGTAAGTCTTGCTTATTCAATCTTTCTTGCCATAGACACAATGTCACTAGTATCTCTGCTTTTCTCTTCAAATAAATCTTCAAAAGTTAACATCTCAATACAATACTTCAATTTACAACTGATTTTTGCTAAACTGGGCAGAATTTCTTCACTACAGTTAGGACAAGAAGTTACAGCATGCAAAGAGTATAGAATGAAACCCACAAGTTTTACTTCACAGACATTTAGGAGCGGTTCATAATAGAAGCTCCTGCTTCTATCTGAAACCTTTCAGACAGAAAGGCTCGGAAGCCTTCCACCAACTACAAAATTGAATACATGTTTTCACAGGGCTAAAGACAAAAGACTATTTCTATTATTAGCTCCATTTTCTGAACATAGAATTTCTATGAAAATCTTATATTTGGACTAATTGTTACAGATTTTTAGACAGAGTAGTCTTTATGACAAATGAATTGAAAATACAGATCATTGCACTGATCATAAAGAATGGGACAGAGTGACTGTACTTTGAGTCATGCTAACATGACTTAATTTATCTAAAGCCTTTAGCTATTTAAAAGACATTAGAACAAGTTGTGATTTACTTCTAGCATTTTCAGAAACTCACCAAAAACACTTAAGTGATGTAGGCAATGATCCGATAGCTCTTATAAAAGCTCCCTAGGAAATAAAGTATAAAAAGATAGTTCTTTTCTCTTAGGAAAAATCCAGAGAAACACTCAACTCCTTCAGGTCACTGGAGAAACAGTATTATTAAGATTTTTCTTGGAGATACAATCTTTGAGCATCAGTGGAATAAACTCAATATTATCTCACTTTGATCACTCAGGCACATAAAAAACAGAAGAACAATTATTGAGAGACACAACCATCAGCAGTATCAGGACTCAATTAGTCCACTGTAGTTCTAATTGCACAATACCTTTGAAGGTCCTGCATTTTCTTATTTTTAAGAAGCCAGTAGAGGCAAGATACTAATATACCACATGAATTGCCACACAGACACTGATATTTTACCATAAGCATACTACAAGCATAGTAGCACAAGCACAACCATCTACTGCATCTCTGCCAAAACCTCCCTTCCATACAAGTATTTCTACTTCCTCAACTCTCTGAAGCTCATTTTCCAGTAAAAAGAAAATATCAAGACTTTTCTAAAACAGAGAAATAACTTTTCTCTAGCACAATCTTTACAGGAAGCCGAAATAAGTTAATTAGCCATTTTATAAGTAATTAAACCTTTAGCAGGATACCTGGCTGCCTGTGCATGAGAAATCCTGCCATCAGTAAGAAAGCATTTCCAACCACCTCCTCTCCCTGAGATTTTAAAGGCTGCCAACCCTCACCTAGCAACAGTCCAGAACCTTCCCAAAGTCATGACTGGGTAGGGCTGAGCTGGTCGACGCCCCAATTAGTTACAGCTGCTCATAGTTCACCGCCTGTAGGTAACTGGGTGCAGATGAACCTAGTTAATCTGTGAAGCAAGCTGGTACAGCTGAGTTAGACAAGGAACAGGACTTTGCCAAGTAGGCACAGCATGGTCACCTGAGGCTGGGAGGATTGGCAATTAGAGTGGCTGCCAGTGTTTGGATTGTTTCCAAAACACACTCACAAGTAAAGCTAAAATCTCAGGGAAAAGATTTTCTGTGTATAGTTTGAGATTACAGCTAAATATCCCCTTTTCTGGATTGTGGTTAGTGAGCTGCGCTTATTATAAAAGAAGAGGTGACCTTCAAGAGATGAATAAAAGAATAATAATCTCCATGATACACTCCCAGTAAGAATGTTGAAGAAGTACTCAAAGCCATCATGAAATCTCCACTAACAAGAGTGTTCAAGGCCAGGTTGGATGGGGCTTTGGGCAATCTGGTCTAGTGTAGGGTGTCCCTGCCCATGGCAGGGGGGTTGGAACTAGATGATCCTTGTGGTCCCTTCCAACACAAACCATTCTATGACTCTATGAGACTGCCCGATATTAGTGCAGTTATATGTAAAGAGCTTTTTAGGTACCAATTACAATCAACTATTGCAACAAAGTCTATGATAAAACAGGCTTCATTCTGACACTCACAGAACTACTTGGGTTGTTTTCTACTTTGACCTAGTCTTTTTGATTTTTACAAGAAATCCATCCAATAAAAGACTAAGATGGTTATATGAGCTTCATCTTTTCCAAATGAAGGATAAGAAGGAAAAGGGAGGAGCCTGGCTCAGCTTCTACCTGTCTTTCTTGCTTTCTGTTTGGGAAACTATCATTCCCACCTCTCTCAGGAGAGACAGAAGAAAAGTGACATACCACAGATCACTGCTTGGGGAAATATTTTTTCATTTATAGGCCACAAAGTCTACAGCCAAGCTGAGTATTCTGATGCCAGCATATTTGCCTATATTTTAAAGGGTCACATGGAGGGGTAAGATGTCAAACCTTATATTCAAATACCTACAGGGAAAATTATATGGAAAGTTAGTATATAAGAATAGCAAGAAATGTTTTAAAAAATGACCCTTAGAGTGTCTCCCTCTTACATACTGTCTATCTTAAATGTCCAGATGTGGATAAAGGTTTAGAGGGGCGTAGCAAATAAAGTGATCCTTTCTCTTCTGGAGCTGGGGTCTATACTGGTGTTAAATATAAAAAAAGATGGTGGTAGGGAAACAGCAAAGTAAACCCTCATTTTATATTCTGCAGAGATGATATTGTTTCTAGCATTATTTTATAGCTACTAAGCAGGCTACACAAAAAGCTTAAGAAGTGTAAATAATTATTTTTTTCTGAAGTGTTTTGTCTTCCAAAATCATTACTTTATTAGTTTTACAAAGAAATTAGTTGGCCTTGTTGTTTTAAAGAGAATTTTTTCATTACTTGGATTTAAGCACTTCACCTGATTCTCACCAAATTAGTGTCAGTTTATGTCACTAGAACATGATTAACTTCAAAAGTCTGTCTTGTGATTTGCACGAGGAGGAAAACGTAATCTCTTACACCTTTGAATAAGCATCAAAAGACTTTATTTGGTCAGGAGAATTGCCGAAGAAAGAAAAAAGTTGCTGTTAATTAATCATCTTAAGTTTTGTAAGAATAGTTATGTATAGATCTTGTCATTGAGTTTGTTTTCATGGATCTCCAAAAACAAACAAGATGTATCCTAAGATTAGATCAAAAGTAATCTTTATCTTAAAGTCAGGTAAATCTAGGTTTAACACTGAATTACGGAACTGGCAACATGCGGGAAATATCTAGATCTAGCCTGAACAGGTCTGGAATAATTTTCAAAGACAGTTAAAAATTACATTTTCCTATCAGGAATATGACACTGTAGTGACTCCTAAATCTAATGGTTAAGGCATTCAGCTGGGAGGGAATAAGGAGTCTTTTTCTCAGGCTAATTTTATATACAACACTCAACAGTAATTAGATAAGCAGTACCTGGACTCCCCATTCTCAGTTAGATGCCCCAACCACTACAGGACAGTTAAGCTCTGTTTTGTTTCCTCTCCTTCAAGACTCACATAATTTTCATTCTTTGTTGTGCTATGACCTAGCTTCAAAAGGAAGGACAGCCTAAAGCTGGAGATGTGGGCCTTGGCCCCCTCAAACCTAGGCAAATTTGGGCTCTTTATGGGCTCTGATCCACAAACTCTACCTGGGAAAACCCAGGAAATATTTTTACTGTCCCATAGGTTTATGTTTCAACCATAGGATTAACTGCCGACTTTGAATTTCTGAAACACTCGGTTTCTGTCAGGCAGCTGATCTTGCTTATCAACATCAGCTTGACTTTCTTTCCTAAGAGAAGTGGAAGCTTGGGATATGCTCCTTGCATTTGTTTAATCCTTAAGTAGTTATTCTGCAGCATTGCAACCTTCTAACTCTTGTTCTAAGGTCAAGAATTCGAACTCTAGTTCTGTAATGAGTATCAGCTCATACTGGTGGTTACACGCAGGTCAGAAAGACTTTTTACATGCATATCTGGTCATCAGGGGGAGTGAGGATGTTTGTAATCTGGCACTAATTGATTTTTTAATATGTGGTTTAGAAAGCAAATTACATCTTAAATTATGTCCAGTATCATTTCATGTTGTTTTATAGTCAGAAGCTTAAACTGACATTAGTCAGGCTAGTGCCACCATTACACAGTAAGTAATAACCTCAGCAATGCATGTTTAGGTGATTTAATCAAACAGTATCAATTAGGACATGTAATTGATGCAATTCATATTATTTTATCTGAAGGGATGCTATATAGGAATGAACGCCATTTTTCTCTGCTTTTGTGCTGCTGAGAATCTCATAGTCATGTAGGCCAAGGCAAGTGCAGTGTTGCTTATTGGACTATTTATATAAAGTAATAGCTATTCTGTCACTACCTCATTTTTTTAAGTTTACAGAGTTTAACAATCCTTTCCCAGTACCCATTTCATGCGCAGAAATAAAGCTCTCTTCCTGGAACATTATTGCCAGCTTTTAATAGCCACATTTAATCTTTGTTTAACAAGTAGGATTCCAGAAAAATTTACAAGTACTTGTCAGAAAACATTGCGGGATCTTGTTACACTATTAGAGTTTTATATTGATTAAACACATGGTCAGTAAAAGGTGTAATAAAACAACTGTCATTATAAAACGGAGCTCACAAGGTAAGCTACATCCTTTTACAATTCTTATTTTATTGAAGAGCAGCTGATTTCACTTTCATTTATTTGTTATACTCTCTCTACATGAGCTTAGCACAACATTTTAACTTAAGAACGTGCCACAGTAACAACTCTTGTGCATCAGGACACTGAGAGGCATTGTGCTTAGCAAAAATTACAACGATTGAAACAAGTATTCATGAAGTCTGTTATAAACATCACTGGATTAAATATTAAACCACAACACAGTAGTTTAGATTATGCTAAACTTTGTAAGTGGGCTGATCAGGAAAATGGACTATTTATGACATTCAAACAACATCACTATTTCTTTTTTTTCTAAAGTCATTGTAGATAATGACTGTTAAAGCTGTGCACTCCTCAGCAACGTGGGTTATTAGCCTATCAAAAGAATGAAGCAAAACAAACAGCATAAACAGTTAACACACACATCCATTCCATACAGTTGAAAAGGTTAAAGGAAAGAAGCTGTTTGTCTTTTAGGAAGGACACAAATGACGTACGCTAAGCACACTAAGCAGCTAAGCTATTCAATTAACTGTGCCGTTAATAAATAAATTGTTTTGCCTGTGTTCAATAAACAACACTTGCATTATAGGAAACAAGAACCTTGATATTAGCAAAAGAAAAAAATAATTTTAATCCCAGACTACACAAGAAAGTAACGTGTTCTAGTGGCAAAGGCAATGGTATGAGATACACCTCTCCCCCACAGGTTCTTTAGCATGGGAGTTGCTGGACGCCAGGTCCAGATAAAAATCAAATGCAGAGCAGATGGCGCGCCACGCCGCCATCCACCAAGCTAAGTGTGGTGGGACAGGACACTGTATTGTCCTTCACGGCAGTGCTAGGGAGGAGGCTTTGCTAGCTACAAGTCCGCACTGATACAGTTCTACTTCTGGACCAAAGCTGCCCCCCCGCCTGGTGCAGCGCAGCAGGATGCAGGCATTCCAGCTCACGCTGTCACTGCTGCAGGATCTGCCCACTGTCCCTCAGGAAGAAGATGGTTTTCTGAAGTTTCCTAGCCCTAGTGCTTTCTTATTTGGGTCACACTTAGCATAACTTCGCATCTGGGCAAAAATGTTCTTAGCCTAACTAAACTTAATTAGGTCTAACTGACCCCTCAACAACTCTTGAATGATTTTTTTCTAAATGTCTGTCTCAGAGCTCAATTATGTTTGTGTAAAGAGCCATATAGTGAAATACATACAGACTGTTGAAGCTGGGCAAAAATTTACAGAATTTTCAAAGCTGAGTTCAACTCTATAACGAAAAAGAAGCTATAGCTCATTTATTTCATTTTAGTGGCACAGCCACATTTTCCAAAACAGTAGTTTCTTTCCCTTAACATTGTCAATACCCCTGTAAAATCAGTTGTGGAAGCAGAACTGGACTAGTTTTGAGTGTAATTTTTTTCTTTTCTGTTTAGCAAATACCCCAAGCTTTTATAATTGCCAGTGGGTGGAAAACAAATCACCCAAACACAAAACCCCAAACAGTGAGAGAGTTCTTGCAATGGAATACTATCTTCCTTCCATTAAAAATAAAGCGAAAAAACAATAAAATTTTATTTATGCAATATGTTCTTTTTTCCATATTAAAATGTAACTCTACATTCTTGCCTTATGCAAAATATCACGGCGCATGTATGCACTTCGCTTTTCCTGCAAGATGGGCTATTCTATATCTTTTTTTATAGAAAGTTTCTTTGGCTATAAGCAGGAGTTATAACTGCCCAGCACAACTGCTCTGCACCCTACTTTTCATCTGTACTTTTCAGATCCAAGTGTGTTTTTTTAAAACTGTAGAGAAAGCAACAGTTTCTTGTCATTAAGTTATTTTTCTGAGCCCAGAACAAAGAATTATGAATTTCAAATCTGTATCTTTTCATTCCAGTGAGCATTGCTGGCTGTTTTTTCATGTAAACTAAGACTGCATGTCAATAAATTGTTGGGACAGACTTGATGTGTGTTTTTCTTCCCCTTCATCTGCTCCTAATAGAGCTGCCCCCCCTTCAAATGTTAGTCACTCAGAAAAGAGCATCGCCTTATTACACCTTTTGTTTCTACATTAACTCCCTCCGAGTGACCCCTTGAGTGTTGTAAAAGCTAATCATCTATTTCCTAATCGAATCAAAGTGAAACCAGACAGCATACTGCATACAAAACCTCAGTCAGATCTTTGATCCTTCCAAAACAAAGCAAATCTGAGCACTCCAGGATTTAGCTGTGTGTTAAGGCTAAAAGTAGAAATTTGATTATCCGCTCCACGGTTGATGGGAGCAAGCAGTTCCAAATCAATGCTATTGGAAAAGTCTACAACAAAATTTAATATTTCCGTATCTACAAGAATCCTCATATGTTTTCTTCTAAAGTTGTGGGGTTTTTTAAAGAAAGAGCCTAAAATGTCAAACACACGCGCACTGATTAGAAAAGTAGTTTCAATCTCATTATTTCATGTATCTGTGAAGATCCACTCTAACACAAATCTTTCATTCATTTGGTAATCTGAGGGACATCTAACTACTCTACTAAAAGAGCCAATTTCAAAGAAATTGAAACATGCGTAAGAGAATACACACAAATCAGTCTTATAATAAATAAAACATCCTAGCAACTGCCTGTAATCAGCCAGGCTTAGGAACTGTGGTTATTTCAAGATCACACACAAAAAGGGCTAGGGATACAATCTGGTCATAGGAAATATCCTGTTCAGCTTCTTTTAAGATAGTGATCTTACAAAGACGTAAATGAAAGCAGATTTTGGCCTGTAGCACATACTTGCATGCAGACATAACTTCATGGGATAAGCTGTTAGACCAGAGGATGACAAATCTTTTTGCTTAACTGAACTGGAAATGATACTGTGTGCATAAAGTAGCTATTTATAGATTACATTTCCTTCTCAAGTAGTTTGGTGGCATTTTTAATTTACAGGAGCTATAGCATTCACCGTAAACATAAGCAAGAGCAATGCTGCTATCATTAGAAGAGCTCTTGGCCTACATCTCACTTACACATTCTCTTATGCCTCTGCAGAGAATTAACCAGATCTTTTCCAGCTATTTATTTTGATTTCTTAATCCTTGGTAGGTTTGGCAGAAAAACTGAGAGAAAAGAACAGAAAGGGCATGGAAGGTTGCACTGAATCCAAATATGAGGGGGATTGGTTTTGTTACTTATTGTTCATTGCATTAACAAAATTTTGTAAAGCTAGGACAAAAGGAATTAGTCCTGCTGCATATGATTTGTCTCCTAAATATTACAGAAGTAAAAATCAAAAATCATTCAATATGCAATAGGTTGTAGACATTTCTTTGAGTGAAGAACCTAGGGATTTTTAGGTTTAGATATAGACAGCACTGAATTTCTATTGAACCCTGTATCATGTGAAAAAGTTGGTATTCTGATGAGATTTAGTTCTTATTATTTCATAGAACTAGTATTTCTTATGTTAAATGGACCATCATCAGCATAAAATATGTCCTACGACAGATATTAGTTCTAGTGCCACGTTTCACTCTGCACCTCTGTTCGGCACGATGGACGAGGCAGTACGTGTCACTTGCAGTATCTGGAACTGGACTAAAAATCAGTCATTTTCTGCACAGTTTAGAGAGGAATCTGGTAAAGCCTAAAAAAGTGAGTAAGAAATCTTTGTGAGACTGTCATCTCCATAACAATCCATTTATTTTTACCTCTTAAGAATTAATGTGATAATGGAGAGATCCTAGGGTTTGGCTAAGTACTGCAACTCTTATTACAACTACCATTCCTTTTGCACAACGTTTACATCAAAGAGAAAAAAAAATGAAGATGACTTTTGCAGCCTTTTCTTTACGCTTTTCTGAATTATAATTAATTTCTACCTTGAGGCACTCACTGATAGGATAAAATGGCTCTCAGAAAAACCTTATTTTACATAAGGAAACTGCAATTCGCAAACTTTGTACAGTACCTCTGATACAGGGATAGTTGCAGTAGTCACTTAATCGCCGTTTTCACGTACTGTGGAAAATAAGTTCAAGAAACATCAAAATAAAGTCTAAAAAAGTCCACTGTGAGTTGACATGCTGCAAATTGGGGATTTAATGTGTATTTCTATTATGTAGACTGGCCATCACTGAAGTAATATTTTTTATGAAATTCAGACAGATAACGCAGAAAGCAGTTAGACAAAAAATTTAGCTGTTACTACAGTACTTTGTGACCCATATATTATTAGTTTATACATAAGTTTAATTGTAGCAGTGCATAGGGTCGTAGTCACACTAGGACTCCACTGTGCAGATTTTGGCAAAAATGCAGAACAAATGACTGTGTTGTAAATGTCAAACACCTGCAATAAGTTGCTCCAGGATGGAGCCAAGGCATGAACATGTTGCCTGATGCATTTGGTTAGATTTCTTTGGTTAACCAGAGATAAGGGATCAGTGTGGGAGTACTCGGACGGGCTGGGAGTGCTGCCAGTTCCCATGGATGTCAAACCACATCCTTTGCCGTGCACTACAGGGGCAGCTGAACACAGGGCATAGTGGAGACCCTGCTACACTAAGGAAATGAGGGTCCTGGGACAGCTATGGGTACAGAATCTTTAGCAAATACGTGTCTATCTCTGCATGAGGACCTTACACAGCTATTAACTGTCTTTGTAGATGCTGCATTAAATCTGAGCTAATTCGTCTATTCTATAAGAGGAGATATCCACTGGCATTTGGGTACCAAAGTCTAGATGTTTGACAATTGGTGGGGTGTTACTCCCTTGACCTTATTAAAACAGGAGGGTAACTATTGAAGTTGCAGAGGATTTTTCAGTCTTGAACGTGTAACAGGTGCAAAACAGTTCACGGCTGATTTTCAGGCCCAGGGTGGATAGAAGAAACATTCCTTTCTTTGCTCTTGTGTCTGGGGTAAGTGCTAAAGCTGAGCACTAAATCCAGGATTTACCCTTCAGTCGCAGGGTATATGTACACTGGTACGAAATGCTGGCCTGCCTCTGGAAGACGATGACTTTGGGTTGCTACCACCTGATTCACAAAAAAAGAGGTTCGTTATCAGCAAATGTGGTAACACCAACAAGATAATGGTGATAAGAAAAGCTTGGTTGTGCTGCTTTTCAAGCAAGATACACGGGAAGAAGAACAATCAAAGCCTATCCTAGTGAGCAAAAAAATTGTCTTGCAACTGGCAAAAGAAGTCTGAAGAATAAACACGACCTGCACAGCTCTTCGGAGCTGCACGTAGCTGTCTGCTACCAGGAGGAAGATAATTCATCATGATAAAAAACAAACATCCATTTTAAACTTGCTTGGCAACAAGGATGTTCTTATTTGCATAATGATGGTTATTTGAATATGATGAGAATTTGCCTGAGCGAGACTCAAGCTCAAACACATTCAGATGTGATACAGTCTGTACAATTTTCTCAAGGATTGCAATTTAATACTATTTATCTAATGAAAGAAAAATAAATATTGGCTGTAACATCCCATTATGCTTGAGAGCTGGTTTTAAATTACACTTGAATAAAGTAACTGAGTGTGGGATGTTTGCATTTCCTCGGGGAACGGTAACACTTCCCAAAATGGTGAAAAATGTCATCCTTTTCCGAGTAGCCTCTATCTCAATAATAGGACTGCAGAGATAATGCTAACAAAGTGGGGCTACTGCACTTTCAACACTGACTATCAGCCATAGCAGCAAAGAAGCAAACAGTATTTCACTGATATAAAACAGCATCAGAGTCCTAAAACCAAGTTTCAAAAGAAAAAAAAAAAAAAAAAAGAGTATGTAAAGACTGGAAAATAATCATTGACAATGTTTATACTAGAAATAACACACAAATTTTAATAAAGAGGAGCATCGGTCATTGAACCATTTAGTGAGGAAAGCTACGTATGGGACATTATTTAGTATGTGCAGAGTGTTCCTGTTAGCTCTGATACAGGCATTTCTGGGCTGGGACCAGATCTTATGCAGACAATCAGCGAATAGAGTGTCCTGTCATGTTTATGTATGTTCATATGTGATTGTGAAAGCAGATCTGTCCGTATAGAAGGAAATAATACCACAGTTATTTTCCAATTTTGTACTTTTATCTGATCCAGACTTTGTGACAGCCTCTGTTACACAGGACAATCTCCAATTTTATTTCTGAACGCTCGTAAAACCTTGATGAGGTACAGTTCCCAACCAGAATTTTGCCATTCAAGCTCCATATCAAGATTTTTTGCTATTTTATTGTAGGAAAACCTCTGTATTTTTTCAGGAGATTGGAAAATTCCTGTAGCGAGACTTGAAAGAATTTAAAAATTTTGAAAACCATATCACAATGGGAAGCACAGACACAGATAAACTGCTGTTGAATGTGTAGTCACTTTGCCATAGACATGCCTACGTAAGGCCACCAAATCAAGTCAGCATCTGGCCCTTGGTAATTTCAGATGCCAAAGTGTTTTCAGCAAGGATGCAATTTTCTGATTCCAGAGCCATGTATCTGTCTTGCCAGACCTTGCATGGCATAAGACTGTGCTGCAGATGCTGTGGATAATTAACTAGTAAATCCATCCATGTGAGAGATTTTATTTGTGTCTTCAAAGAAATAAAAAATGATGCCTAAGCTTAGTTCAAAGCTGATCCTGCTCCTATTAAAGTCTGTGGATTTCTTTGCTGCTGAAGTTAACCTTAAATGACTTAATTGTTCTAATTATGTCTTGAACAAGCCTGTCAAGAAAGCTTTGTTCTTGTAAAACAATTGAACTACCTGAAACTATAATCTTGAGAAGCTAATAATGCATCACTAAACCAGAAAATGATGCAAACTGGTAATTTTATTGCAATTCTAATAAAGTGTCCTTTGTAAAGTTAGACAAATTCATTAAGTAGATATTTTAAAAAAAAAAAATTATGATGGCTTTTTGTTCTTCAGAACTTCATGAACTTCCACTATGATCTTCCACTGTGAATCTACCACATCACAGAAGCATCTGCAGCTCTGATTAAAATCCCCAAAGCTTTAGTGGAAAGTTGCCACACATTTCAACATATTGACTGAGGCTGCCATCCTGCCACATGTAAAGGTCTCTTCAGCAAACCGCCTCAAAAGTGGTTATCACTTCAGACTTGTCACCAGAACTTCTGGCTCCTTCCCTTAAAGCTAGGCTCCTCTGTTACTTTTATGATAATCTAGTTCATGAAGATCAAGCAGGTCAATTGCGAATCCAGTTCGCATTTCAGAGAATTAATTTGCAAAATGTAGCATTAGCATCTAATATAGAGAATACTTTGGCATTATATAACTCCACTTAGTCACCTCAATCATATTTTTAAAAAGATGGTAAATTTCTTATCATCTAGTACCTCAACATAGTAATCTTTTTGCCTCAGATGAGCCCATTGACTTTCCCCACCATGGTGTGCAGAGTTCATAGCTTTGTTGGCAATTAAATTTCAAGAAAACATTTTGATCACGTTTTACAGTTCAGTAGTGCTGTTATTAGGGTCATTATCCTTGCTGTTACTTCTGGAAGAATTGAAGGAAAAAGAATTTCATTTACACAACTTGATAAATCATTTCATTAAAAAGAAGGGGAGAAATGAAGAAGAATTCTTCCTCTCATAGTGGTGCCCCAAACAGAATGCCTTGCTCAAAAGAGAAGTCTGAACAAGAGTATTGGGAACATGTGAAACTACAGTTTTAGTTCATGTGATGAAATAGAAGTGACTGTAACCATAAAGTGGGTTACCACAGTGAATTAATAGGACAGTCTTACCTGTCTGGAAAGTAGCTTGTGAGTTCATCTGTTTATTTATTTATTTAGTCACACACGAATGGCCAGACTGCACTTACAGGAACAGCATTTCCCATTCGCACTGTGACCCATTTTAGAGGTGGAACTTTGATCTTTCCTGCAACATTATTTGTGGAGAGTGTATACGTTACCTGTTTCTTGCTAACTCGTAATATCCCGTATTGCAACTCTGCCAGCATACCCTAGATTTCCCATGAAAAAATATTAGGAAAAGGTATTTAATATAAACCTCCAAACTACATGGAATCTACTAAAATCCAAGTGTAAAAAGTACTCAATTTGCCAAGTTTATCTCAGCTCCTCAAATAAACTTTACAAACTGCTAAACAATTTTCTTACATGCTCCTGTAAGACAGAAGAAATAAGTCAGTTTTAGTGCTCTTCACTTTGAAAATATCAACTCCCAAATAAATTTCAGAGTATTATGGGCACCTGAATACTAGAGAGCTGCCTTGGGAACAACACGTGGTGCAGAGAACTTCAAGGGAAGCAGAAAAACATTGTTAAATGAAGCACTTATGCCGTTGTTACTAAATGGCCAAAATCTGAGCAGTGGCACGACTTGGAGCTTCAGGTATTTGTGTATTCAGGAGTTTGCTGGATTCTACAGGATTCCAGCACTGAATTTGAACGTAGCTTGTCTCTGTCTCTAATGGCAGCAGGCCTGGATTCTAGTTGATTTAAATCAGTGCAGCTACACAGACTTCAGTGGAGCTATACAGATTTACACCAACTAAGCAAGCATCTGTCAGCCTTAGTGTGTCTCTAACGTCGCAATTCTCAGCTGCAAAGGTAGGCAGCCATGGTGACTCAAATAGACATTCCTTCTGCCCATTCAGCACTTCCATTTACATATATAGAATCATAGGATCATTTAGGTTGGGAAGGACCTTTAAGATCATTGAGTCCAACTGTTAACCTAACACTGCCAAGTCCACCACTAAACCATGTCCCTGAGTGCCACCTCTACGCATCTTTTAAATAACTCTAGGGATGGTGACTCAACCACTTCCCTGGGCAGCCTGATCCCGTGCTTGACAACCTTTTCAGAGAAGAAATTTTTCCTAATACCCAACCTAAACTTCCCCTGGTGCAACTTGAGGCCATTCCCTCTTGTCCTGTTGCTTGTTACTTGGAAGAATAGACCAACACCCCCCTCACTACACCCTCCTTTCAGGTAGTTGTAGAGAGCAAAAAGGTCTCCCCCCAGCCTCATTTTCTCCAGACGAAACAATCCCAGTTCCCTCAGCCGCTCCTCATAAAACCTGTGCTCTAGACCCTTCACCAGCTTCATTGCTCTCCTTCGGACATGTTCCAGCACCTCCATGTTTCTCTTGTAGCGAGGGGCCCCAAACTGAACACAGTACTCAAGGTGCAGCCTCACCAGTGCCATGTACAGGGGGATGATCATTTCCCTAGTCCTGCTGGCCACAATGTTTCTTAATATACTTAAATATTCCTCCCAACTGAGCTCTAGTGTTGCCTCTTCTGCATTTTCATGTGGCAATATTTGTATTTAGGACTCTAATACCAGTTCCACAGATTCACGTCCCATTTGGTAGTCAGGCCCATAACCTAGATACTATCTTTGAGTTCAGATCTCCCAGCCAAGGCTTCCTGCTACGTTTTCACAGGGTATAAACAAATTATCAGAGGAACAATTAGGGGGAGTAAAGGGATAAGCTACCTTACACTGACTAGAGGGTAAAGGGGGCAACACACACCATGTTTGTCTTTTTTTTGAGAGAGAATATGTAGTTAATGCAAGTCATAGTCTGTGCCAAGCATGCATAGATAATATAAAACAAAGAATTTAAATATCTGGCAATGTTATCTGTCAGTATCAATCACAGTCATGATTTTTAACTTTCACAGCAATGCAGTCACTGAACCATCCAGATTTACTGTTTCACCAGAAACTAGATGAAATAGGGATAGATAAGAAATTAATCTGAATGGCATTTCTGTCCTTACAGAGATTCACAGATTAAAACAAGGATATGTTCGTGCTGCGCAGGGAGAAGTTAATCTGCATTCTTCCTTCCTACACAGCCATTGTTCAGTATATGATAGTTGCACAGGAACAGGAAAGAAGATCAAGCTCCTGATGGAGACTTAGAAGATAAAGATCTAATTCCTAATTTTGCACAAAACATTTAAATTATTTTATGTTTAACTTTCCCATCAGTGAAGTGGGGGACAGCTCATCCACCATACCTCATAATCACATTATGAAGATAAAATTAATAAGCAGTAATGTATACAGGTGGCTGACTTGGTTTGGCTGTGTTTTCCTATGGAATTCTTGGACGCAAGACAAAAAATTACGGAGTGTTTGGTTTAGCAGACCTCATGTTGCACCCATAGCTCATGTGCAATTGACTTTTGAATGCAGAATTTTATGTGTTTAAGGTCATTTGCACAAGTGCAATAGTCCCAGTGAGTCCCATACCTGTTAAAGCTCTCAGGCATCCAAATCCAGAAACATTTTCTCTGTATATTTTGCATACATGGTTTTTTACAAACTTAGCAGTCATATTTATGTTAATTTCTAGTGTTTGCATATGCTCAAATGCAGGCATCGAAACTGCCTCACATGTGCTAACATACTTTTCATGTGACCTGCAAGTTAAAACATTTAAAATCATGCTAAAGGTCAATTTTCGTGACATAAATACCTGTGGCATCCTAGCAACTTACCCTCTACCATTTCTCATCTGTCCTTTACAATCAGGTCTCTGTAGCCTTCTAAGCAACCTACTCCCCTGACATCTGAATTAAACATTACTGTTTCAACAGACTATTTTCCCATGAGATTTTTTTTTCAAAGAGCAAATTTTTTATTTAATTTGGTATGCCTCTCAAATTTTCTGTTGTAATTCACTTCCATTTTCCTCATAGACTTATAACAAAATGACTATGATGGATCATGCTGATTTTGTACGAGTCTTCACAATAGAACAGATAAGCCAACTGAGGCTTTTTTATTATTCCCCTAAACATAATATGCTTAACACAGAAGGAAGAAAGTAATGCTTGCCAGAAGGTTTCAGAGAATGAAATCAAATGCTTCTGCACATTATCCTCAATAATGGTCAATGTTTGCCCACCTTTTTTTTTATTCCACAGGTACAGTGAAATAGCTGATCATGTCTTTCATCTCATGTTTTTTAAGAAGTGTCTGTTTTCACTGAGAGCAAGAGTTATGATGACAAGTCAAGAGACCTTTGTAGGAAAACACCACGTCAGAGCAACAGAGCTTTAGATGAAGCCTGCTAATTCATTCTGTTATCAGAGAAACTGTCACACCACCAAGAATTCATTGAACTCCTACATGTGGAGATAGCAAGACTGTTAACAAGACACCTTGTGCTTCCCCAGATGTTCATGTTCCATCGTCAGGCAGAATGAGTTCTGTGCTTATTAGCACAAAAGGCAGCAATCAGCTGAAACCCTCAGCACAATCTGGAGAGGAGCTGATGTCTCTCTGCTAAGCCAGATGGGAACAGTTTAAACCAAACAGATCTGAGTTTGTACAGGCTGGTAAATAACGTGCTCAAAGCACATTGGGTTTTGGGTCTTGTTTGATAATTTGAAACTTTTTTGCTACAAGGAGTTCGTGTTCTTTATTTAGCTGCACTATATCTGTCTAGGAAAAGAAAACTACGTGTCCAGTCTAATAGAACTACACCAGTAATGAAATACACAGCTATTCCAGGTTTCCCAGATCCTATTTTTAACTTTTAAGCAAACAACAATTTCCTACTTCTCTAGCAAATTAAATTTCCAAATCCGTCCAAGGACACTATGCATTCAAATAAGGGACTTCTTACTCTCTGCTTTTTCAGATTTCTGTATGTGTGTCTGTGGTATAAAATGTTTATTAATAATTTAAAATTATTTGGTCTGGATATAAGAAGGCTTGAGATTAAACATTGTAGCTGGTACATTTGAGTAGGATATGGTCACTAACTTAATTCTTCCAACAGCAGAAGAATTGAACACTGCTCATCGGAGAAATAACATTTAACATGGTGCTCTCCATACTTAATGGGGTGGTTGTTCGGGTGGGGGGTTTTTGCCAGCAATTAGTGATAGATTCGGACTTGATTTGTAGGCTGGAAAAATAAGGATTTAACACTGCTGCAAAGGGAGATAATCTTCTTTTCTGATAAGCTGTTATCTTCAGGGGAGTTTCCTAAATATTTATTACTAGTCTTGCCTAAAACACAAGAGTGGATAAGTTTTACTTAACAGAAAACTAAAAATACAAATGAGCCTTCTCTGAGACTGAAATTAATTCCATAGCACCATTCAGGGTCAGAACTTTGGGCAGTCAGAGACTAGGTATAACACAAGAAGGCAAAGAGGAAGGGGTTTGCCTGCTGTATAAAAAGCAATGATAACGCTTACGTACCTACTTTTAAAAGGGCTGTTACAGTGTGGACTGCTTTGTTCATTCAGGCCAGCAATACAGATATATTTCTGGTGTGTTTATTACACTCTTGACCCCCACTGAAATTTTGTTGCCATTCAAAAATAAGTAGTAGATTATTATTTGTGTAATACTGATAACCTACAACAGAAAGCACAGTCCAGATGAATCAAAGCTGCATGGACATGAAGGTCATAATTACTTTAAACTGACTGTCTTAAAGAAAGGGTTGTGTTATCTTCCGTAAAGTAACCTTATCAATAAATCTTCCAAGATGCCAGCAGCATAATTATATATAAAGATCATACGCTTTAGTAGAGTCAGGAAGTAAATCATTAGGCTGCAATAGGAAAACAATCTTCTGCATAATTTGTAAGATTTATTTGGTGTGGGAACATGATAATACCACTGTGTATAAGTTTCCATCGATTTACCATGTACACATACTTTACTCAAGTATTTATTCCCAGTACAAATAGGTGTCCCTGGAGGACAGGTAACTGATCAATTTGCATAAAGATTCAAACTGGAATCTGAAACCTTCTTCACAAGCTTAAGAAACTTCTAAAGCTAGATAAAAGCTTTACAGAAATCTTCCCTCAGTACAGTCTAAGATCACCAGACTTTCTTGATATACCAAAACTCATTACTTTAAATTTGAAGCATTTTAAATTTGAATTTTATCTGCCTAAATGCAGTATCATTTACTTAAAGAAGGGTTTAATTGTGTTTTTCTTGAACATTTAATAATTTAGCATGAGATCTCACACACCAGTGTTTATAGTATAGCTTTCAGCTCCTGAGGAAAACAGTAATTGGTAAATACCATTTTAACTGCAAGATTCTATGACTGCGCAGTTCCAAATGACTGAGAACTACCATTTGTTCATGTCTGGTACCACACAGCAGAAAACTGGGAAACCTCGCAGCTAATCGAACTCTGAGAACATTAACAAATATAGTCATAAATATACAAAATTAATTCCATAGAATGGATATTGACAGTTTTTAATTTATAAATATACTCCCTTGAGAATTTAAAGAATTAATATCCTGACATTTCAGAGAATCCAGATGCTAAAAGACAGTACTAGACTCCTGCATGTGTCGGAGAGATTCTGCATTATGCTGAATACTTTGGGAAAAGACTAACAGGAACTAAATATATTTCTACTGACTCACCTTGGGTGAAGTTTACTGATGGGGTACTTTCCTTCCATGCACAGTTTTAGAAAACCAAGTATCAATTGAGGGATCAAAAAATGTAATAGATGCATACGATCCGGAAATGCGTTCTCTAATTTAAGACAACATCGTATCAATGAAAAATTTGTTGTAGCACACATAGATTTTCACTGTGGTCAAGTGATATCCTGCCATTGAACCAGAAATTCAGAGTTCAGTCTCAGATTTAAAAAAAATACATCATACTGCCCACCATATGATAGAATAAGCAGCTGGCTGATAATATTGCCCGAAGGCATTAAATTGATCAGGTCCTCCATCAGACAGGTAAGTGGGCTTAACTGCATTCAGAGACATAGCTGCAATATGATTTGAAACGAAACAAGGATTTGAAAAGCAATTGCTAAAAGAAATTTGCCTTCTGTATTAAAATTTACTGCTTTGGCTGCATCTCACAACTTCTTATCAAGCTATTTCTCCCTACATGCTATGCAATTTACAGTTCTTTTCCTGAATGAAAAAAAAAAAAGAATTTATTTTCTTGGAGGTAAATACTGTATTTCCAATAGGTATGCTCTTACTGTTCATGTCTCCTACTTCTGAAGGTCCAATATAAATAAGTTCCCCTCATTACACCTAGAGAAATTCCACTGTGATTCTGGATTCCCTGGAATGTCACAAAAGCTGGAACAGGCCACAGGAGGATTTGAGGAACCTGCTGGGAAGTTCTGATGTCCCTGATTCTGAGCTGAACTTAGAATTCATGCCCCGAATGGAGCACAGGTTGTGCGACCTTGATCAAACCTGGCTGCAGTAACTTTACATGTTAGTGTCCCTTCCTGTACACCTCACTTCATACACAGGATGTGCCTACTAGGAAACAAAGAAGAGTTTTGCACCCCATTTCAGATCTGTCTTCAGAAGTAAGCTGAAAACATCAACCTTGCATTGCAGTGTTTGCAATGGGGGGTCACTTTCTCTTCTGCAGGATGATCAGATGAGACAAAATCTTCTTAAACCACTGCAGAAAGACTCAAATGAGTTTATCTGTTAAGGTCCCAAACTAGACCATCCAAAATCTTTTTCTAAACAGAGATGTATGAGCAAGGCTAGTCTTCTGCTAGCAGAAAACTTGGCTTACCAAACTGGCACAAAGTCTAAGTGTCCAAACTGTATTTTCATAAGGAATATTGGCATTCCTTCTGACAATAGGATACAGATGTACTCTCTTATGTCACATGTAAGCAAAGAGTTTGCAGATTCATAATGAAAGAGCAGCCCTGCATGCATAATTATGGTGAGAGTAGAATCACTTTGCCAGGGTGAGCTATACAGTTGTACTTTGGAGCTTCAGTGACATTGTAACACAAATAACAACCGGATTTAAATCTTTTATTTAGAAAATTTTACAAAAATATTTGCTTGCTTTCCAAACAGGAAATAATGGTTCCATTTCAGAAAATATTTTGATATTTCTAAATGTAAAGCATTGACAGTGGTGAGGAAATTATCAGAGCAGCATTTGTGCATAATGAGGCAAAGTGTAATGGTTTGTTGGGTTATAATTCACTGAAGCGGCTATGGATATAAAAATACTGGGCATTTTCTGGTAGCTTTTCCTTTCCTCACACTGGCTTATTTTTGCTCTGGGAATGCAGTATATTGGTGGCAATTTATATGCTAATGAATAAAGTGGTATATAAATTGTCCAACTGCATATTAATGAAGACTGAGGGGGTGTAAGTTATGATGCCTTCATGCAGTGGAGAGAGAAGCATTTTCTCATCAACTGTTGATATCTAGTTCTTGGATTGTTCTCTGAATCAAAATTCCCACAAGTTCAGTAGAAGTCAGGAAACCTATGAAAGCAAGATAGGTCTAAACTTGAACTCCACTGACTTCTTGTTGACTAAGGTTTGACCAGAAATGCTTACTGAAAAATAGGAGTAGCTGGCCTTGGCATTACCATTCATAAACCAGATCTTGGGCCTTAAATCTTTTAAGCTAGAGTAGCTGATAACAATTTGCTCCTTCTTTGTTCAACTGTTCAAGCTGTGCTTGGAGGACAGTTAAAAAGAAAAAAAATTGCTCTGTAATCCTGGTCTCAAAATATTCACTAAGAGACTAATTAGGAATATTGCCCAGGCAATGTCTTTAATTACTATTTGCATTAATATAGGATCTAGAGTTAATGTACCAAGAGCCTGTTGTATTGAGTGTTACACACAGAAGAGAAGAAATGGTTATGCCTGAGAGCACAGCTCACGAATGACCCTTTCGTAAAGCAGTGTATGTTGTGTCCTTGTTCCCTACAGCACTGGAAGGCTCTGTTAAAGCAGCTACCATCTACTCTTGAACCTGTGTTTAAAACTGAACCTCTGTGAGCAGGTCTTTGTCACGCAAAGTGTGTTCCATAGGCAACTGATCAAGCAGCATGCAAAACAGCACCAGAACGGGGAATATTAGTAACGGTTGCAGCAGTTCAGTCACCGCACTGTGCTAAGATAACTATACCGCTTTCAGACCTAAGCTTCAATCTCTTCCAGGCACTCTGTAAAGGGAGTATAGGAGCTCAAGCCTGCATAGATTGACGTAACGCAAATTCATCTTGTGCTTCCTGTGCTCCCTAAACTAATTAGTTTAGGGAAAATGGTGCACTTTCTGCCATCCCTTGGAAACAAAACCAAATCTCTCTTTCCCTTCAGCAGAATATCAAGGTCATTTCCCTCACATAGGTCCCACAGTACATTCCCCAAATAAACTCAAGGAAGGTAGATTCAGATTAGATATCAGGAAGAAATTCTTTACTGTGCGGCTTGTGAGGTACTGGAACAGGTTGCCCAGAGAAGCTGTGGATGCCCCATCCCTGGAATAGTTCAATGCCAGGTTGGATGGGGCTTTGGGCAACCTGGGCCAGTGGAGGGTGTCCCTGCCCACGACAGGGAGGTTGGAGCTAGTTGATCATTGAGGTCCCTTCCAACTGAAAACATTTTATGATTCTATGAAATAAAAGCACTTTGTGCCACAGAACACAGCTATACAGAGATTTAGGAGTTGAAGAAACTCAAGGATTTGATGGCACTATCTCCACTGATTATACAGGCGGAATGGCTGACATGGCAGTTATCTCTGCAATGCTTTAATTTCGTGCACCTCTAACAATCATTCTTCACTGAGCTTAGGAAAACATGCATTTAAACTTGTATTTACTATTTAATTATTAATAATATGATTATTTAAATATTAATAATTAATTTACCCTCAGTCTTACAAAACAATTCTTCCATCAAGAGTCAAATCCAGCTCTTTTTGCAAATTTTGATGTTTTGATAAGCAACAAAGCTTACCACAGCTTCCTTTCAGGTAGTTGTAGAGGGCAATAAGGTCTCTGCTGAGCCTCCTCTTCTCCAGACTAAACAGATCCAGTTCCCTCAGGCACTCCTCATAAGACTTGTGCTCCAGCCCCTTCACCAGTTTCGTTGCCCTTCTCTGGACACGCTCCAGGGCCTCGATATCTTTCTTGTGGTGAGGGGCCCAAAACTGGACACAGTACTCCACGTACGGCCTCACCAGGGCTGAGTACAGGGGGACAATCACCTCCCTGCTCCTGCTGGCTACACTATTCCTGATACAGGCCAGGACGCCGTTGGCCTTCTTGGCCACCTGGGCACACTGCCGGCTCATGTCCAGGCGAGTGTCGACCAGCACCCCCAGATCCTTTTCCTCCATACAGCTTTCCAGCCACCCCGCCTCCAGCCTGTAGCGCTGCCTGGGGTTGTTGTGGCCAAAGTGCAGGACCCAGCACTTTGCCACATTAAACCTCATCCCATTGGCCTCCGCACAGCGATCCAACCTGTCCAGGTCCCTCTGCAGAGCCATCCTACTCTCCGGCAGATCGACACTTTCCCCCAACTTGGTGTCGTCTGCAAACTTGCTGAGGGTGCACTCAATTCCCTCATCCAAATTGTCAACAAAGATATCAAAGAGGATGGGCCCCAATACTGACCTCTTTGTCTCAAAATTAAATACCCAGCTTCTAAATTTTTTGGATCTTTAATTCTGCCTTCCAGATGAAAATCCTGGCAGGACTCCAAAGCTGATCAGCGTTATATTCAGCCAGGTTATCTGTGTTACTTTTGGACAACAACTGATTAAGAGCATCACTTCACCTTCCATAGAAACAACTCAGCTAGGATGGCAAAAATCACCATGAAGGAAATCAGGAGGAGAAGAATGTCAATAAAAGGTGGGAGGGACTGGAAGATCTGTTGTAGATTTCTGAAAAATAAGAAAACCTTACTAGACAAAAACTTGTGTGTTTTCTCCTCTGGGTTGTCAGGGAATAAACCCAAACAAAATCCAACACACCATACTGGAGGACTTTCTTCCCACTCCCTTCATGGATTAAAATTACGAAGCTAGGTGAATTAAGATCGCTTCCAAGCTACCTGTCTGTCCTTTGCAATCAGCTCTCAGGTACTGCAAACAACACCAATGTCACCCTGTTAACTTTCCTTCTCCAGACTAAAGACTAGGTCTGTGATCCACTGCACAGCTTACTGGCAAACCAAGAAACAATACAGCCACGTTCACACTCTGTGAGCACACAGAGCACTGCGTACCGTGAGCCCATCCAACCTCCGACCTATGAAACTTCCCTCCAAGACACTAGGTACACTTCAGTCGTTATTACAAAAGATCTCATAGGGCATTACAGATCTCAGCAAGACACGGATTTTCCCAAGATGCCCGCAGGATCAACGGGCTTTTCCTCCACTGCAGTCCCAGGCACGACAGCAGAAAACCCAGCCGGCTGACCGCTCACCTTCTGACAGCGCCGCAGTAACGGCAGTCCACCAAGAAGACGCAGCACAGAGCTCTCGTCATCCGGACATGCGAGGTTTGGCGCACCAACCCCACGATGGCCTCTATGAACTGTACAAACAGCACGCGAGTCTGAAAAAAAGGGAGTTAATAAATTGAGGCACAGCTGCAGTCTCCTTTTGGGAAAGGCAAAGCGCTCTCTCCATTTTTTTGGACACTTTAAGGATGGGAGGTATCTCCACCTGCATTTTGTGAAGGTTAGACATGAAACTTCAAGTCACTCACACACAGAGACATTAAAAAAAAGAGTCCTCACAGCACTGGGAGGAGAGGGCAGGCGAAGGTTTAGCAACCTGTCCCAAGCTGAGATCTGTTTGCGTTCTAGGAACCCAGGGTGGTGCTGGGGCAACGGCACCAACCCTGACAACTTTAAAATCACCGCATCAAAGGACAGAGTTTCTCGAGTTATCTCAAGAAAAGGCAGAAACCACACACTTCTCAAACAGCTACAAAATCTAAGAACTGCACAAATTGATAATGTGAAATAAGTGTCACTCTCATTGTGGTCTGTGTGCACGAGATGAAAAAAGGATGGTTTGCTGGCAGGTTTATCTGCTTTCAACCAGAACAAGCCAGGTGGATTTTTTTCTTACTACTGCTACCTCCTTCCTCTATGTTTAGCCGCCTTTTTCCTCTTACCCAGCCCTGCAAAACAAACTGCCTTCATCATTTTGCCCCAAAAGTACTTACAAAGATGCCAAGACGGAGCATAGGAACAGCCGGCGCCTCGCAGAGAGACAGCGACAGGAGAAGCTCCATTAGGTAGAAGAGGTGATTGCGTGCAAAGAGGTAGGTAGCGAGTGCTTTGGTGGTTTTGGGGTGAGTGAAGAACTTATCATTATTTTCTTCTTCCTAAGGCAGCATGAATAAAGAAGAGAACAGCATTGGTGACTCTCGGTACTATAACACAGCTTTCCACACAAAGAACGCAGACTTTTATAAAGACTAGATATGATTCCCAACAGACTATTCCCACTTTCCAGCCTGACGTTGATCTGTTTATTGAGGACTGAACTCCACGCACACAGGGCATCCCCTTCTGTTCATAAGCATGTTTCAGTAATGAAACTCATTAATATCCACAACAAACTCCTGCTTCAGAAACCCTTGAGCTTTTCCAAAATGAGGAAGAGCACTGAAAGTTTATAAAGGCAGGCGAAGAAACTTCAGCCAACATTCCAATATAAACATGGCACTTCATTCACTTGCAACATTTCCACATGTTTAGAGACTTATTTGGTTAAACTTCTCCAGGACGGAACACAAAACCACACAGATAAGCTCCAGGGCACCTGGCTGACAGTTGCTCCTCCTTATCTTGGCCTTGCAAAATGTCTGGGAGGAAACACTGGAGCACACGCAGTGTTTTCTGCTTCAGGAATGTGGGGAGAGACTCCAGGAAAAATTAACAAGCCTCTGTGCTGCTTTGTCATTCCCGCTTAACTAGAGAGCTTAATTATCATTGAAAGGTGAGATACTCCATCTTAACGGTTTGCCTACAACTGATTTTTAAACAGCTACATCATCACTGTTTTTACCTCTAGGTACTTAGTTTGAGGAGAATTTAGAGTTCTTTTCATGCAGAACCACCTAACTGCTTCTTCTATGTCTCGAGTCAATGGTTTAAGCAAGGGAGCCTTCGCCACTCACAGGAAACCTGCTGCCTCTTGGAAACTGTCCTAAGAGATCATTTTTCCCCAGCTGGGACGCATAGGTGCAGAATAAGTCATTGATTTTTTTGAAAACTTTTTTTAGATTAACATCTTTCCAGGTAAGTAATAGCTTACTGTCCTTACAGCAATTGCTATCAAAGCAGAATAACCGTGATTGCAAATTAATAACAAGGTCAGGAAACAGGATCTCCTTTACGTGAAGCATTCTTGAGACTAATTCAGAAGAGGGTTTCAAACATTTCTCCTTTACCCACCTCACAGGCAAGCTGCCATTCTGTTTAAGAACAAACACACACTGCCAGGTCAGTAGCCAAATTGCGAGCAGGACAAAACCCAGCAGCAAGCTCTATAAAACACAAGCCCCCCTACTCAAAGAGCGCGCGAACTTAGATCAGCAGGGCATTCTTCTTCACACCTGACAAGACACACTTGCAGAATGAAAAATAGTCTAAACTCTGCCTCTTGGTAGGCAAGCAACTCAAAATGTAGCTGAACAGTAAAGTCCTCTTATTCAGATAAGACACTCTCGCCTGCAGTTACCGGTTCAAATAAACAATCTGCGTGCTCTTTAAGTTATGGCTACTTCATTTCAAGGACACCATCACTATGATCATTGGTCAAAGTGGCACCAAGAATAATCTGCGTCTGAAGGGCCAAGCCTGCTGTGTACATTACCATCAGACACCGCAGCAGCTCAATGGCCCTTTGCAGAGCATCTCCAGTAATTGTGAGTTTAAACCAAAGCCTGCGAGGGGCTGGAGCTCCCATTCTATTGTCAAGTGCTGCTCTAACGTAAGACTAAGCTGAAGGTCCAAGATCCAAGCTGACCTGGCTTTAAAATGTCAGAGAAGCAATACTACTCAGTCAGGGAATCATAGAATCACAGGTTAGTTTGAATTGGAAGGGCCTTCAAAGATCATCTAGTGCCGACCCCCGCCATGGGCAGGGACACCCCCCACCAGCCCAGGGTGGCCAAAGCCCCATCCAACCTGGCCTTGGGCACTGCCAGGGATCCAGAGGCAGCCACAGCTTCTCTGGGCACCCTGTGCCAGGGCCTCAGCACCCTCCCAGGGAAGGATTTCTGCCTCAGATCTCAGCTCCATCTCCCCTCCTGCAGCTTCAGGCCATTCCCCTTGTCCTGTTGATATTGCTGATAAGCAACAATAAAAAGCTAGTACCTGCATATAATTTTTCATGAAAGAATCACATAGCCAAGAACCTATGACCCATACTAGGTCATGCTCAGTGGTGCATTTCTTGCAGGAATGTGGTAACCTTATTTTCTCATCTAGTTTCTCAGTGCATGGGCCAGTCTCTCAACTGTTGCAAACCAGTTCCACCACCAGGAACTACTACATAGCTTAACGTCCCTTTCTTTCACTTTACACAATGCAGTAGGTACCTGAACTAGGTTTTCAGAAATCCTGCAGAAAAGTATTTTAGGACTGTATTTGAGGACAACAACCAAAACTATACCTTTCAAGAAGCATAAGCCTGGAGTGTACTACCACAATGAATATTTCTGCATATGTTGGGGTGCCCTTCTTGGGGCTTACCGAAATCCACAAGTCTTACGATTTTATTACAATTGAATTTGGTAGAACTGATTCAGTCATGTCTCACATGCACAGACAACTCGAGCGTTTTGCTGTTGAGCTAGAGGGGTTTATTCACATGGCACTATTTTAAGATAGCTCATCTATTATACAAGGAAAAAAATAAATATTTTATTAATATTAAGTAATTTTTAGGGCCTGGTTGATCACAGAATCTGTTAAATTAACTAGATGGCATTACTTGTACTCTACTGCCAAATAAAAGCTGAGTATCCTCCCCCAAACACTTTCTTAATTCAGACAGCTGGCACCTTTGCTGTCAATCACTACTTACACTCGTTTTCCAAAAAAATCCAACACATATTCTGGCATACACAGTGAATCTCTGCTAATCTCTACCAGCTAACCCTGTTTTTCTCTCCTAATATCACAACCTGCAGTATAATAAACATATAGCTTCAGACACTTACTGTACAAACTAAAAGGAAAGGCTTTGGCAGCTTGAATGTGCTCAATTTTTAAGGCAATTTATGGGGAAAGTATTTTATTTGGAAAAGCAATATGCTAATCCTTTGTGTTAAAGAGTTCTAGATTAGTCTGGAGAGATGGTAGCTGGTTAGGAAATAAAAAATAAAACAAAAAATAACATTTTTCCCTCTGTTATTTTTCCAATTATTTCAACACATGCATTGGATAACCCCTTTCTTGACATCTTTTATCACTTAATTTCAAGGATTTTTCTGTATATTAAAATTAAAAAGAAAAGAGAAGTTGATTAATACATCTACCTTCTCCAAAAGAGGACATATAGGTCATTTATGACAGATGTTTTTCCAACGTCTTTTTGTAGTCCTCTAATGATGGACACTATATATAGCATCATATAGCCTCCTAGGACGATTAATTCCAGGGCATTAACTCTACTACCATGTTAGTCACTGGAAAAAGACATTTAAGTCTCTGCTGTAATTTGCTTCCTTTTTATCTTTTTCTGTTCATCCTAGGCATGAAGATGTTACCTCCTTTGTCTCCACAGCGGCAAAAAAGCGTGACTTAGTGTGTTCACTTGTTTGTACGGACTGGTCTTGATTCCAGACTCTGTCACTGAACATTTTTGCCTTATTTTTCACTGTTATTATAAGTTCATTCTCAACATACACCTATTTTCTCTCTCACCCACTCCCTTGCCCAATACCTGAGTAGCCTTTTTAGCGTGACACTCACACATTTAGTTCCTGTCTGATACTTCTTCACAACTAAGTCTCATGTTTTCGCACTGCAAAAGTTTACTGAATTCACCTTTACAACAACAAGTGCCAGAGGGCTCTGTAGTTCTAATTTTGATATAATTCCTATTGCAATTACAGGTACTCAAAATGTTATAGTAACAAATGGCAATATGAAACCCTAAGACATGCAGGAAATTTGAGTTTCCTAATTGAAGATTATGGTAATAGAATCGTCTGCCAACTTCTATTCATTAGACAACCTAGAAAAACCTGAAAGAACGGGAACCCAATTTGTAATTGAATTGAACATGTCCTTCAAGAAGGCAATGAGAAGTTTAGTGAACTGCTGATTGAAATGAAATCTTTATGGGGAAAAAAAGATCAGGAAAGAAGAATGAGATTATTAAGATAGCTTGAAAAAGATAGGATGCTTTACTAAAAACTCAGCTGCCAGAAATCTGAGGGCTACATATTAACTGACTTGGCTGGACCGTGAATAACAGACAGGTTAAATAATCTTCCAGAGCACACTTTTATTTGTGGCAAAATAACAGACTGAATTCTAAGTATTGGACTTCTTTCATACTACTAATAAATCACTCTTCAAAAAGATAATGTTAATATCAAGTTAGCTGGAAATAATTTCAATTCTAGAATCCTAGGTATATATTTCATATTTCTCCTGATGTGAAAGACAACTTTGAGTGGAGTAATAAATGGAGAGAGGTTTGTGTATTGGGTTTTTTTGCAGTGCTTTTGCATGCTGGTTTCTGCTAATACAGCTACAATCATGAAATTCATCTGTTAAGTATAATTATTATTCTCACTCAAGACTGAGACAGTTGGAAATCGTTTCATTTATGCTACACATCAAGAGAAAATGCAGATATCCTAGAAAATAATTACATGTCATCTGTGAGATACGATGACAATTGTATTGTTGGTAATTGTTATCTGTCATTTTGTAACAACATGACTGCCTTTTTTTTTTCTTTCCAGCGAAACACTCACAGGAAAAAGCAGTGAAAATGTAGCTGAAGCTATAAGACCTGTATATGATGCATAAAATAAAGGAAGTGTTACCAAAACAGCATTTCATACTGTTTCTTATTTCTTCTTCTTCTTTACATTTCTCCTGTTTATTTTTATTTTTATTTTTCCCTTACTTAAAAGAGGAAACCAAGTTTGTGGATTTAATGGGGAATTAGGACCAAAGTTTTGCCCCAGGCTTCAAATGAACGTTAGGAAACCCTACCTGTCCTACAAGATCGTGCATAAACTTTAGGAAGAAGACTGACTTCATCCTTTCATGTGCAGCCTAACACAAATGTATTAAATAAATATTTGCCAGTAACAAATCAATGCGGGAAAGTATTAAGTGTGTTTAGATTAAAAGAGTGAATAATCCCATAGGACAGGATTACCCCTTACTTCAACCAAAGCACATTCTCAGCAGATTTGCATAACTTTGCTGTTGATGAAATATATCCTATATAGCCTTTATACTCCTTCTGGCTTTTGAAATTTCTCAGAAGCAGTATTTCTGAGGACTGGGGAAACGAGTGGGTACCGTGGGAGCACTCGCATCTTCAGATTTTTCTAAAACAGGCTTTGGATACCCAAAGCACATTTTCTGCCTTTTGCCAGTATATCTGGATTGAACATTTTCCTTGCACTCAGTTTTGAATTTGTCTCTTTACTCAAGAAATGGTGCATAAGGGCTTCTTGGTCACTGCTAAACTAAATTAGAAAAGAGGACCCTTTTACCCAATACAGATTCAAACGCTTTTGCCTGCCTTTAAGTATAATCCCTCATCATGCTGCTTCACTCGGATATCAGTTTCGTTAGATGATCCGACATTTTCCTCGCTTCAGATCGTATCTGCTTTCTCACTGAAAACTTACTACCAACCATTTAAAAGGAGAATATATTGTGAAAGACCACTGGAAATTTGTTGGCTAATTACCAATCTTTTTACAACTCAGGTCGCAGTTAATTTTGGTGTTACGTTATTTAAGAATATTTTAATGTCTGGATAACTGACTGCAACCCTAACAAGTGGTTTGTCACCTGTGTATGTTCTTTGGAGAAAAATACACACTAAGAATTTTATCTGACTGACATGGTTAAAACCATTATTTTTAAATATGTAACATCCCAAAATCCTAGAATCACAGCATGGTTTGGGTTGGAAGAGATCTTAGGGCTCATCTAGCTCCAACCCCCGTGCCATGGGCAGGGACATCCTCCACTAGCCCAGGTTGCTCAAAGCCCCGTACAACCTGGCCTTGAACTCTTCCAGGGATCCAGGGGCAGCCACAGCTTCTCTGGGAAACCTGTTCCAGGACCTCACCACTGTGACAGAAAAGAATTTCTAATATCTAATCTAAATGTCCCCTCCTTCAGCTTTCCCTAGGAAACAGTCTTTTCCAAGTCAATTTTTCTAGCTATCATTCTGTATGATCTTCCATCAGCTTCACATGCTTAAGATATTCACTGAAATTAAAGGTACTGGCAGGTCAACAATTCCACAGCCCTTAACTCCAACGCTTTCAAACATGTATCCTTGCATGTATGCTGAGAATAACAATCTCAGTTCAATTCCATGTGGATATAGAAATGAACCAGGCTGAAGCAGTAGATTGGTGTAAGCAGTATATGGACAATTAGCTCTCTCTCTCAATACTGTTTTCACTTCTTTAAAATACAGATAGTGGGCATCATCACAAATACTCTCATTACTTAAGTCCAATATGTGATATTTTTTCAACTGAAGAACCTACACAGTTTAAGCCCAAGACATACCAAACAATTTTTTTGATTCAGAAGGAAAACAGGTATGTAAGTAAGAATAGTAACGAAAGCCACACAACATCTGATAGCTCATTAGAAGAAAAAAAAAATCCATGTCATTAAAATTATTAATTCATAAATTCATCAGTTTCATTCAAAATTATCAGTTCATAAATTATGTCTATGATTCCCTTTAATAAATCTCATCCTTTTAACTATCTTTTTAATGGGGAAAAAAAAAAAAAAAAGAAAAAGCAGCATTCTCCTGTGAAATTTATATTCACAGGAAAAAGCAATATATTAGGCTTCAAATTTCATTTCATCTCTATCCTCTGGAACAAAAGCAATTGTGAAAATATTTACTCATATGAATATCCCTGCTAAATTTAATGCCTAAAATTAACCCAAATATTTTCAGCATGAGGGTTTTCATTGGGACCTAAACATATGCAAGTAAGACTAAGATGCAGTTTGTTCATGTCTTAGGCACCAGCCCCTTGCATGGAAATAGGCTTGAGCACTAACTGGAAAATGAAAGGGATGAGGGAAGGTATGCAGCAAATGTACTGTAATGACGAACCCAGGAGATGTTATAAAGCCAATGAACTGAAATACTTTCAGACAAATTGACTAAATTCTTAACTGTGTATTCAATTATGGATAACTAAGAGTGTGTAACAAACACTTAGGAGTTTCAGTGGATTTGAAGCTATTACCTTTAATTATGTCTCAGAAGTCTATTCCAGTGCAGTGAATTTCTGAAAGGAAAAAAAATATTTCAAACCTATCTCTCAAAAGAAAAGTGGGGTCAACAATCCAAATACTGTGGAGGATTTGTTCCTTTTCAAATGTGTGCTCGGAATTCTTTTTCAAAAAAAATTATCAGCAAAATAGTTCATTTTAATAGTTAAATAATTCAGTTTAAGGCTGTGAAAAAAAGTCTGCTACGCTTTGAGAAGTTAAATTCTGATCCTGTTCCCAATGACACGAGGTCTATCTCAGTCAACAATTACACTGTTAAAAATATCATGCTGAGAGAAAACCAATTTTCCATATGTTTCTGTAAATGAAATCAGGTAAGTCTAATTCCTTCTGTCAGAAGAAAACATCATGAATTTCTAGGGATGAACAAGGAAGGTACTAAGTCTTAGCAAATGAGGCTAGTGATAGGATCAGGGGTACCAGTTTTAAACTGAAAGAAGGTAGATTTAGATATTAGAAAGAAATTCTTTACCATGAGGGTGGTGAGGCCCTGGAACAGGTTGCCCAGAGAAGCTGTGGAGGCCCCATCCCTGGAGGAGTTCAAGGCTAGGTTGGGTGGGGTTTTGGGCAACCTGGTCTAGTGTAGGGTGTCCCTGCTCATAGCGGGGGGTTTGGAACTAGATTATCCTTGTGGTCCCTTCCAACCCAAACCATTCTCTGATAAGTGTCACAGATTCTCTTCCCAGACAAGGCTCTTTCACCTCATTTAAACTTCAGTGCACTGGGGGCTAGAAATCAATGTCAGCTACCTGTTTGATATTTGAAGTCAATAGCAACTTCAGCAAAAACACCAAAATGGAGAGAGGGAAGGCAGACAAAAATGCAGGGACAGTACAGAATATTTTATTAATAAGGAAGTTAATGAAAGAGCAGGCCAAGAAGAAACACATGCTTATAGCCAGCTCTCTCCCCTTCCTTTAATATTGGTGGGCTGAAACTCCGTCACTGCAGTGTTTCACTGATAGACCAACACAGATGTAGTGACATTCTTGATCTCCATGTACAAATTAGCAATTTCAACAGCATTTATTGTGGAAGATGGGAAAGGAAAAAGGAAGAAAAGTCACTTTTCCTAATTAGATAGTTATGTTGTTTGATCCACTGTCATACTAGAAAGACTTTTAGCATATACTGGGCAAGACACCTATGCTATCACAACAAATACCGCAAAAATAGATTATGTCAGCTTTCAAGGGAAGCCAAGCTAATGTGAGGGAGTGGCAGGGTCTTTAGACTGTATTATTATCAAATATCCAATGCTTCTGCTGTACCAGAACTTTTTCATGCTGCATATTTTTATCTTTTATTTTGTTCTCTCTTGTAGAAAGAAGCAGCACTGATGGCATAAAGCATTTTTCATATTTACACTGCATATTAATGGGTGTCCAGAAAACACAAAAATGCAATGAATTCCCCTCCTTCTCATTCCTTGTCAGATCTGATTCCTTGTCAGATCATCCAGCTGTCCTCTTGGCCTATTGTTTAACCTAAGCTGCATCAGATGATTCTCTTGTTTTCCTTCTTACCCTATTATATTTCTGTATCCCAGTGAATTTGCGTGCCAATGTTTTTCTGTGTATGAATACAATACAACATGAATTTCCCAAACAATTCTTCTTTTTTTTTTTGATGTGTTAAGCTTTAGCTGAAATCCTGAATATCCATGTTGTGAAAATATACGAATACCTTCAAAATTCTGTGTACTACCAAATTGCTTCAAGTTCCCATTCTCCTTTTCAGAATGAGAACCTTCAGCTACATGATGACAAAGTATTAGCCTGATACACTATCCAGCTTTCATCAAAGCCTGTTCAGTATTTTGGAAGACAGGAACAAGAATATCATGTAAGCAAGGAGAACTCAAACTATAAACAGTCAAGACTACTGCTGGTTTCATCCCTCATGGGAACAGCCAAAATGCTTCTGTTTAAATCACAGGTTCCCAGGAAAGCAAGAGAGAACCAGCTTTACTTTTCACAGATCAAGCCCCAAGAGCTATTTTGTGACCTAGAAAGGTACCTAAGCCCTGTCAGTTCTGCACCCCTTTCAGTTTTATTGTCATGAAACCTACCGATACCCAAACACAGTTAAACTTGGTTATTCCATACTTCGTTGTTAAGTTGCAGGTTTAACAACTGAAGTTGAGCATTCACTGAATTTGATCTCTTCAGTTTATGCAGTGGAAGAGAGAAAACCTATTTTCCTGTTTTACAGCTTCAGCCGTGAACCAGCTGTTACGATTTTGTCTTGCATTGCAAAAAGACAATCCACAAAAAAGACATTGCCACTTTAATACAGAAACCTGAATTATTGCACTGTGCCACAAGATTTATACTCCCTGTTATCAACTGAATTTAATAGCACCTTGACAGCTGTCCTAGCCACCCAGTTATAGCACTATTTGTCATCTGTGGTCTTTAAATGGCACAGCACCCAGATAACGCAGGGCCTTAAGCATTTTGCTTGTTATTTAAAAGAATATGTAAAACTTTGGTGGCATTAACAAAGCCATGAACCTTGATTTCAGTTAGCACGGTTCAGGTGTTGGCCCACAGGCTGAACCAGGCCCATGGGGCACTTCAGTCTCAGGACACCTCTTCCCTGTCAGGCTGTACGGACCAGCGCGTGGCAGGCACCACCCTGCGTGCTCACTCCCGGCTTTCAGCTGGTTGTCACATCAGTACAACGCATCAGCGCAGTTTGCTCCATCGGTTGGGTTCTGATAAAGCTGGATCCTCTTTGTAGATTTCCTCACGATTTTGCAACAAATAGTAAGGGTGTATTACATCACTGATAAGTCTACCACTGCCTATGGCTTTTTGTAATGATAGAACAAAAAAAGGGTTACCCCAATATGAGCACAATTCTTACATGGCATGGCCTGCACTGTTTTAATAGTCTGTTAAATGGTTTAAGTGAAATACATATCTAGCTTGGGGTATGGCTAGGCTTTAGCGTGGAACTCCAACAGAAAATCCTAATAACTTTACAAAAACCAGAACTGGGATAAATTGGGTGTTCAGTATGATGCTGGGATCCAGCTGTAAGGGGTATACCTCAAACCAGTCCCACCATTAGTTCAAATCCCAAGACAAGGACACCTTCACATGAGCAGAAGGAGTGCTGCAGTCATTTTCTCAGCATCGTTAAGAACAGCCACCTTGCTTCTGGCAGCATGGTCTAGTTTTCCTTCTCCACAAGCCCTACCCCCTGTTTTAATCTCGATCCTCCTCACCGCAGCCCCACAGGGTCATAGCACCTTGCCAGGCTCCTTCAAACACCAGCCAGGAACTCACAGCCCAGGAGGAGACAGCCTAAGGGGGGTTTCGCCAGGATCTCCTCCATCCTCCTACCCTGCAAGAGATGACGTGCAGGGCAGCACCCACCCGCACTGCAGACACTTCCTCAGAGAACGGGATGCTTTCAGCCCAGCACCCCCTCGCGGTCCCCGCTTGACCTCCCAGCACCACTTTCACCTGTGTCACAGCACAGACTCCACTTCTCTCCCCGCCCTCAGGGAGCCACGGCTCAGCCCAGGTACTCTGGGGCACTGCCCGCGAAGAGGGAACCGCACCAGGGCAAGCTCGGCTGAGTTACTTCCCCACCCTCCCGCCGTTCCCCGAGCCCCGGGGCGCCACCCGCCCCAGCAGCAGCCCCACACGGCCGCCCGACGCCCCCGGTGCTCTCGGGGCGGCCCTTGAGAAACGGCCGAGGGCGGCGGCAGCACCGGCGGCAGGAGCGGCCGGCAGCAGCCAATCAGTGGCAGGAGCGGCCGGCAGTAGCCAATCGGCGGCAGGGGCGGACAGCAGCAGCCAATCAGAGCTCGGCAGGTGAGCGAAAAGGCCGGGCGCGAAGCGGTGGAGCTTAGTGCTGGGCGAGAGGGAAGAAGGGTGCGAGGCGCGGGCGGGAGAGCTGCGGCGGCACCGGCGGCTGCTGTGAGAGGAGCGCCTCTGGCAGCAGCTCTCACCTCTGCTCGCTGTTGTGAGCAGCTTGCTCTGGCCAAGAGGTATCTTCCTCCCTGGTGCAGCCAGGAAGGAGACCTTTCTAGCTGGCTGGGCACTAGAGGTGGCTACAGGCACCCTGTGGTGTTCCTCAGGGTTGTGGAACCTGTTCAGCACCTGTGTCCTCCCTGCTCCAGTAAATAATTCTTTGTGGAAATGGGGAGTGTAGTGCTTGAGGTGCCCCAGAAAGGCGGCCTTTTCAATCTGATTTGCCTTAATGTACCCATCATTATCCCTTCCCACCTGAGTTGAGTAGGCAGGAGGAAGGAACCATTCTGTTCATGTGTAAGATGAAAAGGAGATGCAGAGCTAGCTTTGCTCCCCACGTGTGGTGGAGCTAGTCCGGCAGGGTCAGCATGGTGCCGACAGGTCTGTACTGGTCTGCCCTTACTCTGCAACAGGAAAGGTTGTGATCGGATTGTGGCCTTGTCATGTGTAGGCTCCATTTGTGTTCAAAGTAGCGGTCTGGTCTGCTGGTAAAGGTGTGGTTTATGATACTAGTTCAATTTCTTCTTTGTCAGAATAGTTTTCAAGTAAAAGGGGAAGGAAACTATCTTTTTTATGTTTTTCCTTCTACTCTGGTATTGCAATAGGGTTTGCATTGGTATGCTAAGGTACTCCTGAGTCTAGCTAGGAAATTGGTGTGGTTTTGGATATATTTTTAATAAGATAGGGTGTAAGCATCTCAGAAAAGAAGGCTGTATTGGAGTGGATGATGTCAAAACAGCATGAGACTTTAAAGTTGTTTCCTTTTGTTCTTCTTCAGGAAGAAATTCCTTACTGTGAGGGTGCTGAGGCCCTGGCACAGGGTGCCCCGAGAAGCTGTGGCTGCCCCTGGATCCCTGGCAGTGCCCAAGGCCAGGTTGGATGGGGCTTTGGGTACCCTGGGCTGGTGGGGGGTGTCCCTGCCCATGGCGGGCGGGTTGGAACTAGGTGATCCTTGTGTTCCCTTCCAACCCTAACCATTCTATGATTCTAGGAAAAATGTGTAGCTACTAGTTCTTGAGCTCTTTTAACAGGCAACGCTTAAAGACATGGCTTGCTACTATCCATGTAAGTACAATAGAAATAAAAACCTCCAGCAATCCTATGTGTTTGTTTTTAGACTGCTGGCACAGCAGACAGTTGCTATGTATTATGCAACAATAAGGTCTGCACTCAAAACTTAAGGCCTTCTAATAAATAAACGATTTTAACCTGATTTGGAATCACGCTGTTTACTTATATAGTGTATGTAAGTGGTAAATAAAACATTCCCCACTGAGTTAACTTCCTGAGGGCATTTTATTATAGTAATCATCTGTGGGTCAAACAAAAGTCCTCAAGCAACCTTAGGATGTTGACCCTCTTTGATTCTAGAGTTGCAATCCTAATTAATTCCTATTTCTGCTTAATAACATTTTTACAGCTGATAACTGTATCTAGTTAGTGTGCTGCTTGCCAGTACTGCAAATGAGCAAATTAAGCATAATGCTTCTTTCTAAGTAATTGCCATTTAATCCTGATTTTTACAAAAAAGCAGTAGCAGTGGTGAGGTTTTAATTTCATTAATACTAAGTTATCTTTTGGGAAAATAAATTATACAGTACACTTGTGTACTTTATGGTGTGTTATGTTTCTCTGTGGTAGTAGTTAAAGGTCTAGTATGTTAACAAAAATGAAATCTCTATATATTGAAATGCAGATAAAACTTACCTTTGGTCTCTTTGGGCTCAAGATTTCACCAGGAGATTTTTTGCAAGTGGTTGATCATGGGTAAAAGCAGTCAAGCTATCTTGTCTGGTAAAATATATATTTGCATTGAATGGAATGCAGGAAATCCCAAAGCTAGGAAATGCTCTCCCTTATGTCATTGTTAAGACTGGGTAATCCAATATCCAGAAAGTATCTAATAAAATCTTAAATTATTTCTTATTCCTTCCTTTTTGGAACTCTAGCATCAATATGTATTTCTCCCAGAGCCTCTAAAATATGGAAATGTCAATAGTGCCTCATTCTCTAAAATGTATCAAGTACTTTCATATTGCATTCAGGTTCATAAAAGTGCACTTGAGCTGATAAACAACAGCTGTGAAACAGGTGATTTGAATCAGAACAAAAGGTGATTTTTTCTTATAGACCCAAATGTTTTAAGAAATAGACCTGCTGCTTAGACCTCAATTTTTTGTGAATGAAGTTTTGGAAAGCAATTTTGGAAAGCAAATTCACTAAAATTAAAGTGAATTTTAGTTTTAAAGCTTGTTTAGGAAAAGAATAGATCTGATCCCAGCCAATAAGGGACCTGTTGTTTAACTGACCTCTTTGAAACAAAGTCTTTGCTGTTTTAGTGTAGGACAAATGAAGCAGATATCTCTGCTTATTCTTCCCCTGTGCTTAGTACTGTTAGATATGCATGGAATAGGATTAACATGATTTTTAAAGGGAAAATCAGCTATTATGTTGTCTCTTCTGCATGTATAAGACAGTGGTAAGAGGCTATAGGTGAGTTTAGGGTTCTAATTTCCCCCAAATAAATAATGAAACCGGACATTTTAAGCTTGCTTTTGCTATTTGGAGTTTGGCTTCAAGTCTGAGAACATGATGTTTTTCTTTGGTTGTCTTCTTGGAATAATGCTTTCCTTTGAGAAATTTTTTTTGACATACAGTGAACTCGGAGGAAAAAAAATCCAAAACCTATGAACAGTAAATGTTTTGTGCCTCAAAGCCTAAAATAGCTTTGCACTTTCTTTCAGTACTTGCTGCAAGTTAGTAAGTCTCAACTATCATAACAGTGTATTTCAAAATGAATAAATAATTATAGTAATCAGAGCATGAGCAATGCATGAATTTGGTGTGGGAATGGGATGTTTCCTTTCCAGCAATGTTTTTCCGAGCTTTCTCAGAAAAATCCTTAGAATACTGTCATGCATGCTTCCTGCTCTTGTAGGTGCAGGAGGTACTGGATCTTTATTAATTAGAGATTAACTTAAGTTACCAGGAGAATTTTGGTAATATTAGTTAAACCTCACCACGGGGTTGCAGAAAGGGCTCTCAAAAGTAAAATGGCTTGTCCTGTCCTATACAGTAAATAGTTTCTGCACACAGACTTGGGTAACTAGCAGTACTGTCACCAGCAGAAGAGGAACAGTGAAAGTAACAACTTGAGTCTTAATGTGCTTTATTTGTGCATAAATATTCAGCTGAATATTCAGAGTGCTGAAGCTGCTCTGTGATATAAGACAAGGCAAAGGTGGCTTTCTTTTTGTTGGAATTGAGACACAAGGCTTATCATTTGAACTATAAAACATGAATATAACCCACTCATACAAAAGATGAATCATTAATTTTTTCTGGGTATCATTTAAGCAGTTCTTTTCAAGAAATTCAAGTCTCAGTTGTCAAGAAGTAGTTTTTGTATGTCCCAATCTGTAAATAGGCAGTTCCAGATGAAAACAAATAGTTGGCATATTAATGATAAATATCTACATGCAACTTTTCATTAGCAGTAAATAGGGAAATTCTCACTATGGACTGTATCCAGCGACGTGGGATCTGTAAAACTTATGATCCATCATTCTGCTTTGTGTGTATATGTATCTTAATTTCTAATAAACTGCTTTTAAGTAAAAACTTAAATCTTCTCCTGGTAGTACTAAAGGCTTTGTAGAAATCTGTACTGTACATCTTGGAGGCAAATGCTACCATTATGTTGGGTTTATGTGGGTGTAAGCGGTTACACCAAAGTGCAAAACACTGGTGAGTCAAAAGTCTGTTACCTTAGGATTTAATGCTGAGAGTTTAGGGGACTTTCTAGTGAATCTAGTCATTCACTAGATTTCCCTTTGAAGAACCTCTTAAATTTCTGCTTTGCAGGGTCCTTCTACAAGGATCTAATGTTTGAGATGTCAGAGCCAAACATCACCTAGGTTTTTTTAAGGTCATGTCTGAGGGCTGTCAGAAATGAGGTCTGCGGGCATAACATGCCTGTGACCCAGAGACAAGGCAGTTTAGCGAAAGTGATCAGTCCTAACAGATCCTGGGTGTAGATAAGAATTTAAATTGCAGTGTTGCTCATAACTAGTTAACTCTTATCTGCTTTTAAATACCCAGAGTATGTTCTCATGGCCTTACTGGAAAACTATATTTGGTATTAATATACAAGTATGAAGTAATGCAAAACAAATTTTAAAATTTAAAGAATTGTCTATGTCAATTCTGTTTATTAAAGCCTGTATTTGGTTTTCTGATGAAAATGTTACAAGAACTTTAATGCTTTGTTGCCTTGTATTTGACCATGCATTATTATATCTGGTAGTGTTGTCAGTTATACAGATGTGATCTTGTATTAATTTGGATATCTCACTTCAGCAATTAAAAGAAAACTTCTCTTCTCCTTAATAGCCCTTCTGTGTCTGCCTTTACTTCTGATGCAATTATTCTGATTTTTGAAATGCACAAATCTGATTTTCCATTCTAGCCAATACAGCATTGCCTATGTGAATTTAAAGCCTGATTCTATATACAGAGCTTAAAAAAAAGGTATTTGATGTGAGAATTGCCCTAAGTGCTGCTTTGTCATTTGAACAGGAAAAGACCTGCATGCATTATTAGTTATACCTCAAAAAAAGTCTCATGTGACTTGCAGATTTATTTTGCTGTATCTGCAGTTGTATATTCATGAATCAGAACTGCATTAAAATGAGGGTGAGAAGGAGCCAGAATGCAGGATAGCTCCACAAGTACATTGCCATACTTATTGGTAGGAAATGGCAACTGTAAATATCACTGTCAGTGAGGTTTCCTTAATGCTTATGGCAGTCCTTTACCCCTGGTTTAAGATGCCTCTGACACTTAATCCCAAGTGGTTTGTACTGTTCTACAAAGAATATTAACAAATGGTAGCTATTTACTAAATAAAATGTTTGTCAGCTTGGTATCCAAAAGGTGTCACTGAGTAAATAGCAAAACTTGTGTGTTATTCCCAAGGGAAAAATCATAATCTAGTGAAAGGATCACAAACTGAGAAATCAGAATATCCAGATTCCCAGTTGTGGCTGATACTGGTCTACTGTGCAGCCTTAACAGGGCACATAAAGGACAAAGTTAAGAAATTCTGAATTTACACCAATTGTTACAACCACAGGTGCCTGTCGCTCTTAAAAAATATCAACAGTTTGAGTTTGCTAATTCCTCATCTAGGTGTAATACTGGCATGCTTTACAAGAGTGTTTTCAAGGCTGTGAAAGGTTCTTTTATATCTGCTAGATATGCAGTTGAGAACTCCCTGGCTATCCTTCTGAAACCAAAGGACCCCCCGATCCCAACAAAAAAAAGGAATGATGGGATATTTACTTTCTCTGATTTGATAATTAATTTTGCTTGTTTATCACTTTAGAAACAAAAGATATTAATTTTTAACTTTTTTCTCTCATAGAAACACTCCTAGAAGTACAAGTGAAATAAAAATGATTTCAAACTTCTGTTGAAAGGTAAGAGTTAAATATGTAAAGAGCATTTTAAGAACATGAACAGCTTTTAAAGATGGTTTTGTCTTTCACATGTTTAAATACCACATGCAAAAAAACAGTTTGGGTTAGCCATGAACACCTGTGCCAATTGTGTGTTTAAAAACAATGTAGAACATCTGACATTTCTGACCTTCAGCCTAAGAAAGGCTTTTGGGTGTGAGCAGACAAGAAATGTTGCTTTTTTTAACAAATCAGCTGAGTGGTTGAGTAATTTAATTTAATTCTATTTAAAGTGCTCTAGTTCTTTAATATTTGATTTATTTTCTGTAAATGATAAAAGCTGGAACACTTGTATTATTAGGAAAGAACTACACATGCAACATTTGTCACTCTGAGCTGGAAAGCATGAAGCTTTAGCAGCACTGTAAATCATTGTTAAAAATGAGGTAGCTTTGCACTTGATCAGTTTAAGTAGTGATGGATGCTAACAAATGCCTCCTGTCACTGACATTTGCAGTGCCAAAGTCCATCAGGAAAGGAGACAAAACCCTTTGGCCCCAGAAGTGTTGTTTTAGATTGTCCCACTTAGACTCTAAAGTAGGTATTTGCCTTTGCCTGTGTCTGCAGTTCAATCCCAAAAGAATCTAGAAGAATAGAATGGATTTGCTGAATATTTGCTAAAGATAAAGTTATTACAGAAGGGCTTCAAGTATCACGCTGCTGTTTAGTACATAAATTTGTTGTTGATGTTCATGCCATTATATAGTCTTGAAAGAGCTTTCTAGATAGGTGGACAAAGCATTATCAGCTCAAAAATCTTGTGCACCAAACTGCTGAACGGCATGTGTTAACAGTGACTTTGTGGTTCTGTTCTGTATGAGTTGTCTTTCTCCTTCCTGCTCCACAGAGGGGGAATTACTCTTTTGCTGTTAAAAGGAAAAATAGATGCCTGAGTGCAGGGACAGGCCAAGATGCCAGCTGTTACACAGGTGTATTCCTTACAGCTACATCTGAAACACCAGTGCTTGCAGGTTACCACTGACCCTCCCTTTCTGTGGGGTGTTCTCTAGGATCTGTAGTTGGAGGGGGGGGTTGCATTTTTTCCTCTGAAGTTGAAATGGGCTTTTGTTTGATCATTCCATATGTTGCATATTCTGGACCATCCCCATCACAGATGTTCCTCTCCATGCATTAAAACTGGGTTTCAGCTCATTCGGCTTCAGCACTTGACTTTAAAAGGCAAACAAATCAAATCCCTTTCTTGAGGGTATAATACATCATTTTCCCCTCTTTGACTGTGTATTATTTTCTTTTACATGTGATCACATCATCAAAAACTAACTTCCTGCATCTGTGTTGCCTAATTAGTGCCTTGGCTTTAAACCTCCTCCTATCAAAAATATACATTTTTTTTAACTAGTCAGTATTTTTATTTTATACAAAGTGTTCTGAACACATTTAATGTAAAGAGGAAGGGTGATTTGTCTAAATTGGACACACCAAAGAGTGAAAAGATAGGGGAGCAGAAGCAAATAAATCAGTGACTTGGATTAAAAAAGGTAGAATCTTCTCACTAGGAGCAAGTAGGGCTAGTGCTTCAGTCACAGCAACCAACTAGGTTGGATTAAGTGTAGTGAGAGATTTAAAAATCAATCATTTTTGCTTGAAGTATGAGTGACTTGAACCTTTTTGAAAATGCTGTTTCCCAGAGATTAGAGAGACCAATCAAAACAAAAACAAGGGAATGAAACTGTCTTGTAGACTTGTGACCAGAAAACAGATGTACCTTTAGTTGGCATACTGTGGTGTAAATCCACTAATCTAAGCATGGAATATCAGGCCAGTCTCATTTTCTTCACTCTAAAATAATTTGGTAAATTAGAATATTTTTAATGGCATTAGTATACTGGCTTTATTTGTAAGAAGGCTTTTGTGTTGCTATCAGATGTATCTAATGAGGTGCAAAGTGTATTCATTCAGTTTAATAAATCGAAAAACTAAGTGGTGTAAGATTGGAAACAATTTGGTGTTAAGCATATGCTGTCATCTACTGGTGATCCCATGCAATCTTCTTTCCTATGCTTTTCAGCTTTTATATCACTCTTACTGGAGGAATAGGGGATGGGCTAGAAGATTGCTTCTTTGCAACTGTCTTGATTGCTGTATCTCTTCTAGGTGATGAGATGTGAAAAAATACCTGGCCAATTATACGAACAGAATTTTTTTCAGACTTTAAACAAGCATTGAGTTGGGGTGGAAGGGAAATGAAGGGCTGCTGTGATGAGAGTGTACCTTCAGAATAAAGTTTAGTCCATCTGATTTTTAACATTAATCAGGAGGTGGAAGCAAGTGATAACTTCAGGTACAATGTGTTCTATGTATAGAGAGGTGATTTGATTTCAACCAAAATGAGAACTGCGTTCCAGTAAAGTTCTAAATCCGTGTTCAAATGTTCTTTGCTTGCATTTTTTGGTCATGAACTTCAACGCCCAAAGTCATACCTGTAAGAGCTCACACTCCTTAGTCATGTTAAACAATGTGATTACGTCAGGTTTTAATTGTAATACTTCAGATATGCTAAATGGAGACACATAAGTAGTAAAAAAGTCTGTTACAGAACAATGTAGCAGGTGATCAACTCATGTGTTCTCAGGAAATCAGGCTGCCCTCAGAATAAAACTTATCTGTCTTGGCTGCACACAATAGAGCATGGAGTTGTTGGGCAGAACCTATTACTGACTCTTTATTGGAAGAGGGAGGGAAAAGAAATGTTAATCAACTCTTGATTAGAATGTATGGGTCAATCTCATCAACTGGAGGAAGTCAAACCCTGGCAAATAAAGAGTTCCTAAATGAGCTTCTGCTCAAAAATATAAATTGCTAGGTGTGTTTTGTGAACATGGGTTATATGAAGATTTTACAGATACCTTTTCTCCTATGCTCTAACTCTATAATAGCAGTTAGAAAGACAGCTTGAACAGGATAAGATTTTTATGATCCAGATTTCTGTATGTTCCTATTTTCTCTTCCTGTTTTCTTCATGTGCAGACTTTTGTGTCTGTATATTGAGGAATGAAGACTAGTACTAAAATTTTTTGAGTCCATGTGATAGTTGTTATACTTTCTCTTACAGTTAACCTTATGCCAAACTAATTTTCTGAAGAGCTACTTGCTTCTCTTTGTTCCAAATCAATGTAAACAGGGATCCATTTCAGCCATAAAAGCAGAAACAGAAGCAAGTGTGTGAGGAATTGAATGGTAATTACAGATGGGAAAAATGGTGAGACATAAAATTGTAGTTCTTAATGATGCCAAGATATGCTTGTGTAGTTTCGCATTTTCTTATGGTACATCATGGTTAATTACTAGCAGAATACTGGAAACTGGCACTGTTCATCTGATCTGTTTGTATTTTCTAATGGTATGTATCATACTTATTAGTAACACAGTGGCTTTAACAATAGCTAGTAACCAGCTACAAATGAAAAGACAATGCATTTACTCTGAGAAATTAAGTGTGGTTCCTAATGCTATATCAGTAAGACCATAAAGGATGAGGAATAGACAAATATTTAGATGTTTAGCTATTAATCTTCACACCATTAAACATGACTCTAAGCTTACTTGTAAATGGAATTTTAAGAATCTTGAAGGTAGCCTGTATCTGTAAAAGTACTCCAAAAAATCTCCAAAAGATGGATCCAGTATTCAGTTACATTAAACTGTCTCTGTAGAATAGAATCATTAAGGTTGGAAGTGACCTCAAGGATCATCTAGTCCAACCATCCCCCCACCACCTATTACCCACTAAACCATGTCCCTAAGTACCACATCTAACCTTTCCTTAAACATCCTCAGGGATGGTGACTCCACCACCTCCCTGGGCAACCCGTTCCAATTACTGTTTTCTGTTTAGTGCTCTACTTGCATATATGTATACGATAATATACATAAAGCTTTGCAAAATTTTTCCTGTAATAACTGAAAGTCTATGTGCTTTCTAGACCATAACCAGACAACTTCCCTCTCGGTACCTTTTCAGTTCCCTCTTTTCTGAGAACTCTGTGCAAATCTGCCTGGGACAATTCTTCCAGACCATAGCAGTAATTCCCTTTTAATCTGGGTAGAATATGATGAAATGTTGTGGACTGTTGTTTGGAGCAATGCTACAGACAATGTGGTTCTGGTGTCTGAATAACTTCTTTTGAATTATTGTAGTCTTGGTCATGAAGAAATCTGTATTGTACTGACAAAAATTAGTAAGAATTTTCCTGTGAAACAATGTTGTAATGATGGGCAAGCTGAAGACAGCAACTAGGGTGGGGAAATACATTGAGGATATGAAGGACTTTCATGACAACAAGCAGTGTCTTCTGTGCTCTTATACTCTCCTTTGTGGCATTACTCACATAATCTTTTTTTAGGTAAATATTGTATGATATTACATCTAAGTTTGGAAGAGTTTGATTCAACAAATAGAACCTTCATTTGTTTAGCCTACATAATTTGTGTGCTTTACTACCTTCAATAGCAAATATTCTATCCATGAAGCAAATGTAAATGCACAACTTGATTCTGACCTTCATGTCTGAAAATCAGCATGAGTACAACAAGCCTAATTTTAGGCATGTGCTGTAAAATCATATCAAATTGCTGGGCCTTAATAAAAAGCAAGGCAGCACCTCTTTTTGAGGCATCTCAAAGAAGTATCTTTGCTCTGGATTTTTGAACACGACACAGAATTTTGAGTATGTAAATGTCACAATAGAGTCAACTTTTTCAAAACATTTGCCTGTAAAGCAATATCCACAAATTACTTTTCCAGAGTGGAAAAGACCAAGCAGAACTTTGTTTTTATATTCTGATTACCTTTTCTGTTTGAGCAAATAGCACTTGTTGCACAGCTGCAAGGTTGTTTAATTTCCAGTTTAAGTTTTGACAGGATTTTTGTTGAAAACCGTTTGTTCTGGATGTAGGTGTAGATGCTAATATTCAAATGTCCAGACATCAGAAGGCTTTTACTGTACTCAAGCCAACCAAATTCTTTTTTAAATTCGCAAATTTGCTTCTGACTTTGTTACATTTTCAGTAAAGATGTTTCCGATGGAAGTGCTGCAGGCATTTTAACCGTGATTCCTCTGGATGTGGTTCTGAACTCAGTTTATGGCAGAAGAAAAAAGGCCAGAAGAGGTCAGAAAGAAACAAGTGTTAGGATTTGGGTTTTCAAAGCCACATGGTGGAGTTAGGCTTTCTGGAAGTTAATGGGACTTGGCGGATGGCCCAAATTCAAAAACTTTTTCTCAAGTCCCAGTGGCCTGTGTAATCCAGGACTGCCACTGGTTGAGCTGTAGCTGTTATAGTTATGGAGAATATTTTTTTAAAACATCTAGTTTTAAGACCTTTGGGACCAAAACCTGCAGTTCCTCCCAGGCCCCTTTTGTGACCCTGGGGACAATGGGTGGATGCTTTGAACAGGCACAGTATTAACTCACAGCAGGACTTGAACTGAGGTTGTTTGAGTTTCTGCGGTAAAGATTGTGGCAGACAAACTCCCATACTTGGCTAACGGAAGGAGATGGCATGCAGACATTGTTAATTGAAATGAATGGAGTTGTCAAGAGTGTTCATTGGCAAATTTGTCTTTACCAATGAAAGTAGCCTAAAAACATAGTCATAGTACATAAAATGACCAGTGACTTTTTTCCAGTCACAGCATCTTTTACAAAATATTTAATGTGTGACTTAGTTTTCTTATTTTTCCCTAGGTCACTAATAGTTATGACCTAATATATTGAAAATATTTTACGTAGAAATACTGAAATTAAAATGACATGTGGTGATTAATCAGACTAAATCTCTTGGCATTATGAATTACGCTATGCATTTTCTTTTCATTTGCTAGTATACCACCGAGTAGATAGAAATAAACTTCAGATTGAGTCAAATTAAGGCCTTAACTTGGGACATAATCTATTAATATTCAATAAAGATAATGCAAATTGACTTCCTGCCATTTTGAAGAGAATAGTAAGTTTTAACAGACCTAAATTTGGTCAGGATTTTGTCTTAGGACAAGTCTTGTTACTTCTGTTTAATATTCTATACTTTGACCACTTACACATAAGCCTTTTATAATACCTTTCTGACTGTAGACTTTGATCAACCCAATTTTAATGCTGTCATTTCTTTTAGGAAAATGTACACCTTGCATTTATGGAGAGAAAATATTTTCACTTATTTCTTTTTAGAATCAACCCTTTATTTTTAAAATGCAAGGTTGAATGATATTGGCTTGCTTGCTAGGCACAAATTGAAGCTTGTTACCTAGGGGTAGAGCTGAGATTGTTACCTTGTTTACTCCTACAATCAGTACACAAATTCCAGTGTCCTTCCTCAGTGGAAAGATTATCTTGGATTCAGTTTGGGAAGAAGTGCCCCATAACTTAGGCATGCCTCACCAGCCTACAGTGATGACATCGCTCAGATTTCTACCTGAAAATGCAGCTGAAAGATAAATGAATGGAGAATTTAGTGAGATTAAGCAGACAGGACTTTGGACACTTATCATAGCTTATGCAATGCCTCATCTGAGCAAGGAAGAATTGCTAAGTTCAGAAATGCCAGGATCATTAATCAGCCCTTCGATGTTGAAGTGATGTGATATAATGTTCATAGCTTGTAGAATATAGAATTTTGTTTTGCCTGGATCTGCCAATCTATTTTGTTTGGTTCAACCTCGTTGTAAAATTCAAGGAATTAAAGTACCTGAATTCGTTGATCTATGAATGATTTCTGAAATACCACATAAAACAACAGAACAGGAAAGGATATATTTGATTGGAGTAGTTTTATGCAAATTACATAGATAATTTATCCTTTGGCATTATCTGAGCTGAGTGTGTATCTCTGCTACGGAAGTCTGAAGCAGCCATAAGTCATGGGGCCTGATCTACTCCTTTTGAAAGCAACTAGAGAACTCCCAATTGACTTTCTGGAAGGATAACTTTTTTGTTCTTATCAAAATGGCAAAAGCTCCCATAGCTTTTTTTAGTGTTGGGTCACATTTTTTTATTATTCAAAATATTGTTGAATTAAATTAAGACCAATCCTGTGTTGTATGTAATGACAGATGCCCACTAAAGAGACAAAATTAGGAGAGGCGTCCTGGCTTGTTTTTAAGAAATATAGTAAAGATCTAGAGGAGTTAAATATTTCTGTAGATAACAAAAATATCCTGTGATGCCATGTTTAAGCCAACCTTCATCCTTTAAACAAGCATGAAGATTTAAAGAATGGGGGAGGCACCACAAAGGTGGCCATTGCTTATATTCCCTCTGAAATTTGAACACAGACCACTGTCTGATATCTAAGTAGTGACAATATGTAAAACACATCTACTTTACTTTGTCAGTTTTTTCCTCTTTGATGAAGCAGAGGAGTTGAATTTTACAGAATTTTTCTAATAAAATGAAATGCAGTGATGAGTCAAGATGTAAAATGAAATTTTTCATTAATGCATTCACAGGAAAGTAATAGTGTGATAGGATGCTATCTGCCAAAGGTATTAGCACTAGGAGAAAGCTTTGGTTAAGTTCAAACCTAGTATCTGCATGAGAATGCAACTGTGTTTAACTTTCCTCTGTCCTTCCCCTGTTTTAGTTAAGCAGAATAGATCACCCCACGCATGTGTAAGAAAATTCATAAATTAGAAATAGCTGAGAGTGTCTCAGTATAAAGGAATCAGTACTTTGCAAAATCAATATGCAATACCATTTTTGCCTCTTGCAGTTCTTCAATTTCAATCATATAAGTTTAAAAATGTAATAATTTTAAACAAACCTGGTCTATAGTTGGGATAGCTTTCTGGAGTATTTTTATTCAGAAGATGTCAGTTTGCAGAATTTCAGCATCAGTTTGCCCAAGTCCTCTGGGATATCCAGAAATTGGAGGAGAATCTTAGTTCACCTGTCCTTAGCATATGTGAAAAGAGGATGTAATCTTTAGTATGTGTTTCCTTTCAGCATGCACGTGTGGCAAGGACGTGTCCAGAGCCCACGCTAAACTTGCCCAGAACTCACTATTTTTAATAGTGGTGGTCTTTCAATTACTTAGTTTCCTGGGCAATATCTGAATTTTTGACACAGTAGATTTGAAGATAATAGAGAAAAAAAAATCAAACCAACAATGTAGGCTGTTCAATGGTCCAAGTTAGATTCTGAATGAAATGTTTTCTGGAATAATGCTGCTGGAAAGCAAAAAGCACTTGAGTTTTATAAAAGCAATCTTTTTGCTGCATAGTGTTCTTCAGTATCTGCTAAAGTAACAGGCTTGTGCAGGTTAGCTTGTGATGAGGCAGGTGCAGGTGTTGCTTAAAGCTTTCTAGAACTGTATGGAAATCTTTTTAAAATGGAGGACTTCAATCATTCATACGGGCTATGAGTTGTATTCCATGTTATAAAAATAACAAAAGCTCCACTTGTGCGATATTATGGACCTAATGTCACATGAGTCAGACTCATGGAGTTGTAAGACTGGTAAGAACTTTAAGAGTCAAGGCATGTTCAGCTATGTTGTGCAATTCCAGTAAATATTTGCTTGAATGTCTACTCTGAAGCTAAAATAGTTGACAGCTGTTTAGCTATTGATGTGTTACAACCCCATGGAATTGCTACAGTAGTCCATTGTTTTCCCTCCCGTATTACTGATTGAAGATAGGCCTTTTTAATGTACCATAGTCATAATTTTTAACCAAGTCTTGCATAGAGAAGAATGTGTGTTGTCAATGTAGAATTTGAAATATAGTTGCTTTTTCCTTCTTTAAGTGTGCTTCAAAGGTGAGATGGATGTGTATATATACAAAAATCTTTCAGTATGTGCATGTGGTTGCTTCTCAGGAATACCTAGCCAAAATTTCACTGAGTTTAGTGCTGGGTAACAGTTTTACCTCTATGAAGATAGAAATTCCAAATCTGAAGCTCTGAAATACCTTCAGAAGATCAGGATAAACAGTCATGTGGAGACATAGGATCTGGTACAAAACAAAATTCTTTGTGCATACCATCCTCAGTCTTTCACTTCCTAGGGAAAAGACGCATTTAAATGATGACAATGGTAGATGCTGACATCTAGTGGCTCTGCACCAGAGAGTCTAATTCAGCTCAGTCACCTGTATTTTGCTAAAAATTTCAAAAGGCATGAACCATGCTTTTCAGCACTGCAGCTAGGTATAAGCTTTATTTCTGAAAACTGCTGTTTCTTTCAGTCTTCATTCTTTACTTGTGGAGGCCTGGTAGTGCCTACGTTTAAAATAATTATCAACTGAATGTTTCTCTTTAACTTATCTCAACATCATGCCATCTAAACACTGCAAAAGAAAATACTTCCATTTTCATGCAAGTTTGATACATGAATTTACATGGTTATCGAACTTGAATGCAGTAGAATAGAACGGTTATTAAATTGTTTTATACAGAAATAGAATGGTGTTATATATAATGTCAGGGCTGCAGGGTTTTAAGGTCAATTGTTGAATCATTGTATTCCAAGATACCGAGGCAAAAATCTTAAAATCCAGTTCGGAAAAGTAGGTTAAGAATTTTCATTGACTTAGCAAAATCATTGCTGACAATATATGAAACTGGTATTTTGTCAACCATTAGTGCTAATCCTTAAAAACCAACTGAACAAATTAATGAAGGAAACATTTTCCAAAAACTGTTAATTTCAAGCACACTTACTGGTTTTGAAGCTCCTGAAGTCAAATTTTTGGAAGCTGGTGAAGTATTGAGACATATCACTATCTCTTTGCCTTGTTCTTGTGTGTTTTCTGGGACTGTGATCAGAGACAGGATGTTGGGCTACTGTACCTTTGGTAGGGCCTAATACATCTTTATGGTTAAGGGAATATTTTCATTTTCTAGGTCGTAACATCCTTAACTAAGTATCACAACTGTCTTCCCCATGTTGTTACTTTTAGTCAGCTAAGTTGTGTCACATTTTAGAGATGTACTTTGCAGTTCTATCTAATGAATAAAAATCTAGAAAATGCTCCAATGTAGAGAAATACAAAAGATTTTGTTATATTCTAAATGCCACATAAATCCATGTTTCCTGGCATGCATGGGCTGCTGATTTCAGAATTGTCTGATGTGATTAACTGTTTTCTTCATCTGTATTCTATCACTTGGGTTATGTCAGTTTAATTTCCTTCTTTGGACACAGATCAATGGAAAAGGAAATACAGAGAATGTCAAGATGCCCCCTTTAGCATTTAATGCTGTTGTGTGCAGAATTTCAGTTGGCTAAAACTGAGGAAAACATTTGCTGTTTTTCAAGATTAAATACTGCAACTTCTTATGCCCAAATGGTGCCAAAATCAGGCACTTCAGCCTCCACATCTGTTTTCATCATATAATTTTGCTGGGATTTTAAATCTGTTGCTGCATTATCAGAATGAGTGTCAGCCACCTATATTCCTTGATATCTAAATGCTTTTATCTGCTTTGTTTTATGCACTGTTCCAGGGCAGTGACACACATTGTTATGCCAGTCCTGTGTTTGCCAGCTTTTGGAAGTATTTGCTGTGTTATCTTAAAGCAAAATGAGTCATGACTTCTGATGGTATCATTAAATATATTACATTAGTTTCTCTAACTTGCTTCCCAGCTGTGACTAAATTGAATTTTTATTTGGAACTGGTTTTAGTGAATTATCTAGATCTGGAAATACCAAAACAGTTTGTGAAATTGTGCTGTTGGAAGAGGATGGTCTTCAAATTTCATCACTGAAGACTTCTAGTGTACAAATAACATTCTTTACTTCTCTGAGACTCAATATTGTTTCATTTTCCTCTAAGGTTGAATCTAAATTATATACCAAATAAATCATATCTGCCAGAAAGGGCCTTCATACTTGCGTCTATAGCCATAATCTTCACCTCTCTGCCGGTGGCTGTATTTCAAGAAAATGAACGGTTATCTTTTCTTTTATAAACTTGCATGTAGAGAAGTTAGACAATGGTGTTACCATCTCATACCTTGTGGTGTAACAAACTGTAGCATTAGTTCAGTTTATCCTGCCATCTGACAGTGATTCCAACTTTGTTTCTTCTTTCGGAAGATGCTCCATTACTGCCATCTTTAAGTAAGCAGCGGGCTCTTTCCACAGCTGTACTTCAAGCTTTATTACTATGAAGGAAAAGTTTTGTGCCAGAGGTAGAGGTAAAAAGAATACTCAAGTCATGGTTGCTAATATAATTGTAAAACCATTGGCTGAAGAAAAGGGAAAGAGTTTGTTCTGTCCTTATAGCAATGATTTATTTCTATATTAGACTTGAAATCACGATTGAATAAAATACAAAATGGACCTTGGAAATGAAGCAAACCCCACATCTCCAACCATGATTTGAGTACCCAAACTACTGTTTCAGTGCACAGTGATTGTACTGTTCTTTTCCTGTCTGCTTTTTGGATTTCTCTACATTGTTGCAGTAGAAAATATGAATTATGTCTTATACAGAACAGCATACATGTCTGGGTCCACTCCTGGAAGAAAAGATGTATGGATCAGGCTCTTAAGGTAGAAATTTAACCTTTATCTCCTAGTTTTTGGATGTAGATTGCAATTACAAGAGGATTTTGGAAGAAAAATGTGAGGGCATACTCTCTAACTTAAATGAAACATGCTGTTACATACAATTTTTTTCCCCTGGTGGAGATCAGTACAGTCCATATTCAGAAATGAATTAGTAGACTGAGGCCCTAATGGGTATCCAACAAAGAAAAATACCGTTTCTAGATCCCAGGTTTATTTATGTATCTAGATTCTGTGCTCCTATTCCCTGTCATAAATGGAATAACTTGATACTGAAATAAAGTGGGTTTTGACAATGAAAGTGAAATGAGGAAGTGAGATGTAGTGTGTAGGGACTTTTAGTTAAAGAGCCAGATGATATTTGTGAACTAAATAAGTTAATACAGCTAACATCGATGATCCAAGCTTCTAGTTTGTTGCAAGCAGTTTCTTTTTGGCTAGTGCTGTTGCAGTACATGCATTGGGCCACAAGGTAGAGCTACGTACAATGATTAAAACCAGGTTTTGTGCTATGTAAACTTTCAAGGGGTTTAGTCACTGTTGTGGCAAGTGTATTTGAGTGGCTTTTCGCTGTCTGAAGTAAGGTGAAACAGTGGCTGTATACTTGTTAGTGGAGAAATTTTCTTTTTCTTTTGTAGCTGAAAAAGCATGTGCATGGCTACCATTTGGTCACCAAAGCTGAAATAGACTGCGATTTCAAAAAATAATTCTGGGGTTCTTTGCTACCATTAGGAATATATTTATGTCTATTCAGAGACTTTCATTAGCATTGTATTTAAGACGTTAAAAATTCAGGTTCTAGTTCCTGTCCTAACACTGAACTTGTTACAGTTAAGATAGCTTGTTCTCCTAATAACTAAGTTGTTAGAGGGTAGGACACTGCTTGATTCTGACTTCAGAAACTTTCCTGAAATATTTTTGCATCAAACAAAAGTGACTTGGTGACTGAGGTAATATTTTTATTAGACACAACATCTAATGATGTGATATGCTAAGAAACCAGGGTGTCTTGTCAGGAATGCAAGAGTTTCTTCAGAGCAATTTCACAGCTTTGGACTTGCAGGCCAGAAAGCTTGCATGCTTTTTCTCAGTGTGCTTGTATCATTAGGGCTACCAAGGGTATGATATATCTTAACTATTTAATTAATACATACTTTGAAAAAGTTTTGTTGGTTTTGCATTAAGTATTTCATCAAAACCTATGAAGTCTAATACAATTAACATTGGGCCCCTTGCTGCAGTTTATTTTTTAAACTTGTCTTTTCTGTCTCATGCAATCTTCATCTAAAAAGTTAATGCAATGTTAAGTCTCTTCTCTCCCAGAATGCAACTGTTTGTCAGAAAGAAAAACTATCTTTTCTATACCCTCATACCTAGATGCTGTACAATGTTTATTCCAAGTTTGATCTTGACGACTGTGCAACATGTAACAGTATGTGCAGTGTAATGAATATGAGACTACCAATTGGGGTAAGGGAAAAATGGTGCACCTCACTTCTGAAATGCCAATGATGCAGAGATTCTCTGGATTAGAGAACTGAGGCAGTTTTGCTCATGTAATGAGTGGTGTATGAGTTGCACAGTATGATGAGACTGACGTAGTTCAGAGACCAAAGGATCTTTGAATTGTAAAAGACTGGCAAAGAGAAAGGGATTAGGCTCTTCTTTTTATCCCCTACTGACAGGATGAGCAGTAACAGACATGGGTTACAGCACAAAGCATCCAAGCCAGCTGTTAAGAAACACTTTCTGATGGAAATAGAATGAAGCATTGGAATAGATTTCCTGCAGTGAAACTGCAGTCTCCCCAGTATTAAAGGTCTTTAAGTACAGGTAGATAAACGTTTGTTTATTTGGAGTGTCCTAAGTAGAGCTGGCCTTGCAGTAGAGCAAAGCGTCAAGATGACCCCATGGTTTCATTCAGCCATAGTATTTTGAGGTTTTTGTGCAGATTCCAGCCGGGCTTCACCTGATGAAGTGGAAATGACCCTTCCTTGCAGCTTTGGTGTTCAGTTCCTTAAGAGTCTGTTAGTGTAATCGCTCATGTATGCAAAGCAAGAAGTTCAAGGGCTTTTGTGGTTTCTCATCTGTCTTGAATTCCAAGCATTTACTTGCCTTAAACTTGATGGACTTTGTCCACATCCTTTCCCTGCTCTTTGCTTCCCTTCGCTATTAGTCTTAATGCTTTTCGTTCGTTGGATCTGGCACACACTAGTCCCTTTTATCAAAGGACTTTCACACCTGAGGCCTCCAGTCACATACTTGCAGTAAAGTAACAGCTTAAAAGCAAATCCTTTTAAATCCTGAGGCCAAACACCGTAACAAACATATCTTCTCAAGGGATCAGTTTCCAAATGTGCTTTTGAACCAAAGTCCCAGCAGGCATTTGGCTTTAAGTGTGTGATAGGGCTTTATTTATTTATTTATTGTAGAGCCATCCCCCCTCCATTGTTCCCATCTCAAGATGTGCTATTTAAACCTGTACCTCTGGTGAATTCTACCATTGAAGTGTAGATTAGCAGAGTGCTGCTGTGTGGTGAAACATTGTAGGACAAAAAGACATATCAAAATAAAAATCTTATGAGAAAGTGTCAGTTACAGGGAGAATGTACATCTCTTGTTTCAGGAGGGAGGGAGAAGGTAAATCATGGTTTCGAATCAACATTTCTTTGAAAACCTGCTGTATGTGGGGCAAGGTGCTCAGGTTGTGTCAGCTTGAAGGAGATTTTTAAAATGTGAGTGATCTTTGCGAAATATTGTGCAAGATGTGCCGTAAACTACTTCAAGGTGCAGAACAGGTCTCAGTGAGGTTACACCTGAAATATTTTTAAATAGTAGTGTCTGGGTTCTGCAGGTCAGTTTGCAAACTGGTACCTGCAAAATATACTACATGCCTTAGGAGACAGCATGCTTCATTGTGTGTAAAAATTATTACTTGAACTTGCAGATTAGTATTAGCACTTTCAAGGGCCTGTTCAGACATGCAGTTTTGCAGTTTGCTGTTAGTGGGTGACTTCCCTATTTTTTTGTGGGTATTATTGCTTGGGACATTTAGCCTTGTGTGAGCTCAATGGTAGATTGTTTATATAAACATCGCAGTTGTTTCAATCCATTCTGAGTATTGCCAAACTAAAACAAGACAAGCCCCACACACAGGAGCACAGTTCCCTGAGGACAGGGCTATGTACTGGGTAAGGCTTGATTTTAATCTTGCTCTTGTCAGCTGTATCTGCTGATGGTTCATTTTCAGGTGACTACATACTATAATACCATCACTGATATTCTTTTCCTTTCAATTAAGCACAGTCATGTTAGGTTGTTATTCTTGTTTGAGGAAAGATATCAAATAATCATAATGTGAAGTCTTAAATAAGAAACAGTGCAAGTGTTCTTTTTTCCTGGATCTTTTATGCCTTGCAAATTGGAGCCACTGTAAAACTTCAGTATCTGCTCACACTGTTATTCTAGTAAAACTACCTTTTCATTCTTTTTTTCTCACTTTTAAAAGGAGTTTGTTTTTTCATGCTGTGGGATTTAAAGTACTCAGCAATCTCAGTTCTCTGCCTTTCCCTGAAAATTCCTTTATTCTCACTTTACTGAGAAGAGAAAGGTGGATTGTCAGTAGAGACAAAAGTTAGAAAGTCCAGTTCTGTAATTCTATGTAAATCTATCCTCCAAATGCGACTTTACTGTTGGCCTTAAATACCCTCTGACACTCTCCAGACCCCTGATGTAATTTTGTTACTCTGTGTACTGCTGTTTCCCAGCTTGATGGAGGTGAGTGTCAGGTGGAAACCTGGGACTTATCTTCAGGACATTGTAAGACCAAACTAGCCCTTAAGATTTGTTTTGAATTCAACTCTTATTCACACATGCAAATATCTAACTCAGTTTATCTGATGTTTTAAATTCAAGCTAGTTAGTCTGTTGGAGAGGTTGAAGCTTTGATTGCAACTGATGCTTGATGTAAATGGCTTTCAGTAATTCAACTCGCCCAGCTTATAAAATGTTAATTTAGCTTCTTTTTGTAGACCAAGGCCTTTCAGTTTGGTTGTTCTTACACAAGATATAATAGTCTGAAATATCTTATTTTGAGAAAGTAACTTATTAGCTGTTATAATTAATAAAAGTACAGTAATTAAGACATTGAACTGAAGAAAAGCAGGCAATTGTGAAGCTAAATATGACTCAATACAGTGACTTAAATGTATAAAGCCCCATAACAGTATTATGAACTTTTTTAGCAAAAGGAAAACAAAAATAAATTCTTAAAGCTAAATATGCTACAATGATGAGCCAGAACTCTAAATTTTTGCCATGTTGAAGGTTACCTAAATGAGGCATGTAAATAAAAGTACAAGAATGATTATTTATTCCAAATCTTTTGCACCAAAAGAGGATGACTGTAGTTCAATCCTTTCTTCTTAAGAATCAGAACCCCAAAGGCAATCTAATGTAGCCTAAAGCAACAGATTCATAGCAATATTAATAGCCATATGCTCCATTTCAGCTAAGTACCCCACGGCAATGTGGTAATCCTTCCTGATTCTGAAAGTATACATATAAGTCTGTAGATATGAAAACTAATATAAATTGAATCTATAACAGAATAGAACAGATTGTAACTAAGTTGAAAGCATGTCCTTTGGGCACAGTCAGCAGAGGGGATATCTGAGATATTGAAATGTAAATTAGTGGTAACAGTCTATTGTGTCATTAATTTGTTTGATAGAGTTTAGATTTATGTGTTGGTATACATCACTTCCCCCCTGTTTCATCCCCTTAATCTAGTTGGTAAAAGTGACAATGAATGCCATTTTAGGTAGCCTCATATTCATTACAATATGCAGCAGATAGTTTTCCCATAAGGATACAGGTCTAGCCATAAGTGAAAGCTTTTGGCCTCTTCTACACTGTAATTCAGATCATAGTTCTAGTACAGGTTGTGTCCAGATCTTTATACAAAATTGCTTTGTACTATCCTAATAAACGCAACTAAGCTATGTCATGGGAAATATGCTACTTCACTGTCTTGTGTCAAAGATGTCATAAACACATGGGATTTCTACTCTTTTGGTCTGTTCATTTTAATTCTTTTGGTCTTGTCAAGCAGTATGAGCATGTCCCCAGAGAAGATATCTTCCCAGTGTCTCTTTCAAGTAGAACAGTTACATTATTCCCTTTCTGCAGATTAAGAATCTTTTGAAACTGCAACTAAGAAGGGTAAATTTTGAAACAAGTTAAATGCCAAACTCACTGAAATTAGTGGAAGAATAAAGCCTTCAATCTGCTACTGGCTATCTTTCTCTAAAAAAGCATTAATCCTACAAAAAGACTGTGAAAAATGTAAATAAAACAAAAATCACTGTAGATTAACCCCCTTCAGCTGATTGTATATATATTCAAAGCTTTGTATTTCACAAACTACCAAAAAAATCTTTGGAGTCCTAGAAGACAACCATCTGGAAAAGTATGTCTACTTTTCAGGTCTTTAAACATTCCTGACATTACCAAACTTACTACACGTTTGCAGGTCAATTCTGCAACATATAGATATTTCTCTACTCATTTCAGTGTCCATTTGTCTGTGAATTGAAATTGTTTGGTAAGCTTATATATTGTGAGAAAAAGTAGTGTTGAGTGAGATTATCAGCAAAAGTGGTGGGACTGACACAGATGAACACAGGTACTTGAACAGTATTTTTGTCCCTGGTGTTTTTGTTTTACTTTTTTTATAGTCCCGTTCTTCCACTAGTCTGTGCATGTGAAAGCTGTAAAAGTAAGAATTTGCTCTCAAAAATTTGTCCCAAGCCTGTATTTCCTTGATTCATTCAGTGTTTCAATAGATAAGAAGGATTTTTAAAAATGCTCAAGATGTTTTTGGAAGAGATGTAACACAAGAATGTATTTAAGAAGTGTTCGCACTACTCTTAACTTCCACTGACCATCTGCTGCAACTCATCCAAGATGAGCTTCACTAACTGTTACCTTCCACTAAATGAAGAGAGCTGGGAAAGTCACGTGAAGTACCTATTGCTTTTTATCCATATGCAACTGTGGCCACATAGGGGCAGCGTTACCAGGCTAACATTCTCTAAAGCTGAAGTGTATGTCTCGTGGTGGATACTGACACATGAATGATTTTTACAAGATGAATTTAAAAGTAAGAATTAAAAGATGGATCTAGTATTTTTTCTTTTTTAAATTTCTTACTATCCATAGGAGCTAATTTATGTTATGTTCCATTTATGTTATGGAATTCCATTATGTTTATGGAACACTCAAGAATACAAATGCCATTGCACTTAGGGATATAAATGCCAAACAGACTTCTATTAAGTAAAAACAGAGTATAAATTAAAAAAATTGATCTCCTATGAGTGAATTTGCAAATACTGTACTCTCCTGTGAGGTCTTAGTGATATGATTTCAGATAAAGTCGATGTAAATTAGATATCTAATAATCCAGCCAAACATGTCTTTAATCTATTTTATTGATAGCCTAATTCAGAGATTCCTTAGATTAGGAACTCATCATCTTATCTTTCTAGAAACTAGTAGCATTGTCCTTTTAACAAGGTAAGTTCTTATCTTGCTCAGATGGTGTTCTCAGGGCTGTATCGCCCCGTTCTGCCCTAAACTATTGAGTTTAATGTCATTGTATTTATAATTATGCACCCTGCCCTTATCCCACATTCCTTTTCCTGCTGTCCTTTCTTTGATGTAGCTCATTGTGTTGTCATACAGACTATACGCAAAATGTTCATTCAGTGATTACTTTAGATCAAGGGTTACTTTCCATTGGCCTTGTTGAAGATAGTAGTGGAATTTTGTTGGTTCCACCACAAAAATAGCTGCAAAGAAGCAAAAAGGAAGGGAATTCTGCAAATCATAGTACTTTATTTTTATTGTTCACCTGCTCTTATTAATGAGTTTAAAGACAAACCAGAAAGACAAATAGAAGAGAGGTTTGGGATTATTTTTTCTTGATGTTAGGTGTGTTTTAACATTTAGTGAAGATAGGGTATGAGAAAATGAACTAATTTAATCAGCGAAAATGTCGGCAGTCTTTCACAGGGGCCCAGGAAGTTCATATGGTTTGATTTTACTAGGCAGATTTTAAAGTTTCTTTCAGGAACTTTGACCTCTTTGCTAGCATTTTATTTGCTCCACACTATTTTTTCTTTTAAACTGTCTAGCTGATTAACATAATTAGGTTAAACCTGTTTTAGCTGCTTTGTCAGAACTGATGAAAGGACCGTGGGCCCATATGTATTTTCTAGTCAGCAGATCCAATAAGAGATAACACTCCCTGGTTCAGTGCTGGCTTGTGGTGATTACAATTTGGGCAGGATTGAGAGCAAGTCAACAATAACTTGCCTGTGATAAAGCAGTGTTACATGGCTGTGTATTTAGAAGTATCTGTTCACGTTATGTTTTTTAGTATTATGTATTTTAATGTTTATTTATATTAATATTACCAATAATACCCACAATTCTTTTGTTTACCGTGCCCTTCAAACAGGAAGCCTTCTAGTGTAGGCTAACAAGTCAGCACACCTACAGTTTGGAATCCATGAAAGCCCATGCTGCCACTAACCCCTTAGTGAAAAAGGCATGCAGGGAATCCAGAGAAATGGATACTGTGCTGGTGTTATAATAAAAAGATGGGCAAGCAATACAGAACAGAAGAAGAGCTGGGGTTATTCTGGTGGGTGCATGTGAAACCATTTTTAATAAGAATATCCTCTGTCTTTTCCCACACTCATCCAGCAACTGTGCTTCACTGAGTACTAATAATATGTAATAACACTTTCAGCCAGGCACAAACAAGTATTCTTGCCTTATAAAATAGAAGCAATGTATTTCCTATATTTAGGAATTATATCCTATTATACCAAACAGGGAGCAGTCACCCTGCTCACCCTTCGAAAGAAAAGTTTCCTTTTAAATGATAATCTTTCAGAAACCTAGGAACAATTGAAAACAGGAAATTAGAATGGAAATAATTCCGGACTTAGTAGTACAATGTATCAGAACCTCAATTACGGTTCTGATTAGAAAAGCTGTATTGAAGTCATTGAGCTGTATCTAGTTACCACTACTAAGTGGTGGTTCAAAATGCTCATGGATTAAATCCAGACTTCATGGCAGTGGCTAAATGATTACTGTCAATTTACAGTATTGATATTAATATTAGCAGCTGCTAGAGTCCTCAGGGATCAGGAGATGCTGCTGATCAGACACCTTGGAATATGTGTTTTAAAGTACAGTTTTAGAATTCAATTTGATACTAGAACAACCAAAAGCAAAAATACCTAAAAAAAAATACACTGCAGTAGTATGTGAGGGATGGGGAAGAAACCACAGAACTACAGTGCATACTGAGCCTGCGGGAAAGGAAGATCACTTGCCTCTAGCTGCTGAATGGCATTAAGGTGTCACAATGCCTGGGGTAAGCTGCACAGAACCAGGGAAAGCAGCAAGAAGCTTTGCCACCTTTTGATTTCTCCATTTGTTATATGCCATCCATTTATGCTAGTCCTCGGTTACTTTGATTGGAATCAGAAGCTGCCTTGTGAATAGTGTAGATACTGTGTATAGAAACATGTTTAGCTTTTCTTCACACATACAGCAGTATCTACATTCTTCAAGAAATCCTCTAATTCAGAGAAATCTTACAGTGACATCTGGACTTAGTAGAAAGCACTTCATCTTTTAAATTTTTTTACCTTCAGTATATAAATCTAATTTAAAAACCTACACTTTTCAGACACAGTTCCTTTGTGCAAAATCTCTGTATGTGGAAAGCAAGGGTAAGGCTTATAGCACCCACTTCACACCTGTTTGATTTACTGAACATTCCTTAGTGCTTTACAGAGCCAAATAAAGGGCTAAATTATTGGAGCTCCTTTGTGGAAGGGCAAGAGAAAAAAAAAATCTGTGGAGAGAATCTGAACAACTTTATTCTTGACCTCAACTTTACCATTCCTGTCTTTTTAAAATTTTCTTTAAGTACATAATCCTTGTATTTTCTCTAACGTGACATGCCATAAGGATGTGTGCAGTGTAAGTAATCCTTGCTTTTAAATTTCCTAGAACAACAACATAGAAGCAGAAAGTAAGCTAAGCTAATAAAGTTGCTTGATTGGTTGTGTTTTAAGCCCATTTTATGTTGAAGTGTAGAAGAAACAAAAGGTGAGAATACCCTGAGAGAGAATGTTACTGTCTGGTCAGAGAAAGGATATTTATGGATTGGTATGGGAAGCTGATACTGCTGTCTTTTTGTGGTGAAATGTAGGATTTCTATTTCAATTACTATTAATCTTCAAGGAGATTAAGGAAAACAAAAGTGAAAATCAAGCCCAAAGCTTTTAATTGATTCTGTTACCAGTCAGTGGTTTTTGTGACTTATTTCTGCATGGCTGGCCCCATTGCTGAAGGTACCTAGGATGGTCAGAATTTTAGCACTGAACTCTCTTCCGTGTCCTAGTATTGACATCATTTTGTCACCTGATGTCTCTTTTTAAGAGTTTAAGTAGTTCTGAAGTTAGACATGGGAAAGCTATACAACAGTACAGACAGCATACTAGGAAATATTTTCATGTAATCTTGGCGTTAGCTGGGATATAGCCATTTCGCAGAAAAAGCTCTGTTAAAATGTTCCCAGCACAGAGCTGTATTTATTTCCAACCTTCCTGCAAACTATTGAGCTGTTCTCTCAAACATATATGAAAATAGCTTCTCCTAACATTTTTCTTAAACCGTTGGAGAGCTGAGTGCACACTTAGGACTCTTACCTGGATTTGGTATCTGTCATTCCAACTGGCTGTTTGGTCTAAATGCAATTGCTCTAAACAGAATTTTTCTTTCCTGTTTTCAAAATGCATGGTATATGATCCTTATCTGCTTCACGTGGGATCTGTAGAGTGGAATGCAGGGCCTGTAACTTCCTGGATGAATGGTGCAATTGTAGCAAAGCAAAGTATTGGGATCTTTAGAGTGATGATGTGGTCCAGCAGGTAGAACCTCCAGTGAATGTCAGGAACAAGGATTTCTCTTCATGATTCAGTCACTGACCTGCTAAGTAATCTTGGGCAAATCACTCTTTCTGCCTCTGTACCTCCAAATGTTTGTCTGCTATTTAGGTTAAAGAGGGTAAGAGGCAGGTCACACTATGCTAGGAATAATTATCACAGAATAAACATGCTGTTTTCTAGAACATCAGAGCCTCAGAAAGACACTTTGAAGAATTCTTAGAGATGGTGGTTATTGACTATAATTAGAGCTCTGACAATTTGTCTCAGAGCAACTACAGTCTCTACACAGAAAGGAATGTGGTGGAAGTAGAGGAATAAAGCAGTCTGATTCATGGTTCATAGCAAGTCAGTGGCAATAAGGATTCCTGTATCCCCATCTTCATTAGCTGCTTATAAATGTGTTTCCTCTTGTACTGTATAGCTATTTTGGGTCAGATTCTGTCTTACTAATAATAGATAATGGTATAAATGACAGATTTACTTGGCTGTCTAAGGAACTACTACAAAAAGTATCTTTAAAAAAATGATAATTTACTTTTGGCTTTTGACTTCCTTTGTTCTCTACTTACTAAATATTGTTCATTAACATTTGTAAAGATTATTTAACACCTTTTACCTGAGAATACCAAGGGATGTGATAAATATCAATTAAACTGCAAATCACACCTGATACGTAGCTGATAATTATCCCCATTTTATAGCTGGGAAAATAAAGCAGGGATGGAGTAGCTTAATTTCCAAGTTTTTCTTTGTATTGGCATGACAGCTGAGTGTCCAGCCTTGAAATTCTGCTGAGTTTATGCTAATGCCATACTTCCGAGATGAGGCAGTGGTCTTCCACAGTGTGACATAACAAAGCATGCAAAAGTATTATTCCAAGGATGGCTAATGGGGGGGCTGCAAGTAGAGTTCAGAAACTTGTGCATAATGTTACAGATAAAATGAATAGAAGTGTTTCAGTTGGCATGATAACCTGTTGCGTTGGTTCATAAGGGTCTTCAGGAATGAAAAGAATGTGTTGGAAAAAGCACCAATGTCGCAAAAAACTAATTTGTGTTTTGGTTGTTTCTACAGACCATATTTTGACCATGAAGATTTTTGCATTAACTTACTTAAATACAAAAGGTTATTAAAAAAAAGATTGTCCAAGATGTTTGGGAATATTTGAATGTTAAAACCCCAGTTGCTTCAATCTTCACTGTCATTGCCAAAGAAAGGGTGCATGACTGAGAGAATGGAAGAAATGAAGGAAAATTGGGCATAACTGTTCTGCCATAAAACACTATGGGAGGATGGGGGAGTGGGGTCGTTTGTGCTCCTTTTTCCAGTGAAGGTTAAGTCTTTGGAAATGTGAGCTGTACTCCAAATCTTGACATGACAAACGGGATAAAAGTAGAAAAAAACCCTAGAAACTTGCTAAAATGTGTTTAACTGTAAATCTAATGTTTAAATAACTACAGCCTATTTAGCACAACTCTTCTGTGGTGTTATCTTGAAATCCAGATAAGAGGCAGCACGACATTTAGGATTTAGTTGTTCTGTTCTTGGGATAACTCCTGCTTTTCTCTAGCTCCATGCTAAAGTGTCTGGAGCAGATGTAAAACTTTTCCTCCACCTCTTGGAATGAAAATTTGAAAACTTAAACTTTTTCAGAATGGTAATCTAGAGCTCTGAAAAATCTGAAGAAAATGTTCATGTGACATCAATTACCATTTAAGGGTTAGTTACATCCATGCAAGTCTCAATGAAATCAGCGGCTGTTCCTCATAGCATTATTTGTCTCTTTAGAGTAGAATACCCCTGTATGTGGACATGGTTACAAGTCCATACATGAATGGTACAACTTCAATGCAGTTTAAATTGATTTTGTCAATCTAGGTAACGACTCTGGACAGACTTCTCTGTGTAATGTAAAATAACCCTGCCAGTCTAGGAGAGGCCTTTTGCTGCTGCTGTTCATCTGGACACAAGGACACTGTGTACTGTTAAATAACAAGAAAATCTACAAGTTACAGCCTTTCAGCATGCTAGATAGCTCTGAGGCACTGTCTCTGTGACAAACAAGTACAAAAATGTTCTTAACTTCCTCTTCCTGCTTTGGTGCAATATGTGGGCTGCAGGAGTCTCTCAGAAGTACAGCCAGAGCCTACAGGAGTTTGCACACAATGGCTGGATGGAGGGAGCTGCTAGAATGTTTGCTGAGCTGACAGCTTTAATGTTGCACCTGAACTGAAGCCGAATTGGAACTACTTCTGTTTCCCAGGCTAAACTTTGTGAGTCCAAAGTGGATTTATTCCAGAGCATAACTAGAGGCTCTTGTAAGACATATTTTTCTGACAAGCCTGAAAACTATCACTTCTATATTTATCATATCCCAAAATGTAAACCAGTGGAAACAGGCTGGTTTCCCCTTTACTGTTTTTCTGAGTTTGAGGTGAATTTTGAGAATGAAATAGAACTGGTAGGACATGCTTGCTATCTGCTGTTGGAGGAGCTCTGAATTAGTTTTTCTCTCCTTTGGGAGTATACAGTCCTTTATTTATACTAAGTGTCTTTGTGCAGCCAACTGTCCAATGACCAGAAATGGAGGAAACTCTGAATCTGGTGCTCTTATGAGGCCTAGTACAACACAAATTATTGAAGTCTTCAATGTACCATACTCAGTCTCAGTTGCAGAAGTTATTGTTTTTCCGTAGATCCTCAGTTAACCCATTGCCTGGAGAGATCAGCTGTTACGTACTAGATTCTGTAGTGCACATACACGAAGGAAAATTCAAAGTTCCTACCCCAGAAATGTATGGCTTCTGTAATGTTTCATGTTTGCTAATATATATGTGGGAAAAATTCAAGGCTGAATTTCAAAGTTTCTGTGAAGAGTGAAAACACCTAGTCTAGTTTGAAAAATATCTTCAATATTGCTGTTAATACTCATCAAATCATGCTTTCCTTATTTCTTTAAGCCAGGCATTTATTTCAGTAGCAGTAACAGTCAGATTAGATAAAGATATGATTATTTATGCTATGTAAATTGCATAACACATAATAAACACTTACTGTCTTGAGCTGTCATGAGATGCTCATTTGTGATATTTACTAGAAGCCCATACATTGCTATTCCCATTCCATTGTGATCTGAAAGACTAGACAGTGCTCAAAGAACAGCCCTGAGCAAGAATTGCACAAACTGCATCCCACTCCCTCAGAAGGCCCCATAATTCAAATACATCCCTCTGAGTCACAGCTCCCTCCCTGCTCTTCTGCTGCTCTTAGGACATCACAATTTTCCTGTTGGTCTGTGCTAGTGACAGATTACACCACCTAACGCACCAGTGCTGGCTGACCTGTACTGGCCATTGAGAAAGAGGTGAACATGGTGGTGAAGAAAACAAAGGAGGAAGAAAAAGACAAAGCTTTTTTTCCTTTTAACCTCTCCCAGCTGACTTTGTCCTCACAATATAGGTAGACTTAAAATCCGCTATTCTGTGGTAGGATCCTATATGAAGATACGTAGGCCCAATCTTTGTCTTGAGGTAGTCTGGGTTTGGGGGATTTATGCTTATAATCCCAGAGAAACATGGGATTCTTCACTGCTCTTCAGTGTGATTTTCCATACATGAATCTCCAACTGGAACCAGTATTCCTTGGATGACTCCCACTGATTGATAGAAGTTTGAAGAACAGAGGGATATGTGAAGTGGGTTCTTGCCATGTATCAAACTAACAGGAATTTTGTGCATCTTTGACATTAACAGTTGCAAGTCTGTTGCTGTGACACATACTATGTGAAACCTGAACTCGGATCAGCAATAGCAGGTGAAGAACCCCAGTTTATGCATTCTTTTTTTTTAAATTGACATAGTTTTATACCAACAGGCATTTCCAAAGATTATTGCAAAGCTGCATCCATTTGAGAAGAGCATGTTTTAAAAAAAGACACACACCTAAAATTCCAGGCAATTTCAGGTCATAATAGATCTCCAGTTCAGAACAATCTTGTCTTGATTATTGATATCTTCATAATGACTAATCAAAATAAGGTAAGATAAAAATGCTTCCTATTTTACTTCCTGGTTTCTGTAACAAAAAAAGATTCTGGAAAATTACTTAAGGCTAAAATCCCAATTATACAAGTACTAAATTTTCAAAGCAATAACTTAAGTTTTTCTTGCTCACCTTCCCCCATCCCTCCTCCTCCAGGAGTAGCAGTCTTCCAGCTGCCTGATATTATGTAAAAAAAAAAAGAAGCCAGGGTCACGTAGATGTCACTTCTTTGCTGTGTTACTTAGCTTCTTTGCATGCTCCTTGAGGTTGCTAAGGTTTGGCATTTGGATTTTACCAATGTGTTAATTACAGAGGAATTTGAGTATCTCCAGCAGTTGGCTTTCTGATGCATTTCATAGTTGCAGCAGTGATATGTAACCATTGTAAGATTCACCTTAGTAAATCCATAGCAAGTCCATCTTTTTATCAGTCTGTATGCTAGACAAAAGAACCTGAAATGTGCCTTTTTAAAAAAATTACTGATGGACAGTGTTAAACTCTCCACTAGAAAATGAAATCTTGAAACTTAGGCTTTGGAATACTACTGGAATACTTTGGATACTTTGGAATCTGAAATATTGTACAGATTCTAATGAGTGAGATGGAAATTCAGTCCCATGGCCATCTTACAAAGCTTTAGAAAAGAATATAAGTCTTTTCCTAGCTTTGTTTTAATTTTCTCAAATATCTTGGGTTTTTTAAAATCTGTGTATGGATTATGCTGGAAACTCCATTTGTTCAACTGAGAGCTTAATCAAATGCACTGTTTATTGGTGCAGTTTATAGGATTGTTTCTTTCTTCATTTGGATTGTCCATATACTTGTTTCTTATGAAATGAGCTACATGGAGTAATTGTTTAGATCTTACATGCACCTGAAAACACCACTGCAAAGAATCTCATTCTGCCACAGTGATCTCAACACTACATGACAGTACATATATACATCTTGGCAGCCTGTGACTCTCCATCCTTTCCACAAGAGGAAGGCTCAGTAAACTTTAAAAAAAAAAAAGTAGGGCTAAGTGGTTCTTAACAAATGTGAACTGTGGACCATTTATTTCTACGTTCAGCACAGTGGCCAGCACAAATCTTCTTCCAATTCACATCCCTTATGGGATTTTTAGATTGTGTGCTTCACTCAGCATTAGCTGTAATATTTTAAGAGATTACATATCAATTTATTTTGATCACTCTAAAGACTGCATCTCCATAATTATATGGTGACATGCTTTTTGCTTTACAGTAAATTTTTACTTTTTTTACATTTTAAATGAGAAAGTACAAGAAGGATTATACAGCCCGTGAGTTTTTGTAAATATTTCATTAATAGGCTTCAAGTGTACAAAGCCTTGTACATGTACTTCATTTTACTTGCAAGTGTTATCTCTTGATTTTGAGGTCATTACCCCCATCAGTAAAGTTCAAGATGTCAGGTGCACAAATCTGAAAGGGTTTTCTTAATTTTTTTATTGAATATACGAGAGATCAGAGGTTTTGTAATAAAGCTTTTTAAGAAAACGTCCACAAACAAGGATCCAATCCTTGCAAAAACGCCTGTTAAATTCAAAATAGTCTATTTTCCACCATATCTAAATACGAGATGCGGTAGCTTCAGGATCAGACTCTTGTCAGCAGGAAACATTGCTGGTCCATAGACACTATTAGCAGTAAACTGTTCGTGAATGTACATGTTAGAAGATTAAATTTTCTTGGCAAGCAAGGTAGCCCAGGGGTTAAAAACATGTCTCTCAGAACATCTGCATGCTGATGTCCTTCAAGTTTTAGCATGCTATCTTCAGGATTATGCCACAGATTAAAGAGTTTTATTTTACCATCAAAGTTCTATAACTAGAATCTTCTGGGATAGGAAACATGATCTCTTTTGCTGACTGCTCTGGGGGATTTTTTTCCTTTCAGGGGTTTGAAAATTAATGCTCTTTGACATTCACTTTAAATTGACACTTGATATCCAGTAAATCAAAATAAAAATATCAATCTGATCTGTGGAAATGAAGATTAGTTTAATGTTTACTATCCCAATGCAAATTAGATTCCTCTTCCTGTCTAAAGTGACAATTTTAGAGGTATTATTAATGTGTATGTTGACATCCTACAAACTGGAACTAGATTTTGGCTAAGAGAGCGTGTTTGTTTATGCCTGTCAGTTCATACATATAGCAAATCTTTTAAGCATTATTAGTTTAATTTGCTTTCTGTTTTACTGTGTGAAACTATAAGATTTATATTTTTGTGACAAACCTTTTCCCTGTAGTGAGAAAAATAGTGTATGTTGATGTATCTCACATCTTTCTTTAGTTGACTTTACAACTTCTTAAATTTTCAGTGTAGCCAGAAACAAAATTAAGCCTGCTATTATAATTTTTATTTTTTTAATAAGAGAAAGGCTAGTCATAGGCTTAAGTATCTAGGTTGTGAATTGAAAATTCCACAAGAAAGCTGTGGATATCTTGGCAGACTATTGTACCTCTTTGTACCTTCATATGCCATTCATCCATACTCTCTACCTTCAGTTCTACATCTGCAGCCTGAGTGTCCAGCTTGCAGGTAAGTGGAATCACGGGTACGGAGCTGCTGAAACTAGCCCTGAATGGTTTCTACCTTAGAATGGCTTGTTATCTCAGACTGTTTGATATGTAGATGCACTGACTCTGCTGTCAGGTCAGATCTCCATTAATTATTTAATTAATAAACCTACTCAGATATTAAGACACTTTAGGTGCGCCTGTGCCATGTATCTGGAACCATAAGCTTCGGGAAGCTTGTTGTAGATACATCTGAGCTGGCTTTGGGCATTTGCATGGCACTATGCCCAAGCTTGTAAACTCTCCTGGAAACAGCTGTTCCAGAGGGTTGTGTACAACACACAGACTGGCTCTTAGAGGACTTACTGGGGTCTGAAAACACTATTGTACTGGTATTTCCATTACCTCAAATATCATAACCACTCATTGCTCTGAATACAGAGTAAACTTTGTTTAGATTGCACATTCTTGCAGAGCAAGACTTACTGTATATTCTGGCAGCGCATAACATAGTGATACAACAGGTCCCAACTATGCAGTGAGCCACTGTGCTATTGTAATACAGCCAGTATTTTAGAAATGTTTTTCATATATTTGCACTACAATTAAAATTATGAAAATAATTGCAATAGTAGAATTCCTTAAGGGTAAACAAGTAAAACAGGATTTGCCTTGTTAATGAGTAAAAAAAACCAAACAAAAATCCCACCCAAAAACAAGAAAAGAAAGAAGAAAGTATTGTGTGGTAAAAACTTTAGCAGCTTGTTCTGCTATGAAGAATTGTGCTTGGAAATGCATTTGTTTAAAACCAAGCGTATAAGTATCACATTTGTGATACACAGACATGTGAGTTTGCACAGAATGTTTTGACATATTAATATTTTCTGTGCTGGCACTGAAAAGATCATTTACTGATCCAGATCTCAGACTATTTTAGAAAGTGTGCAATTAAAAAGGGTGTGTGTTGGGGGGGAGGAGGTAGAATTGCTGGAGTTGGAATTGCGCTTATTCAGGTTGCTAACCTACTTTTGTAAGGTGAAATAATTTACTGCTGTACCATGGCCATCAGCTCATTAATGAAGCTAGAAGAAAGAACTAGAAAGACTTCAAAAAAGGTAACTTGGTAGAGTTCCTTCCCTGTTACCACGAACTGAGAAGGAACAACTCTTTACAATGAAGAACGAACGAATGTGCAGTCATGTGAGCCCCTGTGATGGAGCAATATAAGAGATACATCAGTACCATGTTGTCAGTGAAGGCTGCTGAGAATGCACAGGATTGGCATGACGGGGTTTGGACTATACATGCTGTTAGTTATTGCTGTCAGTTATGCCCAGTACACAGACCATAGCCTCATTTAACTATCACTGTCCTTTTCTGAGAATTGCCTACACTGTTACAAAGCATAAGAAGGAAGGTTTAATATGATGAAATAATTTTGCTTTCGATACTGCATGCTTTCTGTAAGCAGAGGTCTCCGTGGATCAGATATAAGTTGTTTCTAGTACGCGAGCTGGATCTTCAATGACAGTAGGCTGCTGCAGCTTTGAAGTCAGCGTGCACCAGCTAAGGATTTGGTTCTGTACACTAGTCATAGACACAGAAGTGATTGCTGATATATTTGAAATGCAAACCTGCTTACCTAAAGGGCCTGTAGGGATAGGTTTTACTGTATAAGCTAGAGAGGAGAGAATCTCATTTTATATACAAATAGTGAAAAAATATCAAGTAGTATTGAATATTGACAGCAGGAAATCTTTTGTGGTAGAGAAATGCAGAGAAAAGAAAGGCGAGTACATCACCCATTGGTTGATATGGATAAACTATGGGCTAAGTGGAAAACTGTGCCAGTCTGTTAGTGAAAATGGTAATTTAAATGACATTTAGGAAAACTGAAAAATAAATACTTAGAAGCTCCTGGTAACTGAATGGTTCTTTTGGTATAAGTGTATAGCCCCACCTCAAAATGATCTCTATCACTCCATGTTTCATTCATCAAATACAAGTTCTGTTGATAAAATTCTATACAGAACAATCTAATACCAGAAAGACACAGAAAATGATGTAAGACATCTTCCCCTGATTTATTTTTAACTTAAGCTAAAAACACAGGTTTGATTCTATGTTGATATCAAATGGGTGTGTATTATCTTCAGGCAGGTTGAGTGACATTTGTAAAGGATGCAAGTACAAACTGGATGTCTCAATCCAGCAGAGCCAAGGATGCAATAGGCGGGCGTGTGTTGGCATGCATGGTGCTCTACTCAATGAGCAAAAGGGGAGAGTGCTTCTCGAAGCAAAACTGACAGGTATATCTGTATTCTGAGGACAGTCAGTAGGGTGTGAAACAGTAAAAGAATGGGCACTCATAGGAGTTTATGAATGTACTCCATTCAACTAACAGAGTAAGAGTAAATTAAAGTCTGGGCAGTCAAAGTTAAAGGAAAGTATATGCTTGATGATGTGCAGGTACAATTTATTTATTTTTAAGTTGTTGTGATGCAAGTTATTTTCTGTTCTCAAGGATCTCTAGATTTTAGAGATGTGAAGATAAAAAGTATCCAAGAAGGTGCCTGTCTTTCCGTTATCCCTCAAGAAGAGTTTGTGTGCACATACAGTTGCTGGATACTCTAACCTAATCAAAAGAGCTAAGCTAATTTGGAAAAGTCTTGGACTCACTGCAAACTCAGAAATGGTAATTTCTTGACTGTGGAGGTCTTTCAAGACCGCAAATGTTCCATGCCAACACTATGAAGTACCAAACCTTCCTTTCCTATCTGTGTTTGAGAGAGGAGGGACAGTCTTTGCTAAAGTATGTAGATTTACTGGGGGGGTTTCTGAGACTGCCTTTTGTTGCTGAAATTGAAGTAACCCTTAGGACAGTATTTCTATTTCTAATATCTTGCAAAAGAAGGACCGCAAGAGTCAATGCAAACACCAGGATTTGAAAAATAAAATTAAACACTCTTCTGAATTGCTGTAGTTCAGCTTTACTTGACTATTGAGAGGATAAAGGAGACATCTAATGCAAATGTTTCACTATTCACGACATCAAAGTTTTTCTCCCACCTTGTACTTCTTTGTTTTCTTTATTTTGTACTAGATCTGGGCTTCAAGGGGGTCTATACACTGCCTTTTAGAGTTCAAATTTTGCTTAGGATAGAGGTTCTTGTAATAAAATTATGTAACTGCTCCCCTTTGATAAAAAAGCAAGAACTCAGGCCATCAATCCTTCTTTGACTCATGTAATTGCCTTTCCATTTAGTTAAGTGCTCTTTTATTCTTTGTAAACATATAGTTCATCCATTTAACAAGGACGTGGTTCACCTTAAATCTGCTGATGCTTTGCTTCCTTCATATTCATCCAGAGTCTAAAAGTCTAAAAATAACAGAATTTAAACCAAACAGCATAAGAGGAAAGCCAAGGACACAGAACAAAATATAGAAATGCTTTAATAGCAAAATCCAAATCCTGTTATGAAATCTTTAGAAGAAAAAAAATGAGAGCCTCCCCTTCCCACCCCAAACAAATCTCAGTACTATATCTGTCTCATTCATCTACTCCACAGATTATGGAATTTATGTACTTCAGTGAAGTCGAAGAAAATTGTAGCCTACATGTGGAGATGAAATAGCAACAGACAAATGTGTGTAAAATCCATTATTGTAACTGAACTTGGAGCTACTGGACATGTCAGTCATCTGTCCTCCCATTCCAGCAGTACCTCTAAATTCCCATTCTCCAGAACTCTCGTACTCTGCAGAAGGTATGAGGCACATCACACTCCCCATTTTTGAAAAGGCATAGAGATACTCAAAGCATATTTTCACTGTCACAGTTTCTCTTGCTGTGGAGTGAGATAGACTGCAACAGTATCAGCCTCACTCTGTTATTAAATTATACAAGAGTGATAGAGAAATATATTTCAATAACTGGCAAGGAAATCAAACATTCTTGGAGAGGTATTTCTAACTATCTTCACTGGACATTTCAGAGCATTTTTTGCTTGTTTTGCAATCTGTATGTAATAATTAACCATGTACACTTTTAAATGCACAAACTGAGAAGGGTATGGGATTTCTGTGAAATTCTACAGCAGACTAATAGCAGAGGTCATGACTCCAAATTGTGCTAGCCGTTGCTCCATAGGTTTAGTGTAGCATATAGAGCTCTGTGACAGTCATTGCTGCCATATGATGCACAGTACTCTGCAGATACAATCCCTATTTCTGTAACTCAACACAGCAGCTATGCTCTTCAGTGAAGTAGCCAGAATTCCTTCTGCATACTTGTATTGTTGCAAGGATTTGAAAAAGATGAAGATTATGATAAAACCAGGAAAGAACACTGATTTGCCATAATGAAATATAATTGTTTGCAGTACAAAATTCATAGCATGCAACAGCACAATTTGTCAGGGTGGTAACGAGACAGCTACAATAGCAGCTCTTGCCAAATGGCGTTAATTGACAGGTTCTGATGTGTAGCAGCTACTGATAATTTTCTATTACAGTTTTTCAGTACTTTTTAACTTACTACATTTTCCTTTGGCTATATATTAAGGATTATTAATCACAATAACGAGGTACAATTTTTTCTTGTGTCTACAGGAAAACAAAATATATAGTTATGCTAATTTTTTCTATATTGTATGTGTCATGGTAGGCTTTATTTTCTGAAATACAGCTTCCCAGACATTGTTTCCTTTAAACCCTCTCTTGTGGATGGGCAATTTTAGGGGTTATCACCTTCCCTTTTGCTGTCCTCTAAGTGGTACTTGCTTTGCCCTGGGCAGTGAAACAGCTACGCTCTGCTCTACTTGTCCTGTGCCATTTGCTGCCACCCAAATCAAAAGCAAGTGGCTTGGCACATCTCTGAGACAGCTTTTTTTTTTAAAAAAAAAAAAAAAACAACCTTCCGAAGACATAACTAGACACTGTGCCATTCCCGGGAACCAGGCTGCGTTTCAAAGCCCATTTGCTTTATTTTATGTGCTGCTTCCTGTTCTTTTCACATTCCCTTCTCCTTTGTCTTTTAAGCCTGAACTGTTGCGATTCTCAGGGACAGATTATAACTTTCCTCCCAGGTGAGATCAAAGGGGGTCTGTTAGAGGCCTGGTTGTCTCTTTTTCACTTAAAAAAAAAAAAGGAAACTTTTCAACATCTGCTAGAGCCAGCACAGATGTACATACGTTGTAGTACGTTAGAGGATTTAAGGTAACTTTCTGAAGCTGTTTTCAACACCATCCCTGCCCTTGATAGTTTATTTTAAAGGATCTAAACACAGAATCTGAGTTTGTGAATTATGGCGGAAGAATCAATGGAACAGGCTCTTGAATTCCTTATTTCCAGCTGCTGTGTTCCTGTTGAGATACCACAGTACATGAACAAACCAAAATCTTTCATTACAAAATAGTCAATGAACAAACCAAAATCTTTCATTACAAAATAGTCAATGCAATGTAACTTCGAAAAAGTGTTTTCTGATTTTGGAAATTCCACTGTTACTTTCAGAGTAATAGCTCAGTATTTCATACCTTCGGTATTACCTGGGAAAAACATAGTTTTAAAACTGCTTTCCTGAAAGTGATGTCCTATTTTCCCCTTTCTATCACTTTTTATTTGAAAATTTAAAGATTTTCAGTGTCAAGGTCAGCTCTTTTAGTTAGGAGTAGGTAATGGATATAGGACCTGCTCGTTATCAGAACCTCTGTACAAAATTGATTCATTTCTCATTTATCGTTTTTTACCTCTTCCCCACTGCCATTTTCCTTTTTTCCTTTCCTCTCAGCATTCTGGATTTGTATAATTTATTTTGGTTCCATATGGAATAATTTCCTCCTCAGCAACCAGCTCTGACTCACCCTCGCACAAATGTCACACTCCAATATGGCTGAATTAGTGGTTTCTAGCCCCAGATGGAGTAATTAGGAGCATACAGTTGTTTGTGCTGAAATAGGCTTGTGTCACTAAAGACATAGTTTGACAACTATGCCAATAGTTTAAAGGAGGGGAAAATATGTTCACTGGATGTGGAGATCACTGCAGAGTCCGTAGATTTGGTTTTGTGCAGGAAAGAAGAATATGAGATGGCAAAACTCTGACCTTATTGTCAGCGCAAGAAGACAGGAGAGAATGCATGGAGAATTAGTTGAGTTTAAGTGAACCTTCAGAAGACAGGTTGAGGAAGGAAAGAAAAAAAAATCAAGAGACATAAATTTGCCCTCAACTACACAGAGCCATGAACAAGTATTTGATTTTAGTGAAGAGGAAAATGCAACTGAATGAAAGGATTGGAGAAGGTGGGAGAAGACACTGTCAAAACAGCAGGAGCTCAAGAAACAACAAAGTCTGAAGGTGGCTTGAGTTGAGAAGGGCAGAAAAGGTGGCTGCAGTATTGTATTTATTCCTTCCCTGTCATTAGAGGTCGTGTCTGTGTGTGTGTAAGTCATTTCTCTTAGAGCTTTCTCAAACCACCATCCTTGGCTAGTAGCATTTGTATGACTTCCATGTAAGATCAATAACAAAAACAAGTTCCTGCAGGACTTCATAAAATGTAAGGAATGTCTCCTTTGGGGGGTCAAAACTCTGCTGGGGAAAGACAGGAGAGGAGTTTAGTTTAGATGTTCGGTTGTTCCTCTGTAGGAGTGCAGCAGGATAATGGGTGTTAGTTCTGGAGATGTAAAGAGATTTTCCTCTTATGTATGATGCTGCATCTGATACGTCTGTAACTTTGATCATCATTTTGCTTGGTTGCCTACTTCCAGAAGGGCAAAGCATAGATAGGGCCAGGAGAAGTTACAGAAATTCAAATAAAATTCTTCTAATTCTGGAGGAAGTTGTTACAGCAGCTGAGGAGTACCACTGAGGTGGTGGTAATTGTGGGGTGTATTGTGTTACCTAAGAATACTCTACAGAAAGCTGGAGTCTTTGTGTAGGGTAACAAACTTGATAGCCACAGTTCAGTCTATGGAGCAAATCATGGTAGCTGTGATATAGATTGTGTACTGGTATTTTTCCACTATGTTACCAAAATGTTTGACATAAATGCAAATTATAGCTTCAAGGCTTGCAAACGTATATGATGCTTTGAAGGAAAATGTACTGTGTGAATTCCTTGCTCCAATTTTTATTCCCTCCTTTTTCCCTCAGGTATGGAGTACTGCAATTCTTCATTTGAGACTTCTTTAGCACATTGTACCTCAGACTGCAACAGACAGTTACATCAAAGTTTTCTGCTGTGTACTGCACTAGATTTGTTTGTTTGTTCTGCAGCCAAATGCAAAACCTTCTCCAGCTGAGGCGAGTTTAACTGAGGATCATCCTTCTGAACCTTCTGCTAAGATTCTGGAATTGTGCTCTTCTGTGGAGAATGAGGTGAGACAGTACAGAAGTTTGTGCTATAGTGGTTTGCTTGGCATCTGATAAAAATTGTGTTTTATTTTATTCAATATTGAGTTAATTGGTGTATCCTGTCAGCCATGGCAAAGGATTGTTGCGCACGCATGAATGTCCTCGGTTGCAGCATCTACCTTGATGCACCCCAAAGCTTCCCTGTAGAATACCTGTGGTAACTACTTGAAGACACTTCTGGGTAATCTGCTAGTGAGTTGGGCAGGGATCACCATTGTATAAATTCTGGGAGAGAATGTAGAAAAGCCAGTTTTACTCGTCTTCTGGGTGAAGCTGTTGGAATATAGATGAATTTTACTGTTTATGAATTTCTCTAGATTCTTACCTGTATAAAGGTGGTAGGATTTATGCTGTGTGTACCTGAAACAGAATTTGGAGTCATAACTCTTCAGACATACCTCTAGGTCTTTTCCCTCAATATTAATTTGTGAGATTGCTTTTACCATCTCATGCAGTACTCCTCACATTAGGTCTTCATGTGGCTGGCTGTTAGTGACATGATAGCTGATGGAGAAGACATCTCTGGGGAGCCTGGGATTTCTGAGTGGGTGGTCTCACAACAGTCAGAAGAAACCAGCTATTACCTTTATGTCCTACTGGCATGTTTCCACTTGTGTGAGCATAATCGTTCAAGCACGGAAAGACATTTTAGCATAGTTTCCCTGAGTTTGGGGTGACGCACTGGGACTAGCCTTGTTAGAGCATCAGCTTCTGTAGCCAAGAGCATCAGCTTCTGTAGCCAGTAGCAAACATGGGAATTGGCGCGGGCACTGTTGCTATTTCCCTTTGGTCCCTTAGACCATGAGACCAGGTGCTCCATTACAGCTGGGCTGACTGGAAAGTAGTGTTTGGCACAAGTCCAGGCTGAAACGGGTTGGTCATGCTGTCCTGCAAGAACGTGTTGTTGCAGCATCTATTTTTAATAAAATGTATATTTATGCAAAATGTTGGATGTTATAGTCAGAATAAAAAAGTCTGTATGAGAATGTAAGTTAAAGCAAGGCACTTATCAAAAGAAGCTCAGTATGAAAGGAACTGTAATTTCAGTTGCCATTGATACTCATTACTAAACTAGTGATAAACTCATCTGTTCAGGAAATAAATGTCAATGTACTTTTGTAATTTAAATGAGAACTTGTAATATGGAAAACATGCTTCCCGTTCAGATCCTTGAAGGTTTGCTTTGAAATGGGAGTCCCCTGTGATGTCTATTTCATTTTCTTTTATTGTTAAAGTGTTGTGTCACTGATGACATTTCTGCTGAATGCTACCCAATTATAACATTGAACATCTGCAGAGGGACATTATATCTTCCCAGGGGGATTATGGGAAACAAGCACATCAGTAAACAAAAGAGCAACTGAAATTATTTGGAGGAAATTTAGTCACTTTGTTGGCTGCCAAAGGTTGAGGCTTACTAACAAAACATTTTTTGCCTTTTATAGTTAGATCAAACAATAAGGGAAAGAAAGCTTTTATAATACAAGGGAAAAGTTGTGGTTTGCAGTCTACTTATAAAAATAATTTTCATGTGTGAGTGGGTGTTGGGGGGGGCAAATTGCTTAGATTTAAAATATGTGTTTGTAATATCCTTACTAGTACCATATAGGGCAACTTTTAATTTATTCTTTCTGTGCAGTAAATGAAAATCTACTAAAATGCCCAGGATCACATAAGATAATATATAGATGTAAATGTCGTGTAATCAGTCTAAAGTTAAACCATATTATCTTGGTGCCAAGGTTCTGGATATTTAACAATTTAGTTGATGTTTTAATTCCAATTATGGCTTTTGTGGTCAGACACTGAAATGATTATGCACAAAATTCTCATCCAAGTCGGTGGGAATCTCATGAGTGCAAGTTTTGCAGGCTTGGGGCCATAACCACATGCAGGCTATTTCCAGGACAGCTTTCACCAGAATCCTTTGCATTCAGACCTTTGCAAGGGAGAAACCGAGGAAACAGGTGGTGCCTCTCTGTCTCCCACTGCTATTTGGCCTTAGGGTAAAAGTATGGAGAGAAAGCAAGCCTATGGTCCAGCCAGTCGGTGCTGCAGGGACCTTTGAATATTCTGAAAGACTTCTGCTGTCGTGGCAGGATTTGGTCTGTCTGGCGGTGCCTGTTTGTGCTATCCTCAGCCCACCTCTTCTCTTTCGTTGTTCTGTCACTTCAGCTTCAGACACCTCTCCCAATCTTCCTTCTGCTCTATCGCTTTCCTCTGTTTTGTCTTTCCTTCTAGTTTATTCCCTATAAATTGAGCTCATCAGAAAACCTTGAAAATCTAACTTATCTGCTGCATCGTACAGCAGTATATCGTAAACATAAATGATATGTTTTCATAATCTGTGTTGTGTCTATTTTGACTGTAAGATTGGAAGAACAGGGGCTGCCAACCACTACTTAGGGCAGTGGGATCAATTCTTGCTTGATCATTAGGGGCTGCCTTAATAAACCTGAATCATATTTGTCTACAGTAAAAACCTGATACTTCCAGGAACTGATGTTATTTCCATTCACATTTTGTCTTTATCTTTGTTGGATTAAACAATGCAGTACCCTGGCAGTATTTCAAATTTTGAATTAAACTGATTAATTTCTTTCGGTGACTACTGAAATAATCTGCAGCAATTGTCCAAAATTCTACAATTTTAAGTGTTACTGGAATGTTTAGGACTGCTGCTGTGGAAGGGGGTTCTTTAATTATTAATTATTAATTTTGGGGGGATATCGATATTGAAATGGGTGGGATGGACTCTATCACACAGGAAGTGTTCTATTTTTTCTTAATGGATAAATATTGAATGTCTATTTTGATTTATCTCAACAGTGTATCTGTCTGCAATTCCCCCTCCCTTCCCACCCCAAAATAAATATTCCTCCTATGAAAATGAGAGAAAGTATTTTTCTGCGTCTTCAAAATGGAACTAAAAGTACCTGCTTGACCTGTGGGTTTTAAGACAGCTTGCAGTTGTGGTTAACATGAGCCCCCCTGCTGAGATCAAAGTCTGGCCCCATCCCACTTGAAACACGGCTGTCAGTACCTTGTTGTTAGGCAAAAAGTAAGAGAGCATTCCCCTCTGCTGTGGAAAAGCAATGTTTATTTGATCTTGGGCCTCTTCTGAATAATTTTGCTAAATCTAATTGCTCTTGATGTTTTACCCAGTACATCACGGGTTTTTTCAGAAGTCGCTCTTTATGCAATGGGTGAAGCATCAGAATACAGTAAGGACCACTTCAAATATTTCTCATCAAGACAAAGAACTGTAGATGGATTACTGCAGATCAATCTGTATAAACCCTGCATAAACACTGAAGCTCTTTTAAGTTACAATGTACTTTTAAAAACCCTTATGTTATGAAAGGTGAAATACTCCATAACTATTAAGAGCATTATCATGTGAAAAGCAGTAGAGAGGTCTGTTTAATTCAGTTTCCTGTCAATTTATGATGAAACAACACACGTGATGAAATCCTTTTCAGTATATTACCATACATTTACATTTTGGTAACATAAAAATCTTAACTTCCTGTATGTCAAATGCCAACCCTGTACATATATGAGCTATGGTTCAACATGATTGATGCTGCTATGTGTTGCTTGAGTGAAATCAAGAAACTTGACTTTTGCTGATAAACATTGCAAAGGACTCTGCAATGGCCTGTGACATTTGGTTGCTGCTGACACTTCTGTCGTGCAAATGACTGACAAATTTTGCTGCACATCTGTAAGAAGTTTCAGGGTGAAACCATAAATGACGGTGACAGCTTGCAGTTGTTTTTCAAGTAGAAATCTTCCATGAAAACAGAAAATTTATGTGACCTTCACTGTTGGAGTATCACACTGAATGATTGGGTGATAAGCAAGGTATAATGCCTCCTTTAACTGTGGGACTGGAGTATTTGGGAAACATGGGGCTTCTTCCAAAGTTTATTGCTGGTTTGATGGATGATATAATCTCTGTATTTTATATACATAGTTATTTAAAATCTCGTCTTTGTGACACTTAAGACTCCTCCGTTCATTTTATGTGTATATTTGTGTGCCTGCTTGTATCAAGTATAACGCTCCCACAAATTGGTGTCTGAATGCGGGAAGGTGCTTTAGGCATATGCAGAACACAAAGTGGTGGGTGGCAGATTATGTCTCTTGGGCAAGAGGAGACCAACTGCTCGAGCACCATTTGTTTCCTCCTTTCTATTACTTTTGCTGCAACCAAAGGAGCTGTCAAGTTAGGTGTATATAGGAGTTGATAACGTCTGGGGAGGAGAGTCATCAGGTGGCCATCTCTGCAGCAGCAGTTGCCAACCCCATTTTTTAGCAGCTGCAGGAGTGAGAATGCTTTTGGTTCCACCTCTCACCCTCTCCCTCCTTGAGACAGACACAGGCTCATCACTTTCCTTTCTCTCTCCTTACCAGAAGACATTAGATGGCAGCAGCCAAGAATGTGGAAGAAAGAATGGAGGTGCTTTGAGGTCAACTTATCTCTCTATTCACTCACCTGTACAAAACCATTGGAAACATGCTTGGCCCTTGAGCTTTCTTACTTAACTTTTCCAAAACTCCACTTCTCACCCCGGCTTTCAATTTTCTCCCCCATTCTCTCATTTTTACTTCACAGAATTGTCTCCTATTACCCTTTCTCCAGTCCTCAGCTGGTTAGTTAGCTGGCTAACCACCGCAGCTTTCCTACTCTCCTAAAGACATTTCTACTGTAACTGTGTCTTGCTTCATTAATAATATGGTGTTCTTTATCTCTGGAACACAGAATTCTTTTGTTTGCTTATTCTGACCTGCTTTGCTTGCGGATGGGTCTCTGTATATGCTGTCAGCTGTGCCTAGGGAGAGGCACTCAGAGCTGAATGCGATACTGGACTAGATGGACATTAATTCTGAACCAATATAGCTGCTTGGATTTTGTGCTGGGTTCAGAGGCTGCAGCAGAAGTAGATCTATTGCTGCGTTGTGACCTAGGGGGAAAAGAAAACTCTACCTTGCACTAAGCTTGTCTACTTAACGAGTAAAGAAACTCAGATCAATAAAAGAAAATAGCAGTAGATCTAGAGGAATTCCCTAGGCCCAGATGCATCTTGCTCAGTCCTTGTACAGTAATCTGCTTCTGTGCAGTTCAGGAAGAGTTTTTCTGCTGATGCTGCACACTGGACCAGTTTTTAAGTGGCGTTTTTTCAAAGGCTAATTTTAGTTTGGAAGACTGGGAATTCCACCACTCCTTCCATAATCACTGGTGGAAAATAGGCTGTTCTCAGCCATCAGTCAGAGCAGGGGATCCTTAGGCTGAAGTCTACTATTCCTCTCCACTGCTAAATGCACAAGCTCTGGATTTATCCTCATACAGGACTGAAGTTCATTCTGTGACAATGAAGTGATTCCTCCTGGAACATGCTTCTGAATTTCACCTTCCCATTTTATTTGATGGGAGATTTATAAAGACAGAGCTCCTCTAGTCATCATCCTTGGCATTTATTTCAACATTAGATAGAATTTGTGATTAAAATCACGACTCTGATATATTAAACCAAAGTTCAATGTGGAAAAAAGCTTTATTGTATATGTGTTACGATGAGTTGCTTTATTTCTAGGTTTTTCAAAGCTCCTCCCAGAAAGCTTTTTAGTTTAAAGACTTAAAATTCAAAACATTTATTAATAATGGAAAGGGCTGCCTGTCACTCAAAAGCTATAAAGAAACTCTGAAATCAAAGTGAAATAGTTTCTTCATCAAAGCATAAAAACCCCATAACTTTGGTACAAGCCTTGATGGTGCTTTGCTTTGTTTGTAAGCCCTCTTAAAATCAATCCATATCATAGTCTGTCTTCAACACACAAATTTGCAATCTCAGTTGGTCACTACTAACCTGGGTAGTGCAAAGTATTAAATTTTTATAATTTCTGGATTATACTTCTAGTTATATTATTGATTTGTGTATGTTATCCAAGAAAATTTATTATGTCCATCTTTGAGTCTTCAATTTTTGGTCCTTTAAAATTTGTCATATCTGGGGAGAAACATGTTCAGTCACTGAAAACCTGTAACTTCCTCAGTGTTCTTAAACTTTTGCTAGTTCTGAAACTGCTGCTTTGGAAAAAATACCAAATTTGACCCATATGTAAGATGAGTGTCATGGCCAGAGAGTAGTAAAATGTGTCTAACTGAATATTTAAGTAATTTCAGGATCTTTGAGCAAGGTGAGCCCTGAAGTGTACAGCGTAATTCAGCCTTGTTAGTACACTTGCTGATCAACTGCCTTCCCCTGAGAGTAGTTAAGATAGTTACTGAGAGCACTTGTTAGTATCAGATTACAAGAAAACAACGTTAAGGCAACCTCAAAAAAAAAAGGTGGCTGACAATGTTTTCCCTTGGTGGAAATGAGCATCAAATTACATTTCACTACTATTTGTTTGCTTTGGAAAGGGGGGCTAGGGATTTTCACCTTGTCCTTAGGGCAGCAATTTGCTCACCTTACACTTTCTAGTACTGAAAACATTTGTTCAGATGACTGTGTTTTCATTTGATTTGCTCTGTTTATACAGAGGTTGCTTTTCAGTAAAATCCAATACAATTATTGACACAATTTGTTCTGCTCTATAAATTATATCAAACTGGCTGGAACATACAGTAGAAAATTGGTTGTCTTAGTTGCTTTAGGTGACTAAAACTCCTATTCAAAGTCAGTTAAGTCAATAGAAATACCACGGCCTTTACACATATGTCTGACTGTGATTTCAGAACCTCCAAATGTAGTATTTGGAAATGGATCCAGGTGTACTTAACTGACTCGAGGCTTCTCAGCAAAAGAAATGCAGTTCTGTTTGATGGCAGTGGCAAATCACCTTGTAGGGGACAAAGAAAGGAGGTCAGGCAAGGAGGCTGCAAAAGGTCAGTAGCGGTCTGAGGGAGCTGTGAGTGTGCAGGTGATCCCCAAGAGTAAGTTAGGTGGGAGCCTTGAGGGATGAGTTAATTTGAAAAAAGATTTTTGTGGGTGGAATCAGGCAGATTTTGGGGAGATGAGGGGTCTGCAGAAATTTGGAGAGAGAGGGATCAGTGCATTTGTCAGATAAGGACAGGGCTGGCTGTTGCGCTCTGATCCCAGAAGCGAGCCCTGTGAAAAACCTTCAGCATCAGTCACCCTGGCAGTCTGTGATCTGTCACAGGAATGGGAGACTTCCTTTTCCCAAAAAGGAAAAGCCTCTGAGAGCCGGAGCACTGGTCAAAGCTCTGCTGTTGGCCTGATGTTGATATTGATTCCGTTTTGGACTGCTGTCCTCTGAGGCACTAAGAGTCTGGAAATTTTGCTAAACACAGAAAAATGCAAGATATTCTAAAATATTTATATATTTGAACACCAATATCCAATACAGTTAAATGCAATCTTTTTGACAGTGCATTAGAAGGATTCTTGAATTAATAAGGTGGTTGGTTTTTTCTTACAATTAGTTCTGCAGTGGCATCTTCCTTGCTGTCATTAGTAAGACTCGTGGCCTTGTTCCCTCCATACTCCACAAAACGTGCTGGCTGGAATCTGCAGTTATACGCTTGTACTCCACTGCTGTGGGTTTCAAATATTTCTTATCTGAGTAGAAATGATTGATTTTTAGATGATGTCATGGGAGTTTCTGAAGATTACTTTAAATAGCTTTGTTCCCAGGAACTGACTGTGAAGATTTTTGAGATTTTTGGGATCAAAACAGCAACAAAAGAAACAAAAAAAACCCCAAAAGAACTAACCTCCTGAAATCTGCAAATACAGAGCATTTTACAACACGGCATAAATATTCAGAATTTGAGATTTAGAACTTTTTTCCAGAATACCCTTATTATAGAAAAGTTTAGGGCATACTCTTAGTCTGCTGCCTAAACTGGGTAGTGAAAAGGATTCTTCTGGCAGTGTTTGAGTCACACGGTCACTTCTCTCTGAAGTCATGGCAATATGGAAACAACATTTTTGTTTATAACTACATTCAAGAAAGTATTTAAGATTTTGAAGTATTTTACATGGAGTTTTTTTGTTTATTTTACTATTGACTGATTTTTATCTCCTGTGAATTAATTTGAATTAATTTGTTGAGCACTTTGTCACAACAGGGGCATTCCAGCCATATTCCAGCTCCCTGGGCAGGCAGCAGTATTAGGTCACTTGCTGCGTCCTCACCCCATGAATTAGGAACCCAGGTGCAAATGCTGGGAGGAAGCTATGGTACATGCTCTTTAGGTCTGGATGATCAAGAAACCAGGATGCACTTTAGAGCGCATTTTTTATATGGATGAAGGAACCATGATCAAATCCATGTGCTTTATTTCTAGACTGGATTTGAAACTACTTTCCTACCCAATAAAACTTTCATCTTTTTCTGAATATCTATTATGTAAGCCTTAGTTATAGCCATTTCTCTTCACACTTTAAAATTTTGGCTAGTTCTGTGGCTAAACTTCTGGCCAATCCCTACAGTAGAATGAAAACTGGTAGATGTGTGGTCTGTACAAGAATAGCTCATAACTGCCTTGATTTGGAGAGGATAACTTTTGAAGTCTAAAGTTCCAATTTAATTTACATAATGCTCTTGTTAATATTTAGTAGATATTATCTTTTAAGAATAAAAATGTATCACAGGTATCACACGCACTGTCAGACATATCATTGGGAGTTTATTATGATATAACCAAATTAAAATGGTGTGACACTTTTCATGTAGTTCTGTTGAAGGTAGTGCCATGAAATCTCTAAGAACTGCTGAAAATGTCTATTCTCTTGGTCCAGCAACAGTTAAACTCCTAGCTGGCACTTCGTGAAGATGTTTTTAATTTGTTACTCTATTTGTGACCTGGGATCATTGAAACATTATCTGGAAGAACAGTGGAAATCCTCAAAATGAATTTCCAGCACCAGGCTTCCTGTTTACATTGTTCAGGGGTAGTTACAGATTGTTAACATGTAGTTGCTCTTCATGGTTAATGATACAATTGAGTCATCTCTGTGCGGTTCTCAGCCACTTAAAACTGTCGTAAAATAACCCAAATAATAGGATGATCAAAGCAATAGAGCCGACTCTGCATGATAGTGTGACTGCAGCATTTGCAACCATTACTATAGAGTACTATAAATATATTCAGAATAGTACAAAAGAGATGTGCAGGTTACAAAAACTATAGTTCAGGCCAGGATAGAATCATAAAAAAGAAATACCCAGCTATGCTTGCTCTCCTTGAATCTTCCCCAAACTGTCGTTGGATGCCTAGTATGATACGCCTAATTCTCAGTAAAGAGGTACCCAGCGCTTTTTTTTTTTTGAGAATCAGGATTCATTAAGGCATCACAAATGAAGCATACAAAAATGGAAATATCCAGAATAATTAGAAGGCCTTTGTTCTTTTTTCCTTTTTTCTTTTTCTTTTTTTTTTTCTTCCTTCCAGTTGGATCCTTAAGGCAGGTGATCTCTGATTTCTTTGTGAGGGCTATGATGCTTGTGCTTTGCTGGGTCTGGATGATTTCAGAAAGTAGTGTTTTATTTTCCATGTAAAGCATTTAGTTGTCACTGCACTGAGTGTTGCATAAGTCAATGATAAATCAAACCAATATATTTTAAAAACTAAGTGTTAGAAGGTTTTATAGTTTAAAAGGAATCACAACAAAGCATGAATGCTGACTTTTTATCACCTCTCCTTTGAGACCCAGTTTATTTCATCATTGATGAAGCGTGTAGTACAAAACAAGATGACCTGTTTTCATCCTTGTATAATTCCACTAAAGTAAAAAGCCTTTTGCCAAGAATGAATTTGTCCCTATGTAAAAAAGGTCTTCCCTCTTCCCAAGAGAAGACCGAAACTGGGTTCTGTCTGTTTTCATCAACTCTCTTTATCTCACATCAAGGGTAGCTGATTGAACACAAGGAATTCCTAATATCAGTCACTTGTCATTCAAGCTCTTCTGGTTGAGGATACAGCGTTTCTGGCCTTCTTTGGCAATGTGAAAATTACCTTGTTTAGCAGGCCCAGTGACTAAATGTAAAGTCGGTGAGTGACTCACCTGTGCTCAGTTTCTGTATGTGACAAATAATACTGAAGCAATTTTGAGGTATGAATATAAATAAATCTTAATTATGATGTCATCTTCTAAAGATATTTGTAGTACTGGGATGAATCTTCCATGCTTCATTCAGGGAGCGCTCTAAACTTGACTGCAATAGCGTACCAGGAATAACAGAAAAGATAACACGGCTTTTAGATTTTAGTTGATCAGTTAGCTGAAGGGATTTTTGATTGGCATGTACCCCAGAAGAGTGCTCACCACATGAATTAGTTATTTTCTAGCATATGCTAGCTGCTAAATTGATGGGCATTAAAACATTTCCTCACTAGCTTCCATTTTATAACTATTTTACATTACAGCAGAGTTTGCTCCCCAAACTAAGAGGAGTTCTTGCAGCTTTCTCTGGATCTTATCAGAAAGATTCTTTGAATCGAACTTAGAGGTAGACTTTTACTTTCATTTCTAGCCATTGGTAGTGGAAATATTCAGTAGAAGCAGAGCGTGCCCTTTTCTTTGTAATACAAGAGAAGCAAGAGGCAGGGAATATCTAACATGGTTGCAGTCATTTTGCTTGCCACTTTTCCATCGTTTCCAAAACCCTCTGAAAAAAGCTGCCACTGCTGCTTGCTATAATCTGACACTGTCAGGAGTCTGAAAATGACATTAGTTAAAGCTAGTGGGTAAGAAGAAACTTTCAAAATGTTCACTATTATACTTTATTTCAAGTTGAGTTCTGCAACTTAGGGGGAAAACAAGTTATCTAAATCCACTTGGAGTGATAAACCCTTGAAATCTGTGATAGATCTGAATAATTTTTACGTTTTTCTTGAGAAGAGCATTGGAAAGAGCAGATGTGAGGGTAGTTATCTTAATGACACCGCAGAGGTCTGGGCAGTCACAAAGGCTTTCTCACATACTCAAACTGTCTTGGGAGAATCTAATTTGCTGTTGAGGTATAATACCAAACAAATGCTTTTCATTAAGGAGCTGCATGAAACACTATCAGTCTAACAAGAGGACTAGGCCTTTGAAATGTAAACAAAGTAGCTCCTCAAGGTAACATCCATTGCCTTTAATTGAATCTGCCTTGAAAACAGCAGTTTTCTTGGCAGAAGAAAACAAACTTTTACTGGCACACTGCTTCACCCCTCCAGCTTTTTACCTTACCAAATTTGGTATCAGAGGAGTTTGAAAGAAAATTAATACTTTTCTTCTAAGTGTTACGAATCCTCATGCTGCTATCGCAACATTTGATTTTAGCTTAATGGTGGCAAGATGTTAGCATGAGGGTCTGAACTGCAGCAATCTTCCTTTTGAATATACACCAGGGACCTTTGCACTATCACCTACCCAGTGAAAGCTGAGCACATCTTCGACCTTGCGCAGCATTTGCGGGGAAGAACAATCGCTTGACCTCAACCAACTGAAGAAAAATCATCATTTTGGATCTGGAGACATGGTTAATGGTTTTGAAGTCTTATCTGTGTTGACATTGTTACAAGGATGGAAAGAGAATTTTATTCAATTCTGGTTCTCCTAATGCAAGTTCAAGTAATAAGACTTTACTCGCACTGTGAGTCATCAAGACAGTCTGCTGTACAACACTTCTCTTTCAGAGCTGGGAAATTGTAGGGGAGGGCCAACAAATAAATAGATTCCCTATAGACACTAATAAGCTATGGTTATAAACCACCAGACTTAACTCTGAAATTCTGCAATCAGTAACTGCCATACGTTAACACATCTTCCATTAGCTGCTTGTAATTTGAACTTGAGTGTAGAAGCGTGTATGCATTTCCACACTACAGTCTGCTGCATGCACATACTCTGCTCCATTTTGGGTGTTCAGAGACTTTCAATACAGAAAGGGAATTTCAGAGTAGCCAGAGAAGTCGTCATGACTATGATAGTTACTATCTTCAAGAACATCAGAATATTTTATTATCCATCATCACACCGTGAAGATTTTTGGGCAGAGAGATGCATTTACTCAGAGCACTTCTCTGCTAAGAACTTGATCCAAAGCCTGGTAAAGTCAAGGGAGAGGGATTTTAGAAGGGGCCATCAGGTAGTAAAGATGAGTCAATCACACACTTGCCTGCACTGTACAGTGTTAGCTGAGACTCCTCACTCTTTTCCTTCCCAGATTCTCCTGGCTTCTAACTGTTTGCCTTTTTAAGCTTTGATTTTTCTGTTGTGCTTTTCCAGCATCATAATACAAGCTTCAGTGGAAATATAAACATTTGGGTTGGCAGACACGTTCCTTCACTAATGCAGTCATCAAAGAAACACAGATTTGTAGAAGGAATTAGAGACAATTGGTGGTAAAAGATTCCATATTTTTATATTAATTTATCTTAGAAAAGAAAGTCTGTTAAATTTACAAGTCATGAAATGCAAAATGTAATGCTCTAGGAAATCAGCTGTAGTGTAAAAAAGACATCACAGAAGAGATTCAGCATCTCATAGCAAAACATCATTTATGGTTGGGATGTATAATGGGAAATGTGAAAACAACTTTTCATTGGAAAGCGTGTTTTCCTAGTCATCATGAAGAAATGTCCAGCTAAGTGGAAGTAGTCAAGTATTAGTACAGCCTTTCACTACTTATTCTAGGAGACTTATTTGTCAGTCCTGTAGTTTTAATGAGCAGCAATGCCATAAAAACTTTTGATTCTTTTTGTCCTGAATAGCGTTATTTTCTGTGATTTTGGGGGAAGGTAAAAGCTATTTTTACTTTTTTGAGAATAATCCCTAAAGTCAGTGGAGAGCCTTCCAAAGTACGTTTAAATACGATTTATACCTGCAGTGAGGATATTTCGGGAATATAATGTCAAGTTTAGTCTCAGCAACTGGTATTTTTCTTTTGTGCAGATTTTTATTCAGTGTGCAGTAAACACAGCTCCAAGCCTTGGTGAAGAATGTGTTTTGACTAATTTTAGTTTTATGGGTGTCAGTTAAGAATACCATGTGTCTTGATGTCAGAAGCTGCTTTTTTGTACTTTGTGGCCTTGCGGTTAGCAGCTTGTCAAACTAGGGGGTGGTTTTCTCTGTTTGAGTTATGTCTAATGTTTATTGGAGATTTTACACCTGGACCATGAAAGCTCCCTAACAAATGCAGATCTGATTTCAAATGCAACATCCTCAGGATTTCTGTTTGATTCTCAGGCTCCTGTGTAAGCAATAGAAGGGCACACGCCAAACCCGAACATGAATTCAAAATGCAAACTATCTAGAACTAAACCCAAATCTCCATACATGTAACAGGAAAGGATTTTCCTAGCATTTTCTTTCTGCTCACTGACATGGTTTACATCCTGTTATCTGTATGAATGTGCTTTTCCTTTCCTTTAAGTATGCAAAGTCTTGATACCACTTTGCTGCTTTCTGGTAGCCTCATACTAAAACCACGAGCTATCCTGAACAGAATGGAAAGACAGTTTATGGAATGTGATTTAAAGCTGAAACTTAAACTGAAAGTGAAGGAAAATGCCTGTTGTGTCTGTCTTGTATTTGTATGCAGAGGGACTTCCTTGGACGGTTGCCTGTGTTCTGATGGCCATCTTTCTTTGGCTGGGAAATTAAACAGTGAAAGTGAACAGAAAACAAAAGGTTCTTAGAGGAAGGAAGGAAAGAAATAAAATTACTGAACACCCATAGCATTACAGGAAGTATTGCACAGGCACATCTGCCTAGCTGGCAGAGCAAAAGCAGATAGAACCTGGATTCTGTGCTGAGAGCTGGTGTAGCTTTGAGGGTTAACTTCTGGTCCAGATCTTTTCTACATGAGCAGTTTAGATTGATTTCTGACAAAAAAGTATTTGCATCATTTGTGTTTCCTTCTCATGCTTGCACTGCATGTTGACTACCTGTTTCCTGGGCACGAAGACAACACAGGATAACTTATACTGTAGGTCTGTACGCTCAGTAATTCACAGGCCGTTATATGGGATACTAGTATTGTCACAGTCAAAAACATAATCCTACAGTAAAGCCTCAGAACATAGCAAACCCATGTACCTTCAAATGCTGGGTAAATTTTGGTGTAGTATTCCTGGAACTGATATGTCGAACTCCAGTTATGAACCAAAATACCTTTATGATATGCTCTGCATAAGTGGTGGGGGAAGGGTGAGATGATCAAAGGAGATGATGATCAAGGATCTTATTCCTTTGCCTTATCTAGTTCTTGTTGCTACATAAATAATGCAAATATAAGTGCAGTCACAGGGATCCCAGTCTTTCCTCAGCTATGAATATATTCTAATAGATTTAGTCAATTATGAAAAATGAGACAAAAATGACAGAAGTCTTTATTACAGTGGAGCTTCTACAACAATTAATGCCAATAAACCTAAATTCTTCTTAGAAAGGTTTATTGCATGAATACCAAGCTTTGTACCCTTCTGGGACCTGAATTAAAACCATCCGTTGGGCAGTAGCATTGCTGGATGGAAATGGGAAGGTGGGCAGCTTGAAAAGAAAGAACAAAGCCATAGTTCCAGTGGCTTTAATTTGTTAAAGATCTTGTTAGGGCTATAAAACTTTACCAGGTACTGTAGTCTCTTAGTTTAAAGAGGGAGGTCTGGTCTGGTCACCTCATACCAAGCTGTTGTTTCAATTCCCAGCCTTGAGGTTTATAGGCTGTCATGTATCGAGCTATTCCTGAACCATGAGTTTATTGAATATTCTGAAAGTTTGAGGTTGCCTTTCCTCTCTGTTCTGCCTTAGATTATTAGTAACTACTTGAATCAGTTTCACCAGCATTTTGTATATTCTTTTGGAAGAGAGAAAAGGTTTTGTTTTCTTTTTCTACCATGCAATAATTCAAAAGAACAAAGCAGTCAGGAAGCATAGCGTTTTTTTCTTCTTCTAAGCACCATCTCCTTCTAATAATATGCTTAATATCTCTTGCATTCATCAAAGGATTATTTAAAAGAAACAGAGCCTGTAGGTGTGATACTAATTACATACGTGAAGATGGATGTTATGCTAGAGCTAAGTGTCTGGCTTATTGGCGATGAATGTAAGAGAGGCAAAGCCAAGGCCATACTTGCTCTTTGGCAATTACACTCCAAAATCCATTTGTCATATTCTTAAACTGACACATATGCGGTCTGAATTATAGGTAGTTCAAGTAAATGACATTTCAGCAGGCTTTGGATCAAGCCCAGAAGCACAACTCACTGCAGAGACAGGTAGAACACTGAGTCAAATGTGATCTTTCTTTTTCATAAAAATATACACGTTTACACAAGGACTAATGCAGAGAATCAGGGTGACAGGGCTAGCTCCCTAGCAATCTCCCTTTTTTTGGATAAATTTTCCCATTAAATGTCTTGCAAAGAGCATTCTCCCAAGAGCAATGACTGCAACTATTAATGGTCTGACTTAGTTCTGCCCAGTGAAGCAGGTCTGTGTTTTGGCTCGTTTTGGTAGGATGAATAAGGAGACCTGCACTGAGTATGCAAAATACAGCAAATGCTTTTTAGCCAGAATGAGTAGCCTTCGGTCTCAGTAATGCAAGCGCTTGCAAAATGCTTCTTACTCCTAAGGAAAAAAAAGTGCTTTTTGAGTTTTTCAGGAACTCTTACAACTTTCTTGAATTCAGTTCACAGTCAGAGCAAACAGACAGATAAATCTCAGAAAACTGATGAAAACAAAATTTAGTAACTTCAGAGAAGTTTGTATCTGGCCTTTGGAGGGCAGTGAATGGGTGTGGTTTCCTAAATTCATGCCACTTGTAACTACATTACCTTCAAAGAATTTACAGAAAGAGTGAGTTTGGCCCATTGTTTAGCAAATCTTGCACTGAGATTGGAATTAGATATCTTAAGCTGCCACTCTGGTTCTCTTATCACCTGTGTGTAAAGAATTTGACAGTCTGTATTTTAAAGCATTATTAACAGGATTTTTAAATTACGCTTGTGCTTGAATGAACTAAATGCTTCCACATGACAAATTGATATGAATGGTTTTAATAAACAGAAAATGAGAAGTAGGTTCATCTGTCCCTGGGGGCTTAGCTGGTTCCATTCATTCTTCTTATTAAATCCTGTCTGTATGGCACTGTTGTTTGCATTGATTGATTACTTGCCTTAGCCCATAAACTTGGGTGGGTTTCTCCTGTGCTACCATTTCATGAGGCAGTGAGATCCCAAGCTTAGAGAAGTATCTCCACTAATAAGGAAGATTAATAGATACTCTGTGGACCAAAACTTTCCCTGGCTACAGTAAGCTAATTCTCAAGGGAGACTGGACAGCAACAGATGAGTCAAAACTTACAGCCTAGACTGTATTTTGTCACCATAAAATGCCTCTAGCTAATTCATTTGGCAAGAGATTAGAAGCTAAATAAAATGAAGTCCACACTTTTTTTCTTTCCCCTGCAAAACAAAAAAACTCCACTGTAATATCAGCTAAATCATAATAAAATCAAACTGAACTATAGCAAGAAGAGCTATAGTTCTCTTCTCTCCCCTATTACAGATAACCCTCACTACATAATACCAGGCTTTTGTTTGGAATAAATGCTATAAAGTTTATGACCTATGTCAGCAAGCATTCATCATAAGAGTCAGGAAGGGATGTGTCTATTCTCTGCTTTACCTTGGACAGAACATTTTTATAAACACTTGTTCTAGAATTGCAAGAAATATTCTGCAGGAATACCTGGGACCAGTAAAAATAGGGAGATTATGGCAACTATATTATTTCATTGTTTTGACATGGAAAAGCAAAATGGGAAGTAAATAACCAAACTGATGCTAAAACTACATATATTCCAGTAACATAAAGTATCATCTAATTGAATTTCAAGCTGAATTTTTAATAAAGCTAAAGCCAAGGACAGTGAAAATATGTAAAGCGTTAGACTAAATTCTAGAGTTGGTAACTGGACAAAATTAGGGATGTTGGAGCAGCTTCTCACTTATGTCATGGACTTTGAATTACTGCTGACTTTTTAATATATTCTGGTTTAGAAGCAGAATATAAGAGGGACTCCATTTCTCACAGTGAAATCATTACTTAAAGAGCTTAAGCAATGTACAGACCTCGTTCAGGCCCTTACAGAAAGATGATCTAAATTCATAGCAGATAAGTTATGCCTGAACTCAAGTAGACGATGTTAGATAATTAATTGCATGATTTGGATTCTCCTGTCACATCAAGGTAGATGCAGATCCATGTCATTACAATACATGATGAGGTATCCCACCCAACTGAACGAGCCAATGCTGATTACAAAGAGGGAAGATATACCATAATGACCTCAGATTCTCTAAATATTGATTGGATTAATGCCCTGTGACTGAGTGTAACTGGGGAAGCTATTTAGATTATTTAAATCTTATCCATAGCTTAAGATAAAGTCACCAATCTTCCTATGGGTCATCAAAGATAACCATCTATCCTAAACCAGGCATCATAGATCGAATTCTTGTTTCTGTCTAATGGAACTCATCTGTAGCCTGTAAGGGTGGCTAAATGCTCTGCTCTTTGTGTCTGTCACTCACCCTTGAGGTGTGGTCTCACTGTAAGCTTCAGAGTTGCATTTGAACATGACCTCTCCAGCCACAATGTCCTGACTCCGTGTAAGTCAGCAGGAACTTTGATGTTGATTTCCATGAATGCAGATTTGGCCGCCTTTGTCTGAAAGCAAAAGTTTCTCAGAAGGCTCCTACATACTGGTGGAGCCTTACCGTACGTAGTTAAACACTTCCTTTAGGCTTGTTCCTTTATTTTGCTTGGACAAAGTAAACGTCAAATGCTATGAAATCAGAAATTCAGTGTTTTACACTCGCAATATACTCATTGTATATGGGGACTTTCAATGAAGCAAGAGGCAAAAAATTGAGTATCAGGCAGACTTGAATTAAGTAGCTTGAAATCATAATCATTACGAGCGTGTACTTTGATATTTGAGTGGTAGTTTGCCAACCAATGTAGTGGAATGGCATAATGGAAAAGATGACAACATCAAGATTGTTGTGACAATGTCTGATTATTATTTGTGTGTAATTTAAGGAGTAACCTAATCTTCTGTGCTAACACACATCAAAGAAACAAGAAATCAGTATTGCCAAAGAGAGGGCAGTTTTATAATTTCCAGACCGTCATTCTTATGATACAATTCTTCTACAAGCTATCATTAATTTTGTGTATAAAGTGCATGTTCAATGCAGCTCGTTTACCTTTTCTTCACAACTTTTTCTCAACTAACCTTCTTTAGTTCCCTTAGTTTTCATGTTCTTTATCTGTGTATCACCTACAGTTGAGGGATGTCATATGACACAGTTGCATTAAACCTATGTAAAGAAATGTAATTCAGTTAATATATGGTATGAGAAATAATATTGTACTTTCATAGTTACGTCTGTGCAAGATAAGGCAGTGACCAACTATTTTCAAAACATTGTCCTGCCCTTTTAAAATGATATTTACCAGTTTAAAGCTGAAAACCACTTTAATAAGCAGGACATAATCAATCCCAGACTAGCAAGAACTTGCAAGTATCTACAAGTAGTTCACCCACACCAAAAGACCCTGTAGGCATTTCAGTGCCCGATACATGTGCACATAGGTATTTATTTATAAAACACACATGGTTGTACATGTTATATACATTATAGTATTTAGGTAAACAGTTAATTCGGTTTGCCTTTTTACTGTTGATGTTATAAATAAATCTGTGTCCAAGAAGAGGCTTTCCATGGATAAAGGGTATGCAATTCACTTACGGAGTTAGAAAAGAACTTAGCAAACTGAAGAAGACTAGCCTTGGTTTTAAAAGGATGTAAGCAATGTGTATGTACGTAGACACTGACAAACATTTCTGGTTTACAAACACATACAAATAAAAGCACATGTGTGTACACAGAAATATATATATACAGATTGCTTTAGGTATCCACACTCAGGCCACCATTTGAGAATGCGCTGATTCGAGAAGCAATAGTAGCTTGACGTTAGGCACCGTTTTGGTGTTAAAAATCTGTAAATATTGTTAGGGTTGATTTTTAAGACGACTCAATTTCCCGATCCAGTTCACAGCGTGACCCCACCAACAGCTGCGTTAGCGAAACCAGTGGAATGCGCACCTCGCCTGGGAGCAGCAAGGCGCAGCGGAGGCTCCTTTGGAGGGAAGGCAGGTACGCGGTAAGTCAGTAGACGGCGTATCCTCAAACCACAGCCTCGGAGATACATACGTACGCTTTAAAGTACAACCTTTCTTTTGCATATAATAAGGGAATTCTGACAGCGTATTGGCACACCCACTAGGAACAAAGCTTAAACAGGCACTGTCAGCTGCCCCAGGGCATTACATAAGAATAAAAGATTGAAAGGTGTGCTGTGGGGATGATTCATATACCTGAGGCTCAGACCAGGTGCTCTGCAATTAACTGCAGTAACCTGCAGCTGGAGTGAGTTCAAAATGAAGGTTAGCTATTCTCACTTCAATTGGTTTAAAATCTGTACTGGGGATTATTTTCAGTTATTTATATGGCAGGGTTTTTGGCTTTTTTTTTTTTTTTTTTTTGTCTCTCTCTGCTGAGAGGTTTAAAAAAAAAAAGAGTGCTGTCTGTATGTTAAGCTCCAATATTATTTAATGCAGATATACAGGAATTCTCCTTCTACAGTTAGAGGGAGGAACCACAAAATGACATTTAAAGCTAGGATGACATTTATTTTGGAATATCCAGACTTGGGGTAGGTGGAGAGAGATACATGGCTTTGAAAAGTAGAATGCTTACAGGGATAACCCTTTTTCAGTTTTGCAGAACATGGCAGGGCTTAAAAAATGTGCCTGCCTTAGCACATGGACAGACTACATGATCTCTTTTGAAATCTGCACAGGATCTTTTTACCCGCTGGGTTTAATTTCAGAATCCAGTGCAGTCATTAAAGAAAATAAAATTATGTTTGTTCTTTCATCTGGAGCGCAGAGCAGTATCAATTTTTCATTCCCTCCTCCTTTGCATTCCCCCTTCCAAAAAAAGATGTATGGATGGAGGAATTCACCCTATAGCTCCCCTAAAATTTCTGATCTTCAACAGCTGCTTTGAATTGATTCTGTATACTTGGTTGCCTAATGTGTGCAACGTGTAACAGTTTCTGTGCTCTTGAACACGAGATTGCCAAAACTGGAATATTATGTGTACTGAACTTGCAATTGGTCTAAAAAAGGTCTATCTGTACCTTCCCAAATGTCTGGATTTTCTGATCACTCTCCCATGAAGTAACAGCGCATTCCAACACTGCAGTGTCTGAGCACTTCCCATTCACTAACATCAAGCAGAAAATTCTTCATTTAAAGACCGGGGAAGCACAGAGTTAGACAATGGGCTGGTGTCCACAGAGGCATTTTCCAGTAATACTGTATCGTTATACTTAAACCATGCTTTTGTCTGTACACTTCCCTATGCAGATACAAGTATTTCAGACTAAGCGGGTCTTTTTTTCCACCTTGTTTTAATAATTTCCTCCTCCTCTTCATCATAATAAAACTAAATAGGAAAAAAAAAAAAAGTCTGACCATCTGAGAATGATCTAAATGTAACAGTTCCTCACGGTATCTCACACTGGTGTAACGTCACTGTATAGGAGAGCTTTATGTGGCGTCCTCTGTACCATGCTGGCAGTTAGTGATCTGAGCCAGACTGATTCTCAGTCTAATGCTTTAACATTTCTATCAAATTCCTGCTTTGACATGGGAAATACAGCCTTGTCAGGTGATGTACGATGAGTTGGGTTCCATGATTGGATTTTGTGACTTGAGGATGCAATGTGGTTTAGACTGAGACTGAATGCGGGACTCGCACAAGTCCAGAGTGAACCTAGCCAACACACACTCTGGCCCAAAACACAGCCTAACCAAGTCTCCCTTGTCCTGCAGTCCGACATCCTAGATGACAGATTCTACCAGACAGCTACAATTAGTTTTTAGTGTCATCAGATCAGAGAAAGACTGTACTACAAACACACCAGCTGTGGGTTTTGGACAGAACCAATGTTTATCTGTGACCATTATGCTCATTTTGGGAAATTTGACATGCCTGCCTTAACTAGTGGCTAAGCGTCTCTTGTGCCTCTTGCTTGCAAGATACACAGAGCATCTCTCTTTTTTTTTTTTTTTTTGTGATCTGGAAACAATAAATAGCATTCCAAACAATGGTATTTAAATTTCTCACTTTTCATGCTTGCTTCAGAGAACGTGGGATTGCCATCACACCCTTAAAATTAAAATGCCAGATGGAGAATGTCTGAGAGCAATACACAGCAGTGATTAAACCCGTATCATCCATTCATGGTACCTAAGAATACAAGAATGTAGAATGGATATTCAGGTTAGGCCAAAAGTCCATCTAGCATGATACCATGTCTCTGACGGTGCCCTTTAGCAGATGCCCAGGGAAGAGTCTAAGAGTGGGTAAAACACAAGGCTACTGTGGAATTGGTACTACCTCAATGTATCATACTGTGTATTGGAGAATAACATAACAAATACCTGTTGGAAATATCATATATGGACAGGAAACTTCGAATTACTAGCTCAGATTTTAGTTCAGATGGATCACAGAAGTGTAACTGAATCATGGAAGTCAGATTTCTTTCGGCCCAAACCGCTGGATACTTCTTCCAGCACTAGTGAAATTCAAGTAGATACTGATTTTTTCTCATATAAGTGAGGATAAAATTTAGGTCCCAGAGCATTTACATAGTAATTTTCCTGAATTCTCTGCCCATATTCTGAAGAATTATCACATAACACTAGAGGTGAAAAAGAAGGAAAAATATAGTCAGAAATAGAATTTACATAAAACAAGAAGCAGGAGCAAAGCACAGACAAACCCACCCTGGCATGGGCCAATGCCATGACAGAAAAGGTCCACAACAGCTATAGTTTTGAAGAATTACATAACTGGAAAGGCAGTTAGTGCTTCCACTGAACAGCACAGCAAAGTCTTTGCTTCCGATAATACCAGGATCTGGCTCTTGCAGTGGTGGTTATCTACCTGAAAATGAACACATCATGCCATTTCATCCTGCTCTGGCCTGCTTTACACTGGCCCGTTCAGCTGACAGCGGCCAGCAAAGTGCACAAGGCCACTGCTGAAGTCCTGCACTCTGAGAGCTGCACCGATGCGAGGCTTAGTGTGCTCAGGCAGCTCCCCATTTACACTGGTACTTTTCAAACATGCGTAACCAAAACGGCTCTATTTTGTCCTATCTGCTGAAGGCTGTTTGCTGAGTTTGCAAGGTAGGAATAAGCAGTAGTAAATTAGGAGACTTGCTTGGTACACACCTGTACTCCACGGAGGCAGAACGCACATGAATTGGCTGTGTGGCTGCAGTAGTTGGAGAAATCCTTGATTGTAAAAAGCTGTTCCCTGACATGGACGTTCAGTGTTTTTCAGCAGCACACTCTGCTTTCTCTACTTTGCTGGACAAGAAGTACATGCCCAGCAGCACACTAGCAACTGCCCAGCACTAAATGAGTGTGCAGCTACCAGGGTATACTCTCCATTTTGGCATCATCAACTAAGAATCCACTGCTGCAAGGAGGCAAGATAGCCAATTCTATATGTACCATACGCGCCTTTCAGACCTGGCTTTGGAGTGCTGTCCAACGAACGACGGGTGTTGGTAAAGAACTGCGACAGAAAAAGATTAATCTGGGAGAAAGAGCAGGGTTGGAATTCGAATGCCAGAATTTTATTTCTTACCGTGCTCTTCTTTCAGTTTCTGATGCAGGGTACATATTTTGTATCACACTTTATCCTTCTGTATATTGATTAGAAAAGGACTTACCTACAATACCATGCAAAGATTGCAAAAGCGTTAATTCACACTGGCAAAACACTGAGAGACATGGGTCTCTATTATAGTCAGTTTTAAAAGGCTCTTATGAAGAGAACTGAACTTGAGACAGGAAGGCAACTGATGCTGTGATTGTTTTCTACAGGCCGAGAAGGCTGATATATCAGGTCATGATTTTATTACAGTGGTCTGTATCGATCATGAGAGAAGGTACATTGCAGGTTTCCAATTGAATTTTTTCCAGGTTGTTTTTTTGTTTGTTTTTTTTTTTTAAATAATGTTAGAGTAAAAACTTTTCAAAGAGATAATGTGATAAATCAAAGAAAACCAGTCTACTATCAGGAAAGTAAATGTCTCTTACCCATCTTCTGAAAAATTATTTGAAAACCTTTATTCAGAACTTCAGAAAAGGGTGTTGCTGTAGCTGCCACCACCTTTCCTGTGGAGTGCAATACGATATAGCGTGCAGTGCTATGAAGGAACTCTGTTGGATAAAAGGGCCTGAGAGATCTTTGCCATTTACTTAATGATAGTGTAAGAATCCTGGCATCTTCTGCAGCAGGCAAAGGAGCTGGCTAGGCCCCTCTGGCTCATGGTGTCAAAGACGAGGACAAAGGCAGGATAGGTCAGAAACCTACTGCATTTCACCTCTCTGGGGCTGCACGCAGCCAGAATGGCCCTTGCATTAGGTTGTAAATCACTTTCCAACTCTCTTCCAATATGCTTTTGTCCCTCCTCTGAGGATTGCTACTATTGATTTGACATTTAGGTGGGTAGATAAAACTGGGTCAAGGACTGTTAAAGGTTAAAATTTATGTTGTTATTAAATCATGCAAATAAAAATTACCTTAAGACAACAGTATAACTTAGAGATGGTGTAAAGACCAGAGGGTTCACATAGGGAGGTCTGAAATTTTAGCCTACCATCTAAACTAGAAAATCATCTTAAACCCATTAAATAGATTGCTAACACAAGTTCACCACTATGTTGGTTTTCCCTGCATGACACTTCAGAGACTACTGATAAAACTCCAAAATCTTCTCTTCTTGTGTGGGACAAACATATAAGTATTATGAAGTAAGGCACTGTGAAAGTATAAACTACTCTTCTGCAGTGAAAAAGACCATAGAAATAACACCAGAGTAATGAATGGTTTGGAAGATACAGGATAAAGAGAACTGACTTATCTGTCGCATCCCAACTCTGCTGCTGAACTGTTGATGAAAGAAAATGCCATCATCTTATGGAAAAGGGATATTGCAAAAAGCAGGTAGGAGAATTAAAGAGTGTAGCTGTCACTGATTTTCAATGAGGGAGATTTTTCAAGTTTTGTAGATCAAAGCTTCTAGGGGTGGGTTTTTTTAAATTTATTATGCCAAGTCCAAGAAGTGTAGAAGGCTGAAAATATGCTGATTTTCAGATTTTTGTGTTAGTTTCTGGATAAGTGCATCCTCTTCGTGATTTCTGGAATCTGGACAGTTACAAATGCCAAAAAGTATGTAATCTTATTTATTGCCTTCTAACTACACAAGTTCAGTGACATTTACAAAGGTTCAAACAACACTTTGGTGTAGAAATTTTGATCAAAAATTAAGAATTAAGATACTGAAAAAATATTACTTAGGTAAAACAAGGCATGAGTGGTGGACACAGAATGACACTTTGTGGCATCTTTGAGGCTCTTAAATCCTGGGGTGGAGGATGAAAATGCTTCATGTCAAAGCGCCAGGTATCTCTAGCTCACGTTTTCTTACCTTGGCAGGTCTCTGATAAACCTTATTCCCTTTCCAATTTCGTATTCTTAATCTTTATTTCTGGCCTGTCCCCAGTCTGTTCTGGATCTTATAGGATAGGTACGGAAGCTGGGATGTGACTACTTCAACAGTTCTAGACAGTTGGAAATTATTTTTTACATCAATACCCACAGGCCATTTCTTTCACCACCAAAACAAGTAGTGAACAAGTATGAATGGAAAAAAGACTGAAGTCAACAGTCTCAGTCCTCAGATCTGTCCTATAGCTTCATTACCCTCTTTTTAGAGATTTTATGCCTGAAAAGAATGTCTATCCTGCAACCTTCACAAGAAAGCCTAACTTTATGACATTTCTCATCAAGTTTTCACATGAGCAAAGTAGAGTAAGTTTCAGAAAAATGGACTTCAGTGTGTATTTCTTTGGAAGTTCATGAATGAGCGATATTTAGTATTAGGGGAATAGACCTTGCTGTCCTCTACCGTAGCAGTAGTAAATGTATTTATTACCATCATTGTACTTCTGAAAGTCCCTGGCTGCACCGGATATGCCAAAACGCTTAAGGTATTGCTTAGGTAATTGAAAGATACAATATTAGTGAGAAACCTGATCTGAGTGATCAGGTCAGATGCATGGCTAGCAGGAAGACTATAGTATTTCAAAAGTTTACTAGCAGAGAAGGGAGATTTCCACCAGATTAAAGCCTAGGTATCGAGTCTCTTGGTGGACCAAGTAAAGCCAGACACATCATCTTTCATCTGGTGCAAGCTCAAGTAAAATCAGATACCATCCATATGTCAGAAATATTGCCATATAGTTCAGATTGCTTTCATTTACCCCGTCATCTTTCCACGATCTAGGTGCTAATTTAGAGATGCTGAAACTACAACTGGGAGGTGCAGGCACTGAGAGTGTCTTTCTGGATCTTCCAGAAGAACAAAACTAAAATAATTGTACTAGTTCTCTGCAAAGTAGATGCTGCAACTATTTGTACTGGAATTTTATTGGACAGGTACTTTAGCAATGCTTTACAAAACAGCAGGAGGACTAAAGATTCTTCTGCAGCAGGGTGGTTTGTTTTTTCTTAAACCTGAGAAGACTAAGGACTGGAGATCATCACTTTTCTCCTTTTGCACCATCCAGGTCGGACACAAGTAATGCAGGTTATATAAAATAGTGTCCAGAACTGGGAGTTCCTAGGAACTGGTTCAGGTGCCTGCAATACCTGATGCCACAAGTGCAGCAATAGCCATCTAGATCCTCGAGACGCACGAGACAGCTTGTTTGGGGACTTACTACTCCTGTCTATTGTTAGCTGCTTGCATTTGTGTTTGTGAAGAGGTACAGACTCATACCTGAGTGAGGGAGTTTTAAAAAGATTGGGTTTAGTCTTGAGAAGTAAGAGGGGAGAAGTTACGGATGGAAAATAAGGGAGGAAATGACTGGAGGAGAAGTAATTAATCCTCACTATCATATGCAGCTTTCACTACATTTATGCCTTTACGAGTCTAGATCTGGCTGCAAGATACGCAAACAGTGCATGCAAAAAGAACACTGAATGAAGTTTCTCAAATGGTGTATATAAGAAAAGAAAATCTGTGCGCATTTCCTTTTTTACTAGGTCTCTTCTTATTTTCAGTCTCTACAGAAATTTCTGCTGTGCCTTAAAATGGTAATATCCCTGTAATATTAGAGTATAAGTGGAAAAGATATTCCTGTACTTTTATGTAACTTTCAAATTTTTGTGTTTATTTCTGACCAGGAATCTTTTTCCTTCTGTTTGGCTTTAGTTTTGTTTGTTGTTTTTGTTCCTAAGTGCAGAAAAATACTGTATCTTTAAATTAGGAGTAGCTGAATAATGAATCTTGGGCAGTGAAAAGGCTAATGTGCTGTGGAAGAGAAGGAGTTTAATCTAATTTAGTTGGAGGGTGTCTGTCTGTGGTGTTGTTTTCTGGACTGTGGGAATAGAGGAGGGAAGCTGCCCCAGTGAATGGTTCCTCCTGAGCCAGAATCAGTGGGGAGTCCCTTAGATGCCACTGATCCGAAGCCAGGCCATGAAAAGGGGATTAAAGAAATGTTCTGATTTGCAATTCACACTAATGCACCCCGTCGAACCTTTGGTAATATTTCAAACCACATTTCAAGCGAAGTGCCCTTAAAATAGCCAGCTAAATTGTATTAGAGCAATACTATACAACCCACTCATCCATTTATGATTTGTTTTTGTTTTTAATTCTTTTAACTGTTGGTGGTGGCGGCTTTCTAAGGCAATTAAAACTTTTGTGCATTGTGAATATTCGCACTTGCATGGGAATATTTCTCAGTATGCCTGTCCTATTAGGCAAACATGTTTATTTAAATATTAGAGGTAAACTGCTACAAAGATTCTGTGGCTGGGAAAAAATAAGTCCATTTAGTTTAAGAAGTAAACATTTTCCCGCATGCCATTAAATTTTATGAATATCTAGTGGAAACTCAAAAAGAAAGGCAGGCTTATAAAATTGCTAAAACAGTTAACAGCTTGCTTTTGTGTGTGTGTGATTTTTTTTTTTTTAAAGTAGCTATCTTCTGTATGGCTAACATGGTTTTTTAAAAATATGTATTGTAGTATTTGTTACCAGAATGAAACATGTATCAGATGTAAGCAGTTAAAAAGTGTCTGAATGAATGAATACAAACATAGATGAGGACAGGATTATTGAATGGGACTAACATCAAACTGATCTCTGGTTTTTTGTGTAATAAACAGCTGGCCAAAAATATTAAACTTGAAAAAGAATTATGGCTACAGACTTCTTAAATGTTAAGATTGTCAGTATCAGTTCATGTTCTGTCATAACACAATATTGTTAAAGATAAGTCATTTAGACTATTTTACTAAAAATCTTTAATGTATTAATTAACTCTTCAACTCCCCAAGCCTATCATTTCATTTATCTTTACTGCTCAAGTGTCAGAACATTTTATCTCAAACGGATTATTTGGGTTTTCTTTAATCCCATTTCAGAAAACCTCGCCTAGCACTGTAATTTCCACTGACTCCAGCATGTACAGAATAGATGCAACTTTGATTTTCACCATTACCCATATCAAAGTATTTTATTATAGTGTCACTGCAATAGATTACACAGCATTAAACTTTGCCATTGCAGGGATAACGGGTGGTGGCGTCTTTTTTCTTGTCTTGTTTATGGTTTGCTTTACCTACAAAATATTTAGTTATGGTTTGAATTATGACATGCCTTATTAAATATTCAGGTTTTTTAATCTTTCGCTTACGGGACAGAAGAAGAGCTGGACTTTAAGATACAGATGATTCCTCTGCACATTTTTGGGAGGTGGGGAGATGGATAGCTAGAGGGATAAATGCATCTTTCCTGTGAGTTGGCACATTATTTGAAATCATGTTTAATTATAAAGTTTCATTAAAAATCTTTTGCTTAAAATTTTAGAAGCCTAATAAGATTTCCATTAATTTAAACATATCACTATTCCCACAACGGCCCAAATGCTTTCTTTTTCCTCTTTCATCCATGGTTAAATATGTAAATAAAATGTCTAAAGTCATTCTTCAAAGAAGACAAAAGAAAAAAGAGCTGAGGGAAAAGACAGCCATAAAATTCCTCCCAATTCTCCATAACATTTGCCAGAGGGGGGCCAACTCCTAGCCAGGGCCTAGCAGCAGGGGTGCCTGGCTGCTCCATAGAATCACACATCTCAAATCCCACACACAGGAGAAAAAAAAATAAAATAAAATATCTTTTCAGCTGGAGCCATCAAAAGGCTCTTTTCATTTATTAGTTACAGAGGTATCTTCCAGTTGCTGATTTCTCAGCGCCCTCATTTTTCTATAATAATGTTCTATTTGTTAGTTTCACTGACTCAAGCTCGTTGAATGGGAGATACTCCTAGATAGCTCTTTAAAAATATAAAAAGTAAAATAAATGATCTAAAGCAGGATACATTGGCTAAAATAATGGGGAGTACAACAAGGCTGCTTTAAACTGGCACATAAAAGATCAATTAAGAGAGACACAACTGCAAAGGTTGTGGGTCCCGTCCCCCCCCTTTATTTTTTTCTCACTTTCATTTGTATTTCTTTTTGCCTCTTAGGAGAAAAAGGCTGCTATCTGTGCTATAGAAGAAAACAGATCATGTTTTATTTCATGTTTTTTTCCTAGATTAACATGAATGGTGATACAATATGCTTTTCAAAAATGCTTGTTGAAAAAAATAGAAAAAAGAAAAACAGGCTCCCAAACAATCAAGTTGAACAAAATAAATATTGAATATGTTCATCTTATTCATTATTTAAATTCTAGTTTTTATTATCATTTAAATTCTACTTTTTAAAGTAGCATTTACTTGTCCCTTGTAAAAGCTTTCCCCACACTTCCCTACTACCCCCAGCTGAGCTCTCTAGAAGAAGAATCAGGATGCATACAAATACTAAGAAAACAGGCTTAGATTAATGAAGAATGGAAATGCCCCAACACACACTCTCTCTCACACACGTACATACACACAGACACACTAAAATAAATAAAGCTCTTTTTTTTTTCCCCACATAACACTGCCTGCTTTTGTAACATTCCCTAAGGAATCTAAAAGTGCCCAAGGAAAGGTCAGCCCCTGCGACCAATACTTTATAACTATAATCTCCTCGATCCACTGAAAAGCCACAAAAAGAAGGACTACTGTTTTAAAACATTTTTAGGATGGCTTTTTACTTCTAGGCAAAATCTAGCCACATCTTCAGGGTTTTCAAAGGCAAACATTAGCCCTGGTTTGTTGTCCCTGCTTGGATCCATTTCACCCTTATCACAATTGAGGAAGCCAACAGTTTCCTTTCTAGAGCCTGGTGGGGTATTAACTCTGACCCTGCGGGATTTGGTAGTTTCCAGGAGAATCCGTGTTCATTTCGATAAGAAACAGGCACTAATGGAGAGGAGCCCGGTTTGTGTGGGCGAGCATGAATGAAGAGAAAGAGAGGTTTTCCTTCTCCATTAATATGTTCGCTAAAACTAAGCTCAAAGGGGGGTGGGGAAATAAATTTTAAAAAATAATAATTTAAAAAGTCAAGCTAATCTTTTGACTTCTGATCACAGCGCTCCTTTCTGCTCTGTAAAACTGTCAATTATAGTTTGCCTTGGGATTTAACTTCCTCCTTCTAGCTCTGGTAGATCAATAAGCAAAATAAATCTCAAAGCTTAACTTAAAAAGTAAACACGACTCACTTTAGAATGATCTCTGTCTCCAAAATCTGTGAGTATCTTTTCTATAGTGAAGTAACTTTCCCAAGGGTATGTCCCTGGTCCTCCTAGCATTTCTTATCTAAGGAAAATAAAAAATAATAAAAAAAAAAAGATACTTTTTGAGTGATGCCATACTGTGATTAAAAACATAATCAGGTACTTTTTCAGCAATCCTGCCTGTCCTGTTCATTTAGGAATTCGACACAAAGCACGACATTTGAAAACAGCTGAGATTCCAGGCTGAAAACAACCATATTTTATGACCCTGGCAGCGAAGAGTTTATAGCACTCGCCATAAAATGCATCCTCCTCCCCACATCCTCCCTGCTAAAGCATCGCCCCCCCTCTAATAAAGGCAGTCAAGGAGGCACCACCTTCAGCCCTCTTATTAGGAGACACGGAGTCTGAAGCACTCGCTCTCCCTGGCTTCCTACCTGGGCGAGGGAGGGTAGGCTGACGCCTGCTAGAGAAAAGATCTTGTTAAACTTTCAAGAGAGGGCAACGGGAGGGAAAGGAAGGAAAGACAGACGGAGGGAGAGACAAATGGGGCTTTTTCTAATCTGTGCTGATCAAGGAAAACCTGTAGGGGTCCTTAAGGAGGTTTCAAGGCGTTCCGAGTGATTGGAAAGTAATCACCGTGTCAGCTTCACCTTTCTCATGCAAAGTGGATGTCGTATGCAAGGCGGATCCTGCGCAGGTTGTTTTTTTTATTATTATTATTTTTTTAAAATTTTATTTTATCCTCGGACTCAACCGCCCCCGAAGAACCCCGGCTGCTCCAGCCCCAGGAGCGCCTGCCGGCGCGGGGGGAGCGCAGCAGGCGCACAGCCACACCGCCAGCCCTGCTCTGCCAGGCGCAAAGAGCCGACCTATTGCAGACCCAGACCAGAGGGCGGCGAGAAGGGGCGGGGGGGG
>VWZZ01000195.1:761118-804486 GCA_013399095.1 Psophia crepitans
TTGCCGGGCTCCCCGCAGTAAGTTTTGCCCGTCTGTGGACTGGGGTTACTCCTCCTTTTCTTGGCTGTTCGCGAAGTTGCCTGCCCGCCTCCCCGCGCTGCCGGCGGGGCCGATGCGGAGCGGCGCGGGGCGCTNGCTCCGGCCGCACGCGTGGCCCCTGCGGTCGCCACAATGGGGCCGGCGACGAGGAACTTGGTGCGGGCTGTCCTGGCGCTCTGCTGGCTGGCCCGCTGCTGCACGGGGATAAGCTCCATAGACACTGACCGCCCCGGCGACGGGAGGTGCCAGCCCATAGAAATCCCCATGTGCAAGGATATCGGGTACAACATGACGAGGATGCCTAACCTGATGGGACATGAAAACCAAAGGGAAGCTGCTATTCAGCTGCACGAGTTTGCCCCCTTGGTGGAGTATGGGTGCCACAGCCATCTGAAATTTTTCCTCTGCTCCCTCTATGCCCCTATGTGCACAGAGCAGGTTTCTACCCCAATCCCAGCCTGCAGGGTTATGTGCGAGCAGGCGAGGCTGAAGTGCTCCCCGATTATGGAGCAGTTCAATTTTAAATGGCCGGACTCCTTAGACTGCAGTAAGCTGCCCAACAAGAACGACCCCAATTACCTGTGCATGGAAGCCCCCAACAACGGATCAGACGAGCCACCCAGAGGGTCCAGCATGCTGCCACCCATGTTTCGTCCGCAGAGGCCCAGCAGCGGCCACGACCTGCAGCAGCACAAGGACAGCCTCAGCAGAACCTCCTGTGAAAATCCTGGCAAGTTCCACCATGTGGAAAAGAGCGCTTCCTGCGCGCCGCTCTGCACTCCAGGGGTTGATGTTTACTGGAGCAAGGATGACAAACAATTTGCTGTCATTTGGATTGCCATCTGGTCCATTCTGTGCTTCTTCTCCAGTGCTTTTACTGTACTCACTTTTCTGATAGATCCGCAGCGTTTCAAGTACCCCGAGAGGCCCATTATCTTCCTCTCAATGTGCTACTGTGTCTACTCGGTGGGGTACATTATTCGCCTCTTTTCAGGTGCTGAAAGCATTGCCTGTGATAGGGACAGCGGCCAACTCTATGTCATCCAGGAAGGACTGGAGAGCACTGGCTGCACCATTGTGTTCCTGGTTCTGTATTACTTTGGTATGGCGAGTTCCTTGTGGTGGGTGATCTTGACTTTAACTTGGTTTCTAGCAGCTGGGAAAAAATGGGGGCATGAAGCAATCGAAGCAAACAGTAGCTACTTCCATTTGGCAGCATGGGCCATTCCAGCTGTGAAGACCATAATGATCCTAGTTATGAGAAGGGTGGCTGGAGATGAGCTGACAGGGTTGTGCTATGTTGGAAGCATGGACGTGAATGCCTTGACGGGGTTTGTGCTCATTCCTTTGGCTTGTTATCTAATCATTGGCACTTCTTTTATTCTTTCTGGTTTCGTGGCCCTTTTTCATATCAGGAGGGTGATGAAAACAGGTGGAGAGAATACTGACAAGTTGGAGAAACTTATGGTCAGGATTGGTGTCTTCTCAGTCTTGTATACAGTGCCTGCAACTTGTGTGATAGCTTGCTATTTTTATGAAAGACTTAATATGGATTATTGGAAAATCGTGGCAACTCAACAGAAATGCAAGATGAACAATCAGACTAAAAATTTAGACTGCATGATGAATAACTCTATTCCAGCAGTAGAAATTTTTATGGTCAAAATTTTTATGTTATTAGTTGTGGGCATTACTAGTGGTATGTGGATCTGGACTTCCAAGACTCTTCAGTCCTGGCAAAATGTTTGTAGTCGAAGATTAAAGAAGAGAAGTAGGAGAAAACCTGCAAGTGTTATTACAAGTAGCGGAATCTACAAAAAACCTCAACATCCACAGAAAACTCACCTTGCAAAATATGAATCAACATTACAACCACCCACTTGTGTGTGACCAGGTTTTAGAGAAGACTCTAGCTCACCTTACAGACTTACAAATGTCCACAGTAGCAGTCAGAAATTAAAAATAAATGGTGCTTTTTTTTTTGGTCAGAGAACAGTTTAACATCTCAAGGCAAAAAACGTATCACGCTGAATTCAGGACCTGGTGAAAAACTGAAGGTAAATGTACTTATGGAAAGGTTTTCAGTGAAAGAAATATTGTGAATTCAAACAGTCGTCTTCTCTTACTAATTTGTAGTTAAGGACTTCATCCAGCCCTCAGATTTTATTTTGAAAAGAAAAAAAAAAAAAGCATTCTATTTAACTTTCTCATGTAGCTGAGCTGGATTTCCTACAGGTTTCTGAGTAACAAGGTATAGTCAAGTTTGATGGAGCAATGATTTTATTTTAAAAGTGCCCAAGTGAGCACTGTCTCTTTAGGGAAACTAAGGTCCCAGAGAGGCCTATCCGCAGTCGGTGCGCTGCCTGCGAGAGCAACTTCTCTGCTAATTTAAAAAAAAGCAAAAGAGAGAAGTCCTTTCCAACTCATCTCAGCCTAGTGGGGTTGGGGTGCCTAAAAATAGGTTCAATCTATAATGCTCACCAATATTCTTTCACTAAAAGAGAAACTTCCTGCACCAGACACAAACTTTGTGAATAAGAATAATGTGCAATACATTTTTTTTTCTTACCATGACATGAAAAGAGAAACAAGTATTTTGCTGTACATAAAGACAACAAAAGAAATCTCTTAACAAAAGAACTAAGAGGTCTAGTCCTCAGAAACCCTTTAGTGTTACATTTTGTGGCTTTTTAATGGAAATCAAGCCAATGTTATACACGTTTGGACTGATTTGTGCAAAAAAAAAGGAGGGGGATCAATTCAAAGAGACCCAAAGGGCTTATTGACTCTTTCTATTGTTAAACAAATTCTCACTATGAATAGATCAAGAAGCACTAGATTCTGCAAAGGGAAGCTTTGTATAGAGTGATGCTCTTTACTGTGCTGGGGGTGCACAGTTTTGTGCTGTATATATTTGTAATATACAATTATTTTTCACGCTCCACTATTTTATTAAAAATAAAATATGTTCTTTAGTTTGATAATTTTGTGTGTTCTAAACTTTCTCTGATGTGCTTTGTGGTTAATAAACTTGTTTTCTCAATTATTTGATAAAAGCACACTTTGAATATAATAGTTGTTGTTATACTTGCCTGCAAGTGTAAGCAGGTAGAACAATAATTAACTCGAAAGGGATTGGAAGCTGGAATTAAATAAACGGATTTTGAAGTTGCATCTTTCTGTGAACCTCTGCAACTGAGAAAACTGGAGGGAAGAAGCTTTAGTGATGTAAAAAAGCTGCGGTGATGGAGGGTAGTACCATGTTTACAAAGCACTGAGGTTACAACAATGATCCTTGGTTAACACCCCTCTAAAATTTGCATAGGGTATGTGCAGCATGTTAAAGATACCCGGCTCACTTCAGCACGGTTGGAACACAGCTCGGTCTCTGCTCTTCTGGGATTTTGTTCCCCCTTCTGTTATTTGGGAAAAGACTTCAGGAAAGTGGGGAGAAAGACGAGGGGAGATACAAATGCAGAGTTTGAATACTGCTTCGGGCAGGCTATCTGATAAAGAGTTAGCAGCGTAAATACATTTAAAAAAGTTTTTAGTGGAGCGTGGTTTTGTACGGACCTGAAGTTCTCCGTGCGGTTGGCGTTAAGGCTGGGCGATCCCCTGGTGAGGCGGGAATAGTACCTTGCTTTCTCCCGCAGGCTGTGCTAGAAAACCCTTCTTCAGGTATCTCGTCACAGAAGGAGAGGTCTTAACGGGCTGTGGTAGCGTGAGGGTCCCTGTGGCAGTCATCCTGTAGCTAGGAACTTTATAACAAAAGGGCCTTTTTTAGTGGCCTGGGCTTTCGCTTTATCTGTGCAGTGCTACAGATGAATTTTTGTCTTCTCGTAGTATTTTAAATGTTTCTGGCAATGACTAAGAACTCGAGTGACAAAAATGATGTCGCAGGTATTACTAATAACCTTTATAACTAAAATGCACATGTGCAAAGCAGCTTTCAATATAAAATTTATCTCTTTGCGGGACGCCAAAATATGCTTTTCCTCCTTTGTGCCCCTGTGCCTCTGTTTGACACACAGCTTTGGGATGCCCTGGAAGTTAATCCTGTCAGAGCACACCCTGCTGGAGCCGAAGCAGGACATTGCACTCAGCAAACCCACCTCTGAAACTACTGCGCTCGTAATGCCCTTGCATCTGTGTATGTTCTAGTTAAGATCAATTACAGTAGATCCTAAGAAATAGAAAGTTTTTGTAAAAAGTGTATGTTGCAAATTGCTACAGAAATGCTCCAAACGGGGTTTGTTATTGTGTGTGTCACCTTGCCAGTGAGGTGTCTGCTTCACACAAATTTCATCTCTGATGTGAACGTTAGTGCTGGATTTACTAGCGACAGAATGATTTCAGGCTCTAAAATACGTCACCCACTGAAATAAACATCTCACTATCTTTGCAGGCTGTAGAAAATGATTTGCTTTCATTGCTGATCGTGTATTTTTACAATCTATTACTCAGATTCTGGAAAAGAAAAAAAAATGAAGAAAGATGTTCAGCAGTGGCTGAATTCCTGCTGCCACTCTGAGGTTGCTCAGTTGTCAGCTCAGGCCCTTCGTTGTCGCCAGAGCAGAGCTGCAAGTTCTTCTATGAAAATGCCAAATATGAATCCTTGGCTGGATGCATCATGCTACAAATAGATTCTTGCTACATTATAAACCCAGTATTTAGACTTTATTTCAGCTTTGCAGTTATTCAGGATTTTTTTTTTTCTTTTTACTGGTAAGCAGATTGGATTCTTCAAGTATATAATGATGCTGATTTCATTACATCAGGACTAGTGTACTGTAAATGCAGCAGATTATAATGATTGTCTTTAAGGACATCTTACAAATGAATTAATTCAGAAATTGTAATTCTTACTGTCCCATAACTCCTAACAATCTTAACAGTTCAGTATTGAAGTTGCTACTTGAGGAACTGGAAGCTTACGACTGTTAAGGGAGAGGGATGTAGTTATTGTCACAACAGTTCAGCGATTTAATATAACATTATTAATAATTTGAGAATTTTATTCTCGTCTTAGAAGTCTGTACATTAGTTAAATCATAATGATAATAAACAAAAAAGTCTTTAAAAATACCACAAAAATATTAGATATTAAACTTTTTACTTCTCACAGGAAATTTATATTTTAGTAAAATCATGTTCGTATTTGTGTTTCGTTTTATAGGATTTTTCTCTACATCCTGTCACTCCATAGCAAACTTGTTGAGGAAGGAATGCAAGTCCAGAACGTCCTTCTGGAAAGGGTATTTTATCACAGTCCAGTGGCATTTATCAGATAAAAATATCTCAAAAAATTCATTCTCCTTGTGTATGCATCTACTGTAAATCAAGAATCAGATGTTTGCCACAGGCGTGTGTACGGGTGCTCTGTTCTGTCCCCTCAGGGCAGTAGAAGACCCACGAGGGTAGAAGTTGTCTCAAACTGTGTACGTATGTCGTGACGATGCAGATCATGGCTGAATGTTCAGCTCGAGATTCGTATGTTAGGGCCAGGTGGAAGAAAGGCAGAAAGTTCCTTTTTTTTTTTTTTTTTTGCAAGGGTAGCTTGTTAGCTTTGTTTATTAAAGAGAGATTAATGAGGTAAGAGTATGAGATCAGCAGGGAAAAATGGGATTCAGAAGAATACCTCACAGAATTCTATTTACAATAATTTGAGTCTTGTTTCTCAGTGAAAGGCCAGTGCTTCTTTATAAATAGAACTAAAATTATGCTCAGTAGTTTCAAGGTTTAGTTTTAGGCATGAGGTATTAGGACACTTTGAAGAGTACAGTGCGAGCACCATGGTTGAAAGGATGTGAGGAGCTCAGTCAAGGAATGTTCAGATCTCTTATCAGATTTTTCCCAAAGTAGCATTTCATATGTATGTTATTACGAAGCCATTATTCACATATGGCTGTCATCCCATGGCTTCAAACTATATGAAAAGCCCAGTAACAACAACGTCTGTAACATACACCCTTCTCATTCTAACACTTAAAATCCATGGCTTCAAGGGGATAGTTCTGTAATGATGGGATATTATGTGCTCAGGTGGTCTTTTGATGACAGGTGGTCTCCCACAACAGATGGCCTCAAAGGAGGAACTTCAGTGCATTTTAGTTTAAAACATTTACACATTTCTTTAAAAAAAAATTTGAAATGTTATCCTTGTGTAATGTTCTTAAGTATTTTAGACAGAGTAGCCAAGTTATTAACACTGACAGATGATAAATCAGGGCATCCTTTAAAAGGTGGGTGATGGTGATTATGTGGTCTTGGAGGTTGCTTTGATCAGAAGTGACAGGCCTGTAAGGTCTGTGCCACTCAATCCCCCCTGAAGGGAGATCAGCACCTGTTTGCACTTTGAGGCTCCTCTACCTCCCACTGCCTTCCAGCACTATTTCATCTTTTTTAACACACTTGATGTTGATTGGCTTTAAGCAAAGTCATTAGTCATTTACAAAACACTCCTTGATGGAGCTTACTCAAAACTGTATTTCAGTAGCAGTGTTTGTGCTGTTACCAACATTCCCATTACAAAAGCTTTATTTTCAGTGAGCTACAAGTTAAGATTAGCCTGTGTGCTAGTATTAACCTGGTTTTGGTTTTTTTTCTCCAAACAATAGTATGTGTTGCCCATGAATCTGTTCAGCATGAGCTTTCTGTATGGTTACGTGTTTATCCAGAAAAGTCGTGTGGTCACATTTGTGGAACAAACAGGTCCCGGTTTGGTAGATCAGATTTTAGCGTAATAAATATTGTTCCAAAGAGCTTTGTCTTGTGAAATGTAATGGATATTCCTAGAAAACAGCACAAAACGAGGCTCTGACTTCACGAAGGGCCACACGACAAATTACAGAAATGAGTCTCCACTGATTATTTAACATTGTGTACGCAGGACTTTGGCATGGACTTGCCCATCTAGACGCAAATACACGCCGCAGCCAGCGGCATCTCATCAGTTAATTCGGCTGGGTCTGAGAACAGATGTGGTTCGTGCCTGTCTGGTTTGGGAGCCCAATTCTGTTTTTCCTGTAGTAGCAAAGTTAAAGCTTTGGGGAGCTGTACATCAAAGGCAGGACTGAGTGATCATTGTGTATATTTGTACGGGATTGTTTAAAAAGGAATTCCTTCAATTTGTTGTCACTGGTTTCTTCCTTCCATTCTTCAAGATCTCATAGATCTGCTCCACTGAAATCAATAGGTATCCAGCTAATTTCAGTGCATGCTGTGAATCAAACTTCCTACCTCAGGGAAAGCATGTGCTACGTGAAAAGTCATTCATTTTGACATTTTTTTTCCACATTAGAGCATTTTTTGGAAAGTCTTGATGTGACATAAATTCATGATATGGGAAAAAAAAAAGAGCAAGTGGAATTATTTCAATTACCTTTTCAAAATGTGCTGCTGTGTTAGAATGGACAAAGTACAGTATGGTGCAAACCAAGCGTCAGTTCAGAATGAAATCTGAAATACCGGGTGTTGATAATGATGGAATGGAGTGGAAATTCCTGGGGTTTTTTTTTTGGTTGGTTGGTTGCTTGGTTTTAGATACATTTTTTGAGAACACTGCACTGATATTTATTGCAGAATGTTCAATATTAATAAATCTGCGTTTCTGGTTGGCAGGATACCCTATCAAAATTTTTTCAGTCAATTTACATCTCTGTTCACGAGTCTCCCTTGTCCAAGGGGCTTCGACCTATAGTATGCATGAGGGCTAACGATGAACAGCAACATTTTGAGTCGAGCCCACAATGTGCTCCTTGTTTCCTCCTTTCTTCACTGATCAGCACTCCTGTTCCCCTTCCCCTCTCTTCCACTGCTGATCAGTCTTTCATCATCTGCATGTGACTTGCTTCTCTTACCCTCCTCTCAAGTGATCCCATCCTTTTAGTCTCTAATCTGCCCACACACAGCTTTCTGTCGTACTGGCCAGTAGCTATGACTGCTTTGAGCTTTTTTGTTCGACATAAACGAAAAGATATTTCAAAACTTGTGTTTTATCTTTCTTTTTGGATAAGGACTGTGGTAAGAAACAGAGGTTCAAAGTTCTGAGCTACCAAAGGTGCCGATGAGCACAGCAGACTGTCAAGAAGAGACTGCCAGTTCTGAGCAGGTGCCTTAATCTTGAAAATACTCTTTTGTTGAGGACAGGCTTTGTTTGGTTCTGGCTTGTATATTTGTTATTTTATATTTCCTTTATCTGAGACTAATATCTGTCTGTGTGAAATAATAAACAGGAAAAGGAGAAAGAACATTTGATCTACTGATAAAACAGGAAAAACCCCACCTTGCACTCAAAAGCTTTTAGCCTGAGGAGAGGTTTGTATGCCTCAAAGCTTGCAAGTTTTTCCCAGTTATACCCAGCTGGTCTAATAGAAACATTATCTCTGCCTTCAGCCTATCTTTCTCATACCCTTAGTTCCTCACAGCTATAGCAATGCTACACTTACAACTACAAATAGAAATGATGAGACTGATTTTGACCTTCGTGGTTCTTTAAACAAATTTTTAAACTGGACTATGATCACTACAATAATTCGATAACATCAGAAGCCATGGTATTGAAATCTGGACCTTTGATATTCTTTCAGTTATAACGTTTTTCTTCTTTTTAAGATTTCGGTGAATCTGGTCAAAATATTTTTATTTCATATTGTCTTGTAAATCGATTTTTAAAGAAAGGACAGATTTCTATTGAGGTTTTAGGCTTTTTAATTACTGTAGGTGTTGGGTTTTTTTTGAATCCTGTCATCTTTTTTCTTTTTTAAATTACATAAAAGAACCTTTTTTGTTCTTTAGGATATGGATTTTAGTAATGAGATATGACAGTTTCCCTAGACTACTCATCCTTTTGCATCAATCTCAATGCAGCCTTTTAGTTTCTTCAATAAGCCTTTGGTCTTTGACATAAGATGTGTTGGTAACATTTTCCTAAGTTATTCATTGACAACTAGTAGAGAATGAAAACCAAGGTACATGTCTGCATATGGCTTTTATGCTAACTTAACTTGACCAGTTTGAAAACAGATTTAAAAAAACAATTAAGCTGGTGGCATTCCCAGTGTAGGCATGGTGAGAAGTATAAAGGTAATTTTAAGGACGGAGTACTGGACCAAGCAGAGTAAATCTGAACCGTGGGGTTTGGAAGATCAAGTCTCACTTTAGGAGCTTGCACATCTTTTTAGGTGTTGTTAGCAATTTCCCTCTTAGAAATTTTGGGAACTGAATTGAAGCATAATGTGAGCACCATAAGCATGATTCCATAGTACCGCTCTACTGTGTCTTCATGGCGATTTAGGGCAATAGGTGCTGCCCATTTATGGCACAGCACTACTGCAGAGTTTGGATTGTCGCTCACAAACATAGCTCCCAACTTTTCTCAGCTTTATGCCTTCTTTATGATGGTGGTAAAGTTACTTTGCACAGGAGTGGCTGTTACCAACACTGCCATGGTTAAACAGGGACAGACAAAAGCCTTTTCCTACAGCTTACAGTCAGCTCAAGCCAGTGTTTTGGGGGGCTAAAATTTAGCTTGCCCTTTACTCTGTGCTCTTTTATATCTTTGTACAGCTCAGCTTTAAGTCCAGGTGGCATGGGACAGACCAGTAGATATATTTTGTTAGTTCTGGGCAAGTCAGAATGAAAGAATTGTCCAGAAAATTTAATTAGCAAGGGTGAGCCTGGGTTTCAGCTGACTTTCTGCTTAGCTGGTCTGGAGCAGTACTGGAGTGCTTGAAATCTTCACTGGAACACATATCCAGAACTGTTGAAGCGTGCTTTGACTGTTACTTCTAACACCATCCGCAGAGAGCAAGCTACGCTGCTACCCAGCATTTGGGAAGCGTCTTGCAGAGAAGTCCCTGCAGTCCTGGGTGGTAGTTTTTGCTTCAGCCTTGCTACTGAGACAGGAACACAAAGAGTGGGCCAAATCTTCTCTTTCTTTTCACACTCTGTAACAGCTCTTCAAGCCCTACCTTGTATACCCAACAAGGAGAACAGTGCGAAAGAGACTTCTGAATCTTCAGCGCTGTAGGGTTGTCTTTGATAGCAAATTTCACAATAAAGTAAACACTGGCTGAGCCTATCCATATGGAGCGAGCTGAAACTTTGCAAATTGTGGTTTCTCCGAAAAACCAGTGAGAAAGAAAACTGTGCAGGGGTAGTAAGTAGGCTAAAGAAACCGAGAACGGAACCATGGGAGAAGAGGAAGGCAGGCACAGACTGCCCCCAGGGAGCTGTCATTATGTAAGTCCCAAAGCTAGCTCAAACTTAACTGCTTATTTTTTGGTGCATTTGTATAATCTGGTTCCCAGGAGCTTTGGTTTCCATCGTCCTGCTCTGACCCACTGCTCTCCTCACGGATACAGAAATGACATCCACAGATTTTCATTCCATGATTCCCTGGTTATCGTGTCTAAGTGTAGCAATCTGTGCAGTGGAATCTGATTATCTCATTTTATGCAGAGTATTTTACACAATTAGAAAGGAAGAGTATTGCAGCGTTACATCTTCTGATAAACTGAAGCTGCCGACGCATGGGTTGTGAAACAAATCACAATGCAGTGACAAGAGAAGGTTTGAAGAATAATCAAATTCAGAACTCCAGCCATTACTGGTTTTGTTAATTAACTTATCTGGGGCAACAGGTTCTCCTGCATGCTGCTTTGAAATTTCCACCCTTAGAGCCCACATAGTTTGGACTGTGAAGGGGTGTATTATGCAGCTCTTTGATCAGTTTTGAAAATGACTCAAAGCCCTTCATTTGCAGGATATGATAAAACACAGATTTTAAAGGCAGAAAAAGGTAAGTTCTTTACTTTATGATCCGAATTTGGCTTCATATACACTGTTGATGGCTAGTGACCTCCGAACTAGGTACTTAATGAACCAGATTCATCTTTTATTAAGTAGTACAGGAAACACCAATGAGATTGGGGGACTGCCACATTTAAGGAATAACGTGGAGATCAGCCTAAGAATGACTGGACTGGGTCCAAGTGTTTGTTTATGTCAGCCCTTGATAATCAGAAGCCTCTCTCTTCTGTGTATGCACACAGTGGAAATACGATGAAAAGGAACAATTACGAGTTTGTCTTCTGCTCCTCAGACTGCCATCGTCCACAGGGTTTCAGGCATGACACAAATGACACCAAAGCAGAATCACAGCCAGGGTACTCAGTGGATCATATACTCTCTGATAAAATAGCAGATTCAATTTATCTATAAATATTACGTGCTTCCTAGAAAAACAAAATTCTGAAAGCAATAATTCAGAAGTTGTTTTAGGAACTCAAGCTTCTGCTTCCATTGTACAAATTCTGCACTCACATCTCTGCCTGCTGAAACTTCCACGTGTCTCGGGAGCCCAGAAGGCAAACTAAGGGTTTTCTTTTTAGCTTGGGAATCATAAAGGCTGAAAACACCGTAGTGACCTTTTTGTGAAACTTGCTGAAAAGCTGTGTGTGACATGGGTTTGCAGCTTTCCTCCCCGCACTGCAGCCTGTGCCGATGGAAGATCTCCGTTGTGCAATGTAGACATGCCCAGACTCACTTTAACGCCAGTCAGGCACACAGCTCAGGTCCTGTGATTCCCAATCCTACGGTGAATCCTGTAGTACCTAACCCACAGCCCATGCCCATGGAGGAATTCCTGTTTCCAGATTGAAGAGAACCAGGATTTTCCCCCCTTTATCAGTAGCAGTGGAGGTTTGAAATATCAAACAGTGGCAGTGACAGTGTTTGAGCTTGTCTGTGCTTTTGAATTAGTTTGCAGTAATTTTGAGGTAGGAGCTGTTTCAGTTTGGCAACCCCTGTTAATGTCCCTCTCCTGCAAGTCATCTCCATTTGACTGCAGGTTCCCACCTTCTTGTGTTAATGATCACTGTTCAGCTGGGTATTTAGAGCATCAAAGAGCTGCTGTTTGAAATGCAACCTTAAGCAAACTATCCATGTCTACAGCAGAACTCAGAATGCAGGAGACTGACTTTCTCGTTCCTTGTTTGATGTGTTTAACACAACAGACATATCTACAACTTGGCATTTAAAAACATCAACAAAACCAAACAAGTTAGTTTCATTTACATAACAAAAAGTTCCTTGGACTTGCAGGGAGGTTCCTTTGAAATGCACAATTGTTTCTCTCACTGATGGGAGAGGGATCTGTCTAGTCTGGAGCTCAACTTGTTTCATACGCAAACCAAGAGGCAACATTTCAGTAAATGAAATCTGTTCCTTCCACAGTGTCAGGGCATTTTAAAAAAAAAAAAATCAAACAAAAACCCAAACTAAACCAGAACTGCAGGGGCTCTACCATTGTACAGTAGGCTTTTAAAAACACTGATCCAGTGGAAGCTTTGCAACTGGTTTTAACAAGTACAGACTCAGCTTGCAACTGATATAGAAGGCTACAATTCGTAATATGGTTCCGGTGATAACCCTAGGTCACTACAATGAGTGATTCATGACTTGTTTTTTTCACTGTATCTGTTCAAAAACATCCAGTACTCAAACAGTTGTAGTCTATGAGTAGTAAATGTGTATGACAAAACAGCCCTTTCCATCGTCACAATCTGACAATACAGAGAACTGTCACCACGAGAATATTGAGTATGTTGGTATTTCAAATCAGTAAATCATATCTCAAGGTAGGTTTACTCTTTTGGATTTGTACCTTAAATGTACAAGCAGCACTTCCAGAAACTAGGTAGTGAGATTTTCTTCTTTTTTTTACAAAGAAGGCCTCCCTAAATTACCTCCTTTTCATTCTGATTATTTGCAGAAGTAATTTCTGAAAACAACAAAAGCGATCAGCAAAGCAAATTCCCAAGTTAATGAGAGCAGTTCATGTTTGGAAAAGAATGGTTGGTTTCTATTTGTTTTCTGTGTTTCCCATGGGATGAGTGACACATGATTAATGTGTTACTGGTATATCGCAGACCTCTGATGAAAAATAAATGCTAGTACAGTAAAAGTGACAGCGAAGTAATCCCTTAAAATGTATTGTGGCACTCTGTAGTGCAGAAGATAACAAGGTGGGCCCTTGAGTAGAGCCCAGAACCAGGAGGCAATAATTAAAATAAATGCTCAGGATTTCATTAATTTGAGTCTGCTATCTTAGATTTTTAGATGGCTTCGGTTGTTGTAATATCTGATCACCTCGAACTATAACATTTGTTAATCCAAATATTAACACCAAAGCTGTATCATCCTATTACATGAAACGCAACAGAGCTGAGACAAGTCGTTCCCGGCGAGCGAGGCACCAACATGTCAGAAGGGAGGCACATCTGAACCGCTGCAGGCGCTGCGAGCAGCTGACTCACACGGGGATGGAGGGGTGAATTACCCCAGTCAGCTGAGCTGGGAGCCACAGCTTTTACATACAGCATCAACAATATCTGGCATCTGCATGAGGTGGTGGTTCCCACAGGTGCTGCAGAAGAGGTGCTTTGGGAACACAGCAGGAGCAGGGTGTCGCTGCCTTTCAGGAACAAGTGAGAGCTGACTGATGATATCTGGCCAGTGTGCTCCCAGGTCCAAAAATCTGTGGAGCCACTAGACTTGTCTCTCATGGGACAAGCTGACATCTTGATGGGGCTCCCAAGTGCTCCTGGATTCCTGTGGAATAATGAGGAACCATTTTTGTATAAGGGCAAGACTGACATCTTGCCTCTGTGCTGGCTCTTTCGTCTTCCCAAATTCAGTGAGAGCAAAACCTTGAACTGCCAGTCTAAGGTGCAGGGGTGAAGCTAAGGCAGAGCAAGAGAAGGGGTATGGCTTCTGAAGGAGAGTTTGAACGGTAGAAGGTTGAAAGAGAGTGGAGCTTGGTGTATTGAAGATATGTGAATGCCTGGCCAGTTACTGAACTATCATATTTTATAAAATAGAACATATCATTGACTGTCTAAAATTTATTTTTCTTATTTTGTAAACTTTCATAAAATAATATCTGTGATGAGGTTCTAGGGGCAATGAAAACTTTGTGTAATGGGCAATAAAGATAGCAGATAGTTCCTGTGCCAGTATGATTGCAACATACCACGCTGGCAGGCCCAGTTTAGCACTTCATGGGTAGTTACTGCACCTCAGCTTCAGATGTTACAATATAAAACTTTGGTTATTGACGATTTATTCTGCTAGTGTATAGTTACTGTATAGTTAAGAGATTCTTCATTAGAGTCACTCCTTTTTGTTGGAGAAGTTTGATTCCTCTGCCAAAATCTAGCATTTTCCACAGATTATTTAAGAAATCTCCCTCAGGAATTTAAGACTTACAGTTTTCATTAGTTCATTTTCTATATATAAGTATGACGGTAGCTCTAGAACCGAGTTCAGAACTGCAAGAAGACAGGCAAAGTATCGTGCCACCCTTTTGGAAAAAGCTTCTAGAACATTTCTGAGATACGGTAGGAAAGAAAAGATGTAGGACCATTTCCAAAATACCGGAGCAGACTGGACCTATCGTGGTTGTCACCTCAGGCAGGAATCAGGCATTCTCTGATTTTTGGTTTTGCAGAAAAGATGGTGAAAAACAGAGATCGTGAACAAGTAGTCTTTGTTACAAGTGGGCATCTTGTTTTCAGAGCCATTTCACAGCCGGTGCAGATAGTAGCTGAGATCTGCTGTGGCAGAGTCCGTGCTCTGTCCAGCTCCTAAACCAGACAACTGCAGAACAGATCTGAGGCAGCTGATCCCGTCAGCACAGTGAATCCTTCTTGTAAAGAATAAATTATGAGACAAGTGTACAAATTCTGTTCTGGCTCTTGTTCCCAAACAGGAATCTTTAAAACATGCTGAAAATGATGTGACCACAGTCTATTTTATTGCAGCGCCTGTAAAAATGTTGTAGGTTATTTGAGTTTTGTTTTAAATTAAGTTCTGTTTATGATGCTGGCACAGTGTGGGACGGGTCACTACGCTTTGGGAGTGCCTGTGCAATCAGCAACAGAGCTGATGCAATTACTGGAAAAGCATCTTTTCCTGTCAGCTAGGAATTTTGTCAGTGAGGAAAAGGAAAAAAGTGGCCTATGTTTCTATTTTTCCTTTAAACTACTCCACCTATTAATTAGGCCACACACCCTCGCGAGCATAGTATGGACAAGAAAGACTGGCCTCAGTGATCTTAATAACTGCAAAAACCGGTATGTCTATTATACTTTGTCTTCATCTGTCAGCAGATGAATAACATTCGTGGACACAGGAAATGTAGAACGCCTAGAGAAAACTCAACTTAGGTTTGGGAGGAATGAACAAGTAAAAGGGCCTTATCTTCAGGGATTTACCAGTTATCACTGTGGTTTGAATTGCATAAGGGCATGAGGGGAATGATGCCCCTTTCCACCCATCAGTCTCCACCCATGGCAACACGGTGCTAATGGAATGTTAGGCATGAGAGATAATTAAAAGCATTGTAATAACTGTACAGAATGTGTCACCCTTGCCTGCAGCTTCACCATCATCTCAATTCACACCCTACCCCTTTCTTTTTGCTCCACCCAAGCTTTGGTTTCCTTCACCCACTCATGACTTTTGTGCTATCTTTCCATGCCGGCTGAAACAACCTCCCACTTTCTGTTGCCTTTCCTCCAGAATAATCACTGGTCCGTTCATCACTGCACTGCTGTACACACAACGACCAAAATCGCGACCAAACACTGATTAAGCCAATATCAAACATAATCAGCATTCTTATCTATTAACAACTGACCCTAAAATACATGCAGGTGGGACAGAAGCCAGGCCACAAGTACATGGCACAGGGTGAACAAACTCAAAAGAAATAGGCATATTATTAGTGAGGAAACACGGGCCTCTCATCCTATCTCCTACGGTGAGGTGACATTGACGCCGAACCTGTTACAGAGAGCAGGATAGATGTGGCTGGTTGATGACAGGGATATCCAGATCGTGCTCAGAAGCACATGTGACTTGAAGCCATTGAAATCGATTCCTGTGGAATCAGCATTTGCTCAGTACTACTCCCCTCATCTACCTTTTCTTTTTCTGGTACATTGTGCCTTACTAAGAAATGAACAGGTTATAAAAAGGAGAGTGCCACAGAAGGCACAAGGCTTGATTCCTAGAGCTAGGAACTCAACTGCTAAAGGGTTCCTCTGGTGAGCTACAGGCTTTAAGAGAGCAATTCCAGTTTTAGGTGGGGTGTATCAGTTATCAGATTCCTACTTTGAATACCCAGTTTTTGAGATGAAATGCATCAGCTTGAGTAAATCAAGGCCAATCAGCTTTTGGCAAAGCTTTAATCAGTAATGGAGCATACAGAATGACCATACATTTTCAAGTTGATGGGACCGACTCTGTTCTTTCTGATAGTAGTATCATTGAGAAGTGATCTCATCATCTTCAACAAGGTACATAGCTGCATAGACAGTTGAGAATGGCCTTTGGAAGTCGTAAACTATGTATGTGCCTTTTCTCTTACCTTCTTTTCCTAGTTAGATACCGTTAAAGAGGCATTGTTTCCCATTGTGAAGCTCTGAAGCTGATGAGGTGAAATGAAATGACCTCAGCAACGGTATGGAAGAGATCATAGTTTAGGAGGGAATCTTGAGGTAGATATTTCACCTGTTTTTTTTAAATCATGAGTATTTGATTTTCAGCTATCCCCAATGGATTTGAAAAGCTGCTTGAACTCTGCTTCATTTCATGTTTATTTTTTATAAACACCATGGTATATGGATTCTCACTAGCTAACTGTAAGAGACAGAAAAGATGTTTTCCACTTTGATGTATAATTTGACTACTTTCTTTCCTCAGGGGTAATCAAAACTCACTGAAAAACAAATTATTTTGTTATTATTACCTTTTAATTTGGGCTGTTCTGACTGTTTTAAAGCCATGAGCATTAAATTCTGTTGTTTTGTTAGTTTTTGTTTTTCTTTTTAGCTCTTACAAAAGAAATTCCCCTTCTATTCAACCCAAAAATCTCATCACATCTTTCTGGCAATAGTTTGCCTAAAAGCTCTCGACCCTTCTTTCTTTTTCTGAAAATGGAATGAAAACATTGTCATCCTCAGGGTGTACAATGGGAACTCTATTTTTTTTTTTTCTCTCTAGTTCGTCATAACTAAGCTCTTTGGAAAGCCCAAACTTTTTTTTTTCCTTCATCTTGCTTCTAAATCCCCTTTTCTATCTTTCTCTGAAGCACTGGAGGTTGGCCGCAGCTTGAGGGTGGATTTGGCAAGTGGTATTAAACTCTTACAAATGCCTAGCTGATGAGTCGTGCTCACACACCCAGAGTCAGGCTGATTGCCTGATTTAAGGTCAGGAAAGAAGGAATTTTCTCTCAGGTCAGACTGGCAGAGATCACTGAGGTTTTTTAGAATTTTTTTTTTTTCCTTCTCCTGTAGCATGCAACACACACTTACTAGAGTCATCTAACACAGCGCTTAGCAGAGGCATACACCACTGGTAATATACTTCATCTTTTCTATCCTCTTTATAACAGTAATTATTACTGTGTCCCTCAGTCTTTTACTTCAGGTCTAAACTTCCCTATGGAATGGTGGGAAGGGTCTGTGGAAGGCAGGGAGCAGCAATTTTGTGGACCCTTCTGGATGAGCATCGATTACTGGGTTGCCACTGACGGAGGGATCCTGGACTTGATGATTCAGATGCCCTTTTCACTCGTGAAGATGCTTCTTTGAGAAAGCTGTTGGAAACAAATACTGATAGTTTTACCGGTATGAAATGAAATAATTCATCTATCTTTGGATTAAAAAAGGGGTGTTTTCCAGATATAATATGTTGTTTTTAAACTCAGATGATCTAATATTTAATAGAGAGGGGGAGAAGTTCTGGTCAGCAGTAAGTTATGTCCTACAGTAGAAATCTTCAGAATTCTGTCCTTTGTGATATTTGTAAACATGGCAATATCTGCTCCTGCAGATGACTAGTTCCCAAGTGCGAATGACTCATTCCATTTAACTGCCTACTCAGGTTCCTCTGTGACACAACAGAATCAACAGGTGACTCAGCCTATATAAGGATCCAGAAACCTCTAGGCCCTCTGTCCTTTGATTTAATTACTAGATCTCAGTGAAAGTACAGGACACGATTATGAAGGCTGTCAGTACCACAAAAATGCAAATTGAAGTTCACAGATTACCTAGGTACATATGCAGGTAGGTAATTTAGTTGGTAATTGCCCCAATTACAAATTCAGGTGCATTTGTAGATGGGAGAATGTTTATATTTCTTTTCTTTGAAATTTTTGAACTCTGTGTACAATCCTACAGGTACCCAGAGTACTGGTAAAACCTGGCACATGCTCTGTCTTCTGTGAGATGTTTCCTGTTTCTGCAGTTCCATAGATCATTTCCCACATAAAATTATGTGCTGCAAAGTACATGTTCTGGATCTCCAGAAATGAACATTGACCTCATTCTAGGGAATATCATTTATTTGTTCCTATTCACTTTCTGTATGACATAGATTCCTTTTGGGCTTTGATGGACTAAGATCCAACATTCTTAATAATGGGTAATAAAAAACTCAGTGACATCTGTGTTCTGTTCTGAGAAGCTGAATACATCATATAAGTATTTGGTAAACAAGATTTTTCTAGCACTTCACTTTCATTGGTTTTATCCACCTTAAAATTTCATCTGCCAGGTGATTTCTCAATTAATGTAGCATTATGTAGTCCACATAAATAATACTGGTTTTCAACCATATTAAAAAAGGTAAAAATGTGACTGAAGCATACTCAATGGATGCAAAGCTTCATTGATTTTGTAGGAGATTTCCCAATTTTCATCACCTGAACATTTCACTCCAAAATATTTATATGAATTTTTCATGTGGTTTACTTTGAAAGCAGACACTCACAAATTACATAGAACCTTCTGCTCTCTTTTTGGCTCATTGATTTCCACAGTAAATGCTCCAGATGCACAGTTAACTAATGCCCTTTTAACTGCCAGTCCTCCGCATTCAACTTGGCCTGTAAGAACTAAGCAGGATTCTCTCCGTTTTGTGCGTCATCACTGTAATGAAAGTCTCATATGCAAGGTTATACTTTTAGTAATTGCCTTGTATTACATTGATCTCATCAACACTTGAAAGGTTCTTTTGCAATTACTGATTTTGCACAGGCATAAACAATTGTCAGAAAGATGACAACTCTAACATTATTAGGCAGGGTGGTCAAAACAGAAATTATGAGCTGATTTATTTTTTTAAAACTGGAGTATTGATTTCTTTTTTTTTAAACCATATTTTTTTTTTTTGGTCTTATAAAGGAAACTCTCTTCCTGTCCAAGTTAAAATCTCAACACTGCTTTCTGACAACAGTTTGCCTATAAACTTTGATGCTTCCTTCCTTTTTGTCATTCTCACAAACATTTGGGTGTACAACTTGAAATTTATTTTTGCCTTGGTTTTTTTCTCCGTAGATCATCACATCTAGGCTGTGTGGAAAGGCTTAATTTTCTGCTTGCAACACATTTAAAATCCTTCTTTTCTGCCCTATATACATAGGTGAAATGCAGATTCCGTATATTGTATCTTAGGAGGCATAACCTCTTTCTGCCCATACCCATGAATTCCATCTTATCTTGATTTTACCATCAACGCATTACTGCAGAGATCATCTTCCTGATTGCTTGGTTGGATTCTGTTGTGGCATGATGTGCTTGTGGCTTGCCTTTACAAGATGCCCCTTCTCCACCACTTCAAATACTCACAAGGCTCTTCGTGGATTTCGTTACCTAACATCTTACACGCACTAGCTAGGTGTCATATCCACAACTACTCCTTTTGATGTCACCTTTATCACTTAATTATTATTTTTCACTTGAGCCCCTTTGCCTTTTTTTTTAATTACCTCTGTGTACAGGTGGAGCACCTCTTAAACATCTCCTAAGTAATTGCATTGTAATCCCTGCAATACTTTTAAAATGTCTACTCTGCTGTGATGATAGCATTGGTTAAACATCTGATGTAATATGACTGCTTCTTTTTGTGCTGACCAATATCAGGGCCAGATTCCATGTCTTTTCCCTGCCCATCATCTCCCATAAAGTCTCTGAGGAAAGAAGCCCTGGTTCTTTTGTATGTGTTGGGGCATTGCAAAGTGGGTTCTGATCCATCACCAAGGCTCCCTAGCATAACTGCAATGAAAATAGTACGTTATTATAATTATTTAGGATAGTTGTTTGACAACTGGCATTGTGTTTGGTAAGCTGGGTAATCAAATCTTCTGCTTCGGGGTATCAGCTGATTGCTGCTTTGGTTGGGAAAGAATTATTGTTACACTTGTAAGCACCCTTACAAACCAGTCAGGTGCATCCTTCTTGCCTCCCCCTAAAGCATTCGTTGTGTTTCCGAGTCATAATCACACTCCATCGCATTAAATGCTTTTTCTGAAGTGACAGCCCATAATAGCTCTTCCCCTCTTGTCCCAGCCTAGGCCCCATTCAAGTCTATGGCAGCTTTAGAAACACTTTGAAATCTCCACCCTTTGTCACCTGACTTTAATCCTGTTCATCTATATGGTAACAAACCCTGAGATATGATTCAAGTATAAACTATGAAAATTTGTAAAAATGCTCACAGCTGCATGGGTCTTAAGGTTGTGTTCCCTCTTGATTAAATATTTGGGGTTTTGCTTAGCATTCATTAACGCCAAAAGAGCCTTTGATCTTTCTTCCACTAGGGCGTGGAATCTGCCTCTTGTTAGCCAGTACCAAGGCTAAACAGGTACTGAATTACTTTTGATTACACAGCTAAACCTATTTAACAGAAGAAAGATATTTTGTTTACTTATCTATATCTGTAATAACAGTCAGGTGCATCAGAAGCTTGTAGAGAGATTGTACAACGAAAGCCTTCACCTACTTAATCAAAATTGGATGCCTTTTTTGTTTTTCAAGGTATAAACTTTTTACGGAGCGTGGTCAATACAGCCTCTTAAGGTGGAAGACTGGGCATTCTGAATAAAGAGCTCCACAGTCAAGGGAGAGCCACTAATTTACTACAGGTGTAAAACAATTCAAGAAAACAACTAATAGGAAGTATTTCCTGCCTTTGTGGAGGCTCACAGATGTGAGCTGCAAGGCTCTGAGTCAAGCTCTATTGAAACAAGCTCTTTCTCAAGTGCTACAGATAGGAAATGCCTCTTTTTAATGGCTGGTTTAATAAGAGAAGGGGAAAAATAGGAAAAGAGCAGGAAAATAGAGAAATGGAACAGGAAAGAAAGGAGAGTGAGAAGGGGAGCACGAAACCAAAACCAGGACCCGATGTGATTACCTTTGCTGTTTTGTTCTGCGTCTGCTCTTCAGCTTGAATTTGGCACAGCAGAAAGTGATGGTCTTTTTGAGATGGTGGTTGCCGAGGGGAACCGCAGCACAAGGCAGGATTTTGAGGTTTTACACACAATGAAGTGCTATAGTGCCGTGTGTTGCAGTGCATATGCCCTTTTACTTAGACCTTACTTTCTACAATAAGGCTTTAGTCTCTCTCTGGCCCAGTTCCTACATTTAAAATTGGGATGACAGTACTGTTCATCGTTGGAGGGAAACAGGGGGATTCACGTTCAGTAAAGGATGTGAGGATCCTATTAACATGGTAATGGAGACCATATAAATATATACCATTCGGTCAACCAGTGCAAATGTAGATTCATGCTTGTCAAAGCTTTTGCTCATCCAGGAGGGCAAATGAAGATAGCTGGGAAGGTGGGAGAACGCTGTTGTGGGGAGTCATCGAGGCAATGAGAGGAAATAGGGTGTATTTTGAAGCAGGATTTAAGGCATGGCTTTGTTCGGTAGTGGGAGGATCACTGGAGGTATCGCAAGGATGCAAGATGTTTTTACCTGGAGATATTGTCCCTGCTGATGGAGGGAGGCAATACGGAGACAGGCGTAGGGCTTCGTTTTTGTTCATTCTGGGAAAAGGGGCAAAGCATGAGACAGAAAACAGTAAGCTTCGGGTTTGGCTTGAGGTCTGGTTTTCGGTTTTTTTTTTCTTTCTTTTCCCCTTTATGAGAACATTACCAACAGAATAAAAAAAATCAAGAAGAATAACAAACAAAACAGCAAGGGACAGATATTGTAGGTCTTTGGAGTAATTTGATAATTTATCTGTACTTTTCAATATTCAGCAAATTCCAAGCTCTTATTAACTCTGAAGTCAGCATCGTTACCGCAGAGCAGCTGTTACAACATAAACACACCTGCTTCTGTGTTGGCCTGGCCATGGCCTGAATTAAAGAATTAGAAGAAGTAAACCCACAAAAATGGAGACGTGGCCATCTTTTGTCCCTTTCACCTCAGTTATACATGAACTTCAAAGTCTAATTAAAACAATTTAAATACTAACATGATTAAGCACATGGTATTTCATTTCATCTTTTCCTTTAGTTAAAATGAGGTTATCAATGCAAAGAACTTCTATTAATTCCACCTCTCAGTTAAAATCAGAAAAAATTAGAAAATCCTAGAGTTTCCCTAATATAGCCTATGAACTCTCAAGCTCTGCTTCACTGTTGGAGGAAGAAGTATTGCTGTTGAGATAGCTCTCTGATGCAATCCTGCTGGAGACAAGGTAGCTCCAGGTGTTTACAGGTAAAATACATTTCTGTTTATGGTAGAAGTTGTATTATTAACCTCCACTGTCTGCACCGAGGTAGAACAGTCTCTGCCCAGCTACACACATAGAAAGACAAGTGCAAGCACGTAAACCCTAAGTACAGCGGGATACCACTGAAGACCTATTTGAGCCCTACCTCCTCCTGCTGCCAGGAAGAGAAGCCGCACATCTGGATTGTGCATGAGAGGAGAGACAATAAGTTTCTGCAAGTGTTTGGAGGGGAGGGGAGCGCAGAGATGGAGCCAGGTGGTAAATGACAGAGGCTCAAAATGCCTGTGTTTTTATGGATTGTCTAACAGGGTTCTGATCCTCAGTGGCAAACATCACTTTAAACTGCTTCGATTAATCTGTTTCGTAAATCTTTCTAATAATAGCCAGCAATTTACATATTGGAGTATGTGTGAGATACCTGCCCAAAAGTCCTTGCTGTCATGCACAAACTTGTGTTTCACACAGGCAGCCTGGGTGAAAGTGTAAGCGACCGGACTGTTCGCAGAGCAGAGGTTCAGGACATTTTCTGCTTGTAACACTGCAAAGTGCTTGGAAAGTAATTAATGACTTACCCACTCTGATACATGAACTGTGAGCCCCCAGGGGGATTAACCTTAGGCTTTCTGATCACACTCTGAAACCAGGACAGGCCTATTCTCCCCTTGCAAAACATTCTGAAAGTACTGAGTGCCTGTCCAGTCCATCTCGTTTCAAATATGAATCGAATGCTTTTCACATATATGAGCTCTAGGGATTAAACGTTCCTTTGTCCAAAACCATTTAGCATAGAGAAGTGATAGCAATGGAGACACACATCTCTCTCCAACCCTCCCTGCATTGCTTGTCAGCATTTTCATATAGGTCCCCTGCAACACTCAACAGTTACAATGCCAGCAATGATTAATATTTGAGTTTATTTATTCTTGTATTGTTTGTGCTGCATAGAGGCTTACTGTGTCACAGGCGGAATAAATGAAATCAGCCTGTACGGGATGATTAGCCTATACAATTAAAGCCACTCAAGAAGCTGAGATCATCCATTCTGACACAGCCACTCTGTCTCACACACACGCACTTACACAGAGAAAAGGATCTTCAGCTTGCCAGGGAACAAAGCTTGGTATCACATCCAGCAGCCCCCATTCACAATCCAAGAAGAGGATGCTATCTAAATTCCTGAGACTTTCAAGCTAGTTTGTTGGAAGCTATGGATGCAAAAAGCCCTTTGATGATACAGTCACTCGATTGAGGGGACGGGAACTGCAGCTCTTGTGTTACTTGCAAGTTCTTCAAACAAGGCTTTCTTTTTTTTTTTTCACCTCTGCAAACTCTTAGCCTGTGGTTCCGTGTCCTGTTAGACCAGATGGGAGAAATTCTCATTCCTGCTTATTCTTGGCCCCTATATTCTCTTCTTTCGAATCAGTGCTTTATTTTGGTTGTATCCCAAAGCAGAACAGTAACATTTTCTGGTTTAAAAATAGTAGCTGAGGAGAAAGTAGAAGCAAGGTTTGTTTTTCCGTTTGTTCATTTGTTTTGTTTTCAAAACCGATCCAACGTCTAGTGTAGAGCACAACCATGCAAACACCGAATCAGCAGAATGGAACAGACGGTAATCTATGTCCAACATGCAGAAATGAGCCACTTTTGGAAGGGAAACCAGGAATCGCTTTTGCTGGGGACTTGTGGCCAGTGGAATAGTGACACAGACTCATCCTGGCCTTATACTGCCAGTTTGGGAATTGTCCCCTTTAGGCTACTTCAGCACACCGGAATTTTTAGCTAACAATTTTAAAGAGTTGTTTCAATGGATCATTACCATTGTTCCCTTCTGCTATGGTGGGTGGCTGTGAACAATACACCGATAATTCAGGAGCAAGAATCTTAAGGAAATAAAAGGGTTGAGGATAGGGCTTGTGGAAGGGCAGGTAAGGAAGTAGGCGACGTCTGAAAAAAATAAAGGGGAGTAGCGTCATTACAGGCCATAAATAAAGTCAACAGAATAGTTTTCATTGAAATTTTCGATACATTTACCTTCCCCTATCTCTGTACAGTTACAGTTATATAGATAAAGATATATTTAGCACTCCTGCTACCATTCATATTGTAGCAGGACCCCTGAGTTTCAGTTCTGGCTCAAGACGTGTGCTACCATAGACCAAAAAGACTGTCCCTGCCCTAAATAACTTTTTCTGCCTAGTACAATATGATACTAGCAGGGCTTTGCAGCTACAAGAATTGGCTGTAAAAGGATGTTAAATCTAGGCCACTGCAAAAGAATCTAGTGAAATAAGGGGAGGGATGGAAAAGGAAGGAAAGAAAGTGAGACAGTAAAGCCCATTGCTGGGAAAGCATGTCCCACTTTTGAGGGTTTGTTCCGTGTACTCCATTCAGAAAAGGGCACAGGTGAAGATGAAAGGGAAATACTATAAATCACGTCACAAAAAATGGCAACATGACAATATGGAAAAAAAACTAGCCAAATGTTTTGTGAGACGATCACTGTAGTAATACAGGGAGACGTCAGCACTCTGGACGTGTTCATTTTAGAGTAGGATATAATTAGAGCCAGAATTTGTCCTACCTGACAGAGGGAACAAAGTGAGTGTACCAAAACCTGCTGTCCTACAGACTGATGGAAGGACAAAACAAAATTTGAAAATTACTGAAGGTGTAATGATAAGAGCAAACCTTAAGGAACGCCTAAACAATTTGACTGAGGGGTGTGATATATCTCATTATGCAATGGTAGGTAGTGACTTAATCCAAGCATGTTTTGAAACCAATTACAGATCTGTTAGTTTGGCTTGAGCCCTGAAAGGTTTCACGGAAAAGCCCAAGTGCAAATTTTAGAGCAATGCCCAAGTTTTGCTTACACAGCCAGGTCAGGCAGAGCAATGTATTGGCTAATGTCATTTTTTTTAGGTTAGAACACAGTCAAGGAGATAGTATAATATGCAGTGGTAATGATATAAATTGCCTAAGAGATTAGAAAGATAATTAGGACAAGACTGAAACACTCACCGCCAGGTGACGTGCCTGCCCAGGACCCAGTCCTCAAACTGTTATGACAGTGCGATGCAGGTCTCCACCTGGTGGATCACTGTTTGGCACAGTCTCACTGTAGTAACAGTACCACCACATGGGCTGAAGTGGAGTTTTCCCTGTCACTCGTCTGAGTTGCTGAATTCCCACATTGCAGAAGAGGCTATCATCTGGGTCAGTCATTGCATATGGCTGCAAATAAAAATATTCATTATTTTTCTAGCTCAGATCCAGCTCCTGTCTGCTGGGAAAACTCGGTGCCTCTTAATTGAGTGAGTGGGGTGGAATCACTAAGGAACTGCACTTCTGATAACTTAGTTGAAGCAGAATATTTACATTCACCAGATTTGACCAGGACGTCAGTAGGAACTGGAGTTTCCAGGTGACCTAAAGGAGAGCTCGTTGGCCCAAAAGCACATCCGTATTTTTCCTCCAGCCATATCTAATACTCTAACAGTATTAGATATTACCTCTTCCCACAAACCAGGTCTCTCCGCACACTGTGAGGACACTGCAGAGATCTATTGCTATTGCATCGAGTGCAAACAGATGCTGGTGTACGTTATTAACTGTCACCTTCAATTCAACCCGACAAGAATGAGTTAATGGAGGAGCTCCATTACAATGGTAGACAGGAAAATAAAAGCCACACTGAATCTACTTTTCTTGTCTCCCTTGTTTTCAAAGACAGTGCTACTGGCATAACACAGAATGCCCTGTTCATTCATTTGCTGATAATGCTTCTCCCTTTGGGGGTGAGACACAGCTACTTCATGGATATAGAGTAACTTATTCAACCACAAAGAGAAACCTCTTCCTTCCTTTAGACTGTTCTCAGGCTACCAGAACAGCTACTGATGCTGACCTACATATCGCTGGCTACTTTTCTCACTAATAGCAATTGAAAAATGAGATAACAATCTTGTTTTTTCAAGTGCGTAAGATCTTATTGCTTTCATTCTTGTTTCGGTTATATTTGCCAACTAAAACTAAGGGATATATTGTACTGGGTGAGTCTACAGCAGAGAATTTTAGCAAACGCTCGACCTGGGGTATGATCTCTGTATTTATAGTTATAAATACAAATTAGCAGGTTTAAGAAGCCAGACAGAGAGCACAGGACAAAGCCGGTCTTCAGTTTCACCAGGGGAAATGTAGAATGCTTGCATTCAGACCAGGGAGTTCACTATGAAATGGAATAACTAAGAGAAGGCTTTTGCCTACTAGTTAAGCTTGGATGAAATGACGTTTTTGTTGTCATTTTGCTGTGCTGATTTTAAATCACATAGATCCATGTCAGATGAGATGCACCTCTGGTGCATCTCTGACACCTTTCCAAAGTTCGGTCACAGCTTGTTCTGTAAAGTATTTGAGCAGTGACCGCGTCTTAGACCACTCTGCTGCAAAAGTGCCTGCATATACTTTATATTTAAGATTTGAATAGTTCTTCAAGAGACTTGAGAGATATTTCATACATGCTTAAAGTTGAGTATATGTGCAGGAATTTGTAAGACTCTGTGTGTGTATTAGTTGTCATATGCATGTGTTTCTTCTGCACACATGGGATTTTGCGTTGTGAAGTGAGGATTTAGACAGTCAACATTTCTACAGACTCTTGGATTAAAGTACAGTTGCCGTACGGCAAATGGCATAGCAATACGGTGCAAGAATGAGTATGTCTTGTTTTGGAAGTTTTTTTCATGCTTCAATCAAAAAGTTTCTTTTGAAAGTTAATTTCTTTAATGGCAGCTACTTTCACAAAAACGCTAGCGAAGTGTGGGGACTACACACTTAGGCAGTAGACATGATCAAATACATCTCCTTATCTTCATGCTCGGTGTCCTGTATGATGTAAGAATAGTTGCCAATCCCAAATCTTCCTCCGTCACTAAGGAGCACCTTAACACCAGCTTTCCTTTTCTGATACCTGACAGATCATGAAAAATCCTCGGAAGTTCACCATCCTCTTAGACTTTTTTTCTTGATACTGTCTTGTATTTTCATCTAACATCCATAAAGATAATGTATTTATGTCTTTAAGCCTTTCTGCTAATCTTTATGAAGAAGTTACACCCATGCACAACATCTGCTGAGCCATTAAAGTCAGCATCATGCATAGTGTTACAAGTACCACCGACACCAGTTGCTGCAGGTGGTTCTTAAATTTCAAAGACTGTCTGACAGGACTTCTTAACAACTGCCCTTCAATTTCCAGCGAAAACTCATTTTCATCTTGCCGTTCATTCCGAGGCTCAGCCCACTGGAGGTTTTTTACTGGGGCAATGTGCATTCGAAAACCTGAAAAAGCGTGAATTCTTTTGAAAGTAGCAACACCCCTCATCCCCTTTAGAAGTAAGTACATATAGATTCAAAGCTATGTGCTTTTTAAACTCTCTTTAGTCCCATTTTTTCCTTCCAAGTTGCCCTTGATTTTGCCTCTTTGTTGCTGATTCCTCCCCTCTCCCTTTAGTACTGTCCCTGATTTATATGTCAGTGCTGAGCGCATCTGATCAAAACATGGCAAAGTTGCTGGTTCAGCACTCGCAGCAGGGGATGGGAGAAATGGGCTATGTCTAATCCTACTTTGTAATCACTGGCACAATGCTGTGATGCTGCCGGTTGGCAAGTAGGAGCAACAGCGGAATTTGGAGGAGATAGTGACAGGTGCTCATAGCACACCTAGGACAGCACGTGCTGGAGAACAAGTTTTTTAACTAATCTGCTTAGACTTTAAAATAAAAAGCACATTGGTTTCACACAACAGCCTACCATTAAAGAGTGTGCAAGATATTGCATGTGGCAGGAAAACTGAGCAGGCTCCAGAGCAATGTCTGGGTATGTGATTGTACTATATTATATGTACATTCAGTTCTGCTTAGAATGAAGTAGCTCTAAGAAGCTCAACCAGGTAGGGTGGTGGGGTTTTTTTAACTTCAGCCTAAGAAAATTTTGTGGGAGGAGTCACTTTGGAAAGGTGGGAAAGCCTTTACCCTCAGGTTGCCTCAGTAAGAAGCTCCCGCTGTGACACTTGAAAGCCCAATAGACATGTCTGAATTTATAATACACTCTTGAAGTATTCATTCATAATCCTGCAGGGATTTTCAAAGCCACAAAGAGGATGTATTTCTTTTAACTGGCTACAGGGAAAATATTAGTTCCTGCTGTAATAAACAAATAGTCTATTTTGGTGCAAGAGAAAAAATTTGAAGAGTCAGAGCAAAGAAAGGGGAACAGTTCTGACACTCTTGGAAGTTTCTGTTTTTCTAAAATATGTGATACCCCATGAACTACTTCTATTTTCTCCTCATTCTTTACTCCCTGAAACTTCACTGTTATAACCTGGTGCTCCACCAGCATAAATCAAAGTCACTGCATTCATACCAAGTAAACTCTTAAGCCAGATTGCTATACAGTTAAAAGAAATGGAATACCAAGCTATAAAAAAAATGGAAGAGGGGGAGGCTATTTGGCTAGTTTTACCTTGGACCATTTGTTGCCCTGATCTCCAGGCATGTCACAAGAAAGGATACGTGGCGTTGCATCTCTGCTTCATGCAGCTTCTTTGGTCTACACTTCCACAGCTTTGTATGGGCTTGTGCAGGCAAAGTCATTATGGTCAGCCAACACAGGCCTCCAAGAAGATGGGCCAGAATGGTGATGGGTAGAGCCTGGGAGCAGCAGATTCCTTATACAACGGGATTCTGTTGCCATAAGATTACAACTGACTTTGTGTTGCTGAAAGAAAATTTAGCCATTTCTAATCACTCTGTCAATTCCTAGCCCGTGTCAGCAAAGTACTCCTACAGACTTTTACCTCTTTTGCAGCATGCTAGAACAAGCCCTAATATACATCATGGATGTTGGAATTTAAGTAGTTTATATCCTTTGTGCTTCATGTGCACATGCAGTGAATTTCATAAATGAGCACAGTCCCTTGCTAGAAGGTCAGGTGGCTGCAAACTCTATGCTGCTACTGCTGAAATCTCCTGTATATACTCAGTGGGACTTTATCCTTCTGACTGTTGGCCCCATACCTTCAACAACCTTGCAGTGGCAGTGAGATGTAACAAAATGTGCTTTTAGCTAACAAAAGCCCACACCTTTGCCACCAACTCATACCATCATTCTGAAAGAAGGGGCCCATCCCATTCATATTGATTTTAATTTCTTTGTGAATGATGTGATTTGCTTTTAGAAATAGAAAAGGAGCCAAATTTAAATTTGTTCTTATACTTCTCTTATTTCTCTTGTGTAGATCATTTCACATACTTCCTAACCTATACATTAGCTGAGACATGACGGCTAGTTAAGTTTAGCCAGCCCAACCCAGGATAGGAAATAAGAACCATTTATCTAAGTGAAGACAGAATTGAAGCTTTAAGGAGGCAGCATCCATTTCGATGATTAGAATCCAAAAAGATTCCCTCAGAAGAGAGTGTGTGGCATCTCTGTTCCTACTGACCACTGAATCCTCTGATGACCGTATGTGATCAGGACCAAGTTGAACTTGTTGTGTCACCACATTTCCTGTAGCACAAGTTGTTTTTGCTAGAAGTCTGTTAATTCAGTATGGAGTCAATCCAGCTTTGTTAAGCTTGTGAAATCAGAGCCCGAGGTAGAATAGATGCAGATCATACTATTTGCCCACATCAGAGATCCTTCATAAGATACCAATCTAAGAGAAGATACTGGAGACAGAATTAACCTACTTGAATAACTGGTGGTTTTAACTGCTCTGAATTACAAAAGGTTTCCCTGAAGAAGGGAACTCAAGTTTCCCTGGATGACCGTGCTTTAATTATACACCAGTACAGGGACAACATTCTTATTGTTGTGTTGTAATTTTATATTCTGTCAGGCTTAATGAATTAACATGCACTGCTGCCCAGTGCGAGGGCTTACAAACAAATATATGGTAGTCACCAAAATAAATGTGACATTATAAAAGCTTGGGGCGGCAGAGGGGAAATTGGTGGACTAAGCTGAGCACTAAGGCTCCTTATCAACAGTGGACAAGGTTTGTTAAATTGACAGTAAATAAAAAAGCACGCAGAAACCAGGTAAACGGCTGAACTGCAGACTGCAATGTAAGCACTTCAAATTCACCAAGGCAAATTCACTTTGCCATCTGAACCTCCCATTGCCCAATCTCCTCTTACCTTATTTAGAAGCTGAATAACAGCAGGTTCTTATCTTGGGAAGTCACTCTCAGCTCAGCTGGGGAACAGTATACTGGAAGCAGCATTTTCCTCTATAAACACATTAATTGGAGTCCCTTTTCCTCACTCTACACGTGCCTAACTTGCAACACTAATGGGAGCTATGAAGGCTTCTCAGTTTGCTGGAATCATCCTTTCTCTGGGTCAGTGCAAGCTCAGCTGTCTTTCACTCGGGGCACATTCATCAACTTTAAGCAATTCATTTTTCTCCTTGAAAATAATTTTCTTACTTCTCCTGTAGTAACACAGGGACTGAGATGAAACCCGGTACGTCAGGTCCAGATGCAAAACGTCGTTGCTGGTTGTTACGCAAGGCAGAACAAGGCACTTGGCCATTGAGTGATACTCGTATTTGCAGCACTGACCTTTATGAATTAGAATGGCCAATGTGGAAACTAAGATTTGAGTTAGAAAATAATAGAAAGCAATAGATATCACTTGTATTGCAGAAATCAGCCCATGTGTAATGACTTTGTAAACTGATGAGCTTTATACTTCATTCTGGCTTTTACAGCGTATTTGGACCACTGCAGGTTGAACGGTTGCATGAAAATACATATACAGGGCATCTACAGCAAAACGTACTGGCATTTATTCTGCTGCAGATTTTGCTTCCAAGCCCCACTGAAAGAAAACTTGGTCATTACATGGAGCCCAAGCCAAGCCTGCATATGCCAACCTAGCTTATTTTAGGAGATACTTAGACATTTTACAGATGGGAATTTCACCCTGAGAACAGAACTTGGCCTGTTTTTCTACTCTTTATAAACTGGCACCTTTCCTGAAATCCCAGACGTTTAAACTGTTCCTTAACTGCCTAAATTGGAAAAGTTAACAGCAAATTGCCCTTGTTTGTGAGCAACTTCAATTTTCATGCATGCTTCATGTAATAATTGTCCATCTTGGTGGAACCAAGAATCCACATTTAACATTTAAATGTGGACACCAAGTCCACACTTAAAGCCCTTAATATGAATTCTGCTTCGGTAGGAAGTCTTTTTTTTTCTCTCTCCTTTAAACTACTTTGGATTAAATATAATATTAAAATAATTACTTTTGTTTAATATGTGATCAGAGGCTCACCTGACCTGTCTCTGCAAGAGATTTGACAACGCCCAGGTCAGTATTTTCCGTGGTAAGAAAACCCTTTGTACAGCTCACCCTGGGAAGCTGCTGAAAGCCTGTGCTTCAGCTAATAACCAAATTAGTTTTCCCATTTGCCAGTTACAACTTCCACGGTGCATGAATGAGGAGGAAATTACTGCAAGCGGAAAATGAGCAAAGCAGAAAGGATGGACCCTTCAAAAGACAAAGATTTGCTCTGTCACAATTATATCCTGGCTGCTATGAGCTGATCAGACCTCACTGATGACGTGGGGAAATATGTCTGGGGGTGTTAGAGCCAGGTTACAAAGTTAAGTGAAAGCAAACTGGAATCCTGACTTCAATTTGAAAGAAAAAGTCTTCTTCAGATGCATACACGTGGCAGCCACAGATGTAGATAAAAGCTGCAGATATGCCTCCAGGAATATAACCTAGTCTATGGATTCAAAGGCTTGCATCACAGGCAGAGCTGGTATTGCAACCTGTTATTAAAGGTGACCAGTATTAGCCATTATATGATCCTGTGCTAAGAAATCTGATAAGATTTACTTTGAAACATTCTAGAGACTTTATACTTTGGAGTGAGGACTTGAAATTTGGCAGGAGGATGTTCTTTGCATTGTGTTTGAGCTTTTTGCTTTTCCTTTGAAAGCTCACGTTAAATTATCGAAGATAAAAGCGCTGAAGCTATTGCAGTTCACACACATGCAGCAGAAACTTGCTAGAGTTTATCATCCAAAGCCTCTAAAGATTTATGAGCAGCATGAATACCTGAATCTCTCACTGAGTCTGGGTTTAATTGAACTATCCTTTCACCTGCTCCATCCCTGAGACTCACTGGACAAAGAGAATATTGAAAACGAGAGGAGGAAGTAGGTCCAGAGCATCAGCAGAAAGCAGAAGTGTCAAGGTGGGAGACTGAAGTCCCTGGAGAATTTTAATTGCATAAAGATCTTGATGAGGCTGGAATTATCAGGATAAGGAAACTGGCACTTGGAGTCAGCGGGACCAGGGGAAGAAGAATTCATGAAGCATTTGAAGTGTGTTTAATCACAAGCTTGCAGAGAGAAGGAAGATGGTTTCTTAGTTAAGGAAGCTGTCCTGGGGAACTGAATTCAGCAGCAGAATGTAATGCCAGCGCAAATATTTAAACCATATTTTTTCAGAAAAGGTAATTAATTCATGCTGTCCCCAGTCCACATCTAACCAGAGACTCTTAAGTCTGATCTGCAGAAGTGCAGAGCAGTTTACACCTTACAATAAAAACTACTCTGAAAAAAAGTCAGCCCTTCCACGTCTCAAAGCTTAAATTAATACTTGCAGACTTGATACCTCTGTGCAATTCTCCATCCATTAAAAAGGATGATATTCTCTCATCTCAGTGACATAAATAAATAAAGTAAAAATAAATCATCCTACGTATTGAATGACAAAGATCACAGGAAAAAATAAGATATGCAAGGAAAAATAGGCCTCACATTTTAACAACTGCTGTTAGCGGTGCAGGGAGGGCTCTGTAAAAGCCCCTTCTCGTTCGGCAGCGATGCTGCTGCTTTGCTGTTTGATCCTGTTGCAATAGAAGAGAACACACCCCGGCGTGCAGTGTTGGAGGCAGCACTGCTGGTTCCTGCTGTACTACTTTTACATCTTCTATGTACTATTGCTCAAGACTGGGATAGCCATTGCTATAGCAATGGTCCACAATACTGTGTCATCATGTCAGAGAGACTGCACGACTGGATGGAAATGTGCTGATAATGCGACTTCATTAATAGTTGAGAAACCTCAGAAATTAATGACTTAAAAACTTGACAAGTCGTCTTAGGTTTCCTTCTCCATTCCTCAGCCAGAGATTCTTCTCAGTCCACCCATCTTCAGGACATGCTGTAATACCTTCTTTGTTGGCTGAGTTTCTTCATGCCTTCAGAAGCATGGTGCTCACAGAAAAAAATCTCCCTGTTCTCCAACCCCAAAATATTTGAAAATCTGGAAGTAGAACTTTGAACCAGAAAAGTGGGAGATTTATTAGGACAGACATTGTGAATGTTTGAGCCATGGTCTAAGGGTGATGACTATAATTGTCACAGAATTATGAGCAGCCTGCCATAACCACCCTCACGGGAGAAAAAGCTAGGTAGTCACAGTAAAAAAAAAAAAAAGAAGCTTTAGAGCCACAGCATGAGGGAAAAGCTAACCAACAGCTAAACCAGATATTCTATGGGTAAAAGAGAGCACCAACCTTAACAAAGGGCTTGTGTTTAAGATATTTGCCTAGTTCTTTTCTTTGTCTGTTTATTTTGCATTATCAACTTTTATTACTTGCTGTCACCTTTTCTAAAACTTTTGAAAAAAACCCCAGCCAACACATTCTGGCTGTGTACCTTTAGAAAGAGTTTTGCTCCAGCATTATGAGATGTCTTCCTACACTGATTTAAAGCACAGCTTGTAACACGTGCACGTCCGAGTTTGCAAGTGCGATTGTGTGTGAGTCATCATGGCAGTACTCCAGCATAAGGGGAGACTACCTCAAGTGATAAAGCCAACAAAAGGGTCAATGTCGGGGATTGCTGACACTTCGTGCACAGATTGGTTTATATTCCTTGTGGCTAAAATCCACCATTGAGCTGCAGGGCACAAATCAAGGGTGACTGTGGAGGGCCAGATGCCCGCAGAATCTGGCTGTGATTTAAATGAGACATCCACGGTGTGTGAATCTTTTCCCTGTTTCTTGATACCAGGGCAAATTTCAGTCTCCTAGGCATAACGTGGAAATTACATTTTGGGCTAACTGCTCCCATCCTTTTCTGTCTCCCAGGTGTTTGCTGTCAGATTAATGTTAGAGGCAGGTTGCAGGTTAGGTCTTGTATACATGTGATTTTGTATCACAGTATGGTAGTTTGAAACTATTATGAAGTAGTTTTACAGATTAAGGTATCCGTATCACATCTATGGCTCCTGTGAGTTTAGCGATAAGTGTAAGGTACTTTTATGCTGAGATAACTGTGCTATGCTAAGAAGGCTGACATACCAGTAAGCCAACCCCCCTCCCTCCCCCAACTCATAGATAAAATAACTCCCCGGTAGATCTAAACCAGTATTTACAGTAGGCTTTACACTTACCCATGCAGAAAAATATGTTCCACAAAATGTTAATGTTTCATTTGATAAAAGAACAAGAGCATAAGTACTGACTGGTTCTGAGTTTTGGCTTCTGCTATCCTTTCCATCTTGCTCCTAATGAACATTTAATTAGTTAAAACTATGTTTATCCCTACAGTGAGCTGGCAAGCCCAGATAACTGTCTAGATTCTTAGATGATATAAATAGGCACGGTTCCAGTGAGTTTAAGGGAGAAATGCTGATTTACCCAGCTGAAAACTTGGCCTGTTACATTTCATGTTTTTATTTATTCTTTTTCCATATGGAATTGTATCTTCCAACTGTATGCAGATACTTCCTAACCATCAGCTTTAGGATGGCAGATTGAATCTAGCTAACGTTATCTTCTTCCATCCTGCAGCACTGCAGAAGACAAGAGGGAAGAGGATTTCTTCTAGTTACATATTTTCTACTAATCTTGTGTCAATGGGAAATCCCTGTAGTTGCAAGCGTGATCTCTGTGTCTATAAACTTCTAGGGAATATAGGAGAGAGCAGCAATTGCTATTCAAAAATAAATACTATAATTCCTGGGGATCGTATATCAGTAGAACTAGTTGTAGACTGCAAGCAGCTTTTTCTGGCAGCACTTTACATGATCTCTTAACACCCAGGTAATTGCATGCTTCCTGTCAAATACAGAGTCTTGTGGGAGAGATGTTTCAGGATTGCCAATTTATATCCAAAAGTCTCTGCATGTGTTGACTAAAATTGGAAATAACTGACTTGGTTGCAAATACATGTGGATGCACGTGAGCAGAATTTGATTCTGATTTTTCCCCTGCAGACTTTTCAGTTTCCCATTAACAAAAAATTAAAAAATTTCCATATCAAATGGACAAGAAGCAAGGTTTGTTACTCTTCTTTTTCTTTACACAGGTATGAATAACAACATCATGCCTGCCCAGTCGCTGAGCTGCAGGTTTTTGCAGTAGTGGCAGGGAGATAGTAGCGAACTGCCATGGGAGAAACCAAAGATGCTTTAACTAAATACACATGTTGGAGACAAAAATCCAAGGAAAAGATTCCTGGTGAAGGGAAACCAAAGCTTTTTGGAGGGGCAATAGGCATTTCTAATGCTGTTACTCTCAAGCATGCAGGAGGATTTTAACGAATATACCAGGATCAAGTCTGAAATACTCCTAGGTGTTTGGGGAAAGGTACAGAAAAGCTGCCCCATGCTGAGCAGGGACCTTTTGTACTCTGTGGCTGTCAGATCTGACGGAGTGGAAGCCACTGAACAGCTCTGTCGTAGCGGAGGTAATGATTCTTGTTGACTGTTTTCCTGTTGCTGCGAAGATAGGAAGAGTCACACTGTGCCTGACATCTGAGGAGACTCCACGAGCAACCCGCCTGAGTCAGCAGGCCCTTCGCTGCTGCCTGCAGATAGAAGACACGAGCCAGAATTCGGCTATCTACAGCACACCTCTTGGGGGGATGGCATGGAAGGAGCCTGCATCGTGCCTAGAAAAGGGACCAGCCTTCATTATACAGCTTAAATACGTTATAAATATATGTTGTATAGTGTAGTTGTTTTTAGTCCTGATCAGCTTTGAGAATCCCACTCTTTCCTAACTGCAGCCTGTCACCTCCTTGACTAATCCTCTCTCTAGCTGCCTTAAGTTAACACTTCTTTATTTCAGAAATTGGCTTTTTTAGATTTATACTCCACTAATTGGCTTTTTCACCCTCTGAACCTTTTCTGCTTCCTCCTGCATGCAACCTAGCCCCTTTCAGCACCTAATCCCCTCTTTTCACACTTCGATTCCACCATTCTGTTTTTCCTTCTTTTTATTTCCTCTCGAAATGAGCTCGTACTCTTTTGCTACAACCCCTGAGGCTCTGGTGTTAAAAATCTCTGACTTACGTTGTGGTGTTAAAAATTTCTGACTTTCCCTGACTTTCATTACCTGACACTTGCAAAATAGGCTCTGATCCTACAAACATGTATTGACATGCCAGGCTTAAATTTGAGTGCAATGAGACTTGTGCCTGTGTTGCCAGCTTTTATGGTTTTAGCATGAGTTGGGTGATATTTATGTTTCTGAAAGCCCAAATATAAGGAGTCCATGTTAGAAAGGTTCTGCTTCACCTAAGAAAAGAATGAGGAAGAGAAGAAATAAATTCTAGTCCTCTTAGTTGTAGAAGCAGATAGCAAGAGTAAATCATATAAACCTCAGAGGGAAAATAAAAATTACTCTGTTGTCAATATATATCTATTCTAAATCTCTTCACTGTAATCTCATAATCTTATTGAAGCTGATAAAAATTTTGAATACCTGCAGCTGGCAATGCTGAGCATGTTGTTAAACATATTTGCAATTATTTGCACTCACTTATTAAGTTATCACAGAAACCAAAGAAGTCAGAAAGATGGATTGCCTATACAGTAATAGAACAATGCTGTACCCAATGCATACAAAAGATTCAAAGAGAGGAAAACAGAGCACCAAAGCTGTGCTGGTCCAAAGGGATGTTTTAGGAACATCTGGTCTCTACTGGAAGAAGCATTTCTCCAAAAATGGAAAAAAAAAAATCAAACAAAAAAGTAAAATCTTTACATGTATTCAAAAGCAAAACTTTAACGAACAGGCTTTGATCTGCAAATGTAATTAGCATTAGAATTAGAGATGGAATGGAGATTTGTCTAAAAGCATTAATTCAAATCCCACGCCTGATTTTTTCTTATCACTGCTGTAATTCTAACAGTGCCTGTGGCAGATTCAGAAATCAGAAGAAAGGGACAAGGGCAGTAGGTCTCCCACTAGCAAAAAAAAAAAAGGCGGGGGGGTGGAGAGAGGAAAAAAAGTGAGATGGAATTAATCTATAATATCCCCGACCCAACTCTGTTTTCAATGTATGAATTATTTATCTTCCAATCTCAAAACGCCAATATATCTGTATGCACCATTACTTTGATCTCATGCCTCTACCCAGCACTGCAATGCCTAAAATAAGATGGCTGTGGAAACCTATAGGCTCCAGGTATATTTAATTTTAACAATAGGCCCAAACCTTGACTACAGGTTGCTTTTGAAAAGTCTGGAATAACCTATTTTCTTGAAGCTATTCCTCCTTTTATCCTCCTGTCCTTGTGTGTGTGTGCATTAGGCTGCGACGTGCCTGCAGTTACCCCGGGGTGAGCCTCCTTGAATTACAGTAAGAGCCAACAGAGTTTGGCCTGTTTGTTTGGCAGAACGTGGGCTGAGGTAGGAAGGTTAAAATGGTCTCCTTTGTAACGTGTGGTCCTTTGTGTTCAGATAGCTAATCAGCGACGAAGGGATGCTTGAATTTAGGATTAACCTCTTTCCCGAGTCCCGCGAGCATCAGAGCATCCATACGTTCAGAGAAAGCTTTTTGTTTAGTCAACAGTAATACCTTCTATGCCTTTTTCAATGGGGAGAGAAGGCAGCTATGTGCTTTGATTCCTGCATCGTAGGGCCTCCCAGTTTATTCACATATGTTTCTAAACATGCTTGTTTCTCAGTGCTCGCAACAGAGCAATAAAAACTTTCAAACCTATGGCATCCATTAAATATTACCGATCGTATTCAGCCTAAAGTAGGTGTCCGGGATGTTGCTTCTGGGCAGAAGTCAAAGGTCATGTTCGGACACCTCTCAGACTTCTTTCCAGTCAATTCTTTTCCTTAAATCTCTTTAAAAACAGAAGTAAACCTATGATGATTACCTACTTACCAGAGGGATTTGACCAACCATTTATAGTTTTCAAGTCAATATTTTTATTGTTGTTACTATTATTAAAACTACCATTTTGCTTGATCGTGTTACAGCTTTTACCTTTTATTTTTTTTCCAATTTCCTAAGAAAGAAAATAACTTTAGCAGGAACAAAGGCTGAGAGGCTGAGCAAAAGGCAGCCATAAGAGTCTTATCAAAGCCCCAACAGAGTGGGAATAATTATTCACACTCTGTTGGGGGTTCTAGAAAGACCATCTGAGGAAAAGGATCACTCAGTCTTTTCAACATGTGAAATTAAAGAAAACCACTAGAAATTCAGTACGGGGTTGGGAGGAGAAAGTAAAGCAGGGGCAGCTGAGAAAAAGATGTGACTTCTCCTCTCACACTTGGCTCCCACCATTAGCTGACCATGAGCTGAGCAGGCTGTGCTGGACAGTGCTCACAACAGTAGTTTCGTAACAAATCTCTGTTAATAACTTTAATGAAAGGATAATAGCAGAGCTGAAAACACCACTGTTTTATAAGCCACATGTAACTGATGCGTTCTGTTCACTGTCTCCCAACGCTGTGCTAGCTGTTTATTCTGCATATGCAGAAAAATATCTAAGCTTTAACTAATCAACCTAATTGTTCAGTTCCAAACACCTTTGTGTTATCTCCCACACTGGCCCTCATTCTTGAGAGAGGCATGTCTTAAATATTCATGGTACATTACACCACTGAAAACTTTCATTTTTAACTATTTGGCTGCTGGTTTTTGGCTGTCGGTTTTTGCTGTCATAATGATTAATATAATTTCATTATTTTGCGGGACTCTCCCATCTGTCTGTATCCATTTCTTCTCTCTCAGCTCTCTGAGGCGGAGTCCCTCATCTTCTTAAGTTTTTCGTAAGACCTCCCTCCACGGAATCCTGACGACACATCCTCAGCACCACAGTAACGCAAAAGACAATAATCCAAATAGACTGAGATTTGTCACTGTGTCCCTGGGAGTTAGACAAACAATTTGATCTCTATTACACAAATGGGAAACTGGGGCAAGGAGGTGTGAAATTACCCAGGGTCACACACGAGGTCTGGGCAGAGCAGGAGTTTCAGTGTAGCTTTTACAAGTCCAAGGCTAATGTATTGACTACTATGGCAACTTTGTTTTATTAAACAGAAAAAAAGAAAGTATAATTAAAACTATTCAAAATCTGCAATTAGGCTTGAAATTTAAAATGCTAACAAGAATTGAATTAACCGTGGTCTTTTGTAAAGTAGAGTCTACCTAACTAACTGGAGATAGCCTTTGGCGTATTGTAGCCTTACTCAAACAGTTCAGGCGTGTTTCTCCTCCTAAATTACCTCTCTGAAGTTCACCTCAGGGTAAAGTAACAAAACGCCACATTGGGCAAAGCCTGTGATTTTTTGTGAGCGCTCCCGCAGCGTGGCGTGCTGGAGAGCACCAGTGCCTGTAGCTAACTTCCATCCTGTCAGTGGCCCTGCAAAGAGAGACGTGGTTGCAGCGACATATCAAAATGATTATTGAAATAATTGCGTTTATGATCTTCTGAAGAAAACTGCTTGTACAGGCTGGACCGAATGCTCCACACCAGCCATTCAAGCAGCTCACAGTTTGCTAGCTCAGCATATTAGTTCACTCGGTGTTGTGTTTAGGAATTATTAATGAGGGGTTTGTAAGGCTTGCTTTACTTCGATGTATGATTCAAGTCAACACTGGCAGGATTAAAATCTCCATTTGGAATGAAAAGCTGTTATTGGTTCTCACTTGCTTGGGAGTAGGTTTTTACAGTAGCGTTGCAGTCAGCACTGCGGTTGCCTTGCGTTAGCGATGAGGCCGGTCACTGCCCAGATGGCACCGCACCTGCAATTACAGCCACACTGGTCGCTGTTCTTCCTCACACACCTCTCCCTCTGACCGAAGCAGCCTTTGAATAAGCACATATAAAATTGGGGGTGACCTCCCTGTCCTTTGGGTCTGTATTATGAAGCTGCTTCTTGAATATGTTAAACAAAACACACTACCTGTTTTTTTGGCCTGGGGTTTTCAGACGTTCGTTGAGAAGCAAGCTAAGGCATTTGGAGATGACTGTGTTAATAAAGTGCAGATTGACTCAGTAGATAAAGTCCTGACCAGGTCTCTGAGTCACTGCTTCATCTCTGACCAGCTTCTGAAGATAAAGGATGCTATTTATTCTTCAGAAATAACAGGACTTCATCTCCCCTGTTTGCCTTGGGAGCTCTGCCACGGAGCTGAAACATTTTTCCAAAATGTTGGCATCTCGTTGCCAAGAGAAAAGCCCTTTTTCACCTTTTTTTTTTTTTTTTTCAAAATCCTTGGGAATGAGTATAATTTGTGTTCACCAGACCATTTCCTATAGCACTATGGCTGCAGTCTGCCTGCCCTTTAATGAAATGGCATGGTATTTAACTGCCACGCCTGGGACCCCTGGCCAGCGCTCGGAGGAGGGAGCAGGCCAGGCAGCCCGTTGATCTTCGGCTTGTGACTTCTGTGGGCTGGCAGCTATGGAGGAGAGTTTATTAGGTAAGGTAGAATACTAAACTTAAGATTTATTTTATATGGGGTGAGAGGGGGGGATGTTTCCAGTCTGAATTCATAAGAAGCCAAACCAGAGCCTGAAAACAGTCCTACACTGGCCAAAAAAATGATCACAGTGATGTAACCAAATTACCTACACGTCTAAATTTCACAATGCTAAGAACAAACAGAATCCAAACCGTTCACTGATTTGTTCCTCGTGTTACACAATGTGTTACTGCTTATTGCATGCGTTATGCCAGCGTCTAGCTGATATGCCACGCTTGCCAGCGTAGTGACAAATGGCAGGAGACAAAGCAAAAGCAGAGATTTGGGAAGTGATTGCCAGAGGTAGAAGTTGGAGGCAGAACCAGAGCCCAGTGTGCCTTGCTAGCTAAATGTCAACTGGCCAGTGCCTCTCCCACTGTAGGGGCTAAATCTTGTTGGGGTTGTGTTAGCGAAATTGCAGATCCCCAGCACAAAATGTTACCCACAGGGCTAGCTGAGCTGTGTTATAAATGTGCTGTATACCAAGGGAAAAGTATTCTCTGGTGTCAAAAAATTGTTGGTGTTGCTTTGATTATTTTTTTTAGAAAAAATACTTTCAAAGTGAAAAAGAAGATTTTTTTTTTTTTTTTAATCTTAAAGGGGAAAAAAGCAGCAGGGAGTTGCTTTCCTCAGTCTATGTGCCCTTTAAAATCCAGCACAGAATACCCTATTAATTTATTTTCTCTCTCCCAGCATCACATTTTGAAAAATGCTCGTCATATTGCAGATCTGTAGCAGGCTTATTATTAGACCCAATGCAATGATGGAGGAATTATGAACATTTTTTTTTCCCCCCAATCTCCCCAGCAGCAGCGACTGGTGACCACATGGCAAAAGCCCTGCTGATTTTTCCTCCGAATCAAACCAAAGCAGATAAGGTCTGTCTCTCTCCCCTGATACACAATGTAGGGATGTGCCGCTGTTATAACCCCTGCGCCACAGTTATTGTTAGCAGGTCAAAGCACTGAATATCAATAGACTAATTCCTTCACCCCTCCAACCCGTTCTCTGACTGGAATGTAAACTTCTATTGCAGAGCTTTCACCTTTGGCCCTCGCCATCTTCATGGCTCCACACTTCAAAGAATTCTGCTCATGTAGAAAATGCCTTATTGAAGGAATGGTCATAGCTGCACAATTATTTCAAAAAAACTCGACATTGTATTTCAGCTGAGGACAGGAGAACTGGCGAAAGTCTGAATCACTTTCAAGATTCAGATCTAAATCCTGAGGTTTAGAAATATGAAAGTCAAAACTACAATAGTCCAAACACACAGAGCCTATTCTTTGCGCCTTGAAATGTGGGAAATTAAAGAGCTGCTCTCAGTTTGACTACTCACCTTTCCATTTTCTGAGGCACCCAACAAAGTTCCCTGTGCTAATGAATACAGGTTTTGATTGTTGGATTACACAGATTATTTTCTGTCATCTTCCAGTCCTTTAAACAATTGCTTCCTTTGAAATCCCTTATGCAAGAAGCATATGACCTTACAACACTCCTATTTCTCTTTTGTATTTAACATCACAGTCCTCTCTGTGGTTATATACAATATGGGGAATGCTACAGGTCAGGGCTATGAGGTGGTAGCTAAAAACGCAGGGTGCTCAACTATTGAAGTTAACACAAAATACACAGAAGAAAAGAGGGCTTCATGGAGAATGATTTCAAGGTAAACATTATTTTTATATCGAATTTTGTTAGCGTTCCAAAACCCAAGAAACAGATGATTGTACACAGGAAGGGATATAAAGCTAGGGACAATAGAAAACTAAATGGGACATAAACTCAATTTCTGAAAAAATCTGAAATTAAAGCTTGTTTGATGTGTTGTCAAGAGTACCCATACTGCTTGGAATTTATACTGGAAGGCCATTCCTGCCCTCCCTCCCCCCCCCCCCCCCCCCTCCCCTTCCTCGTCTTCT
>VWZZ01000195.1:804515-973106 GCA_013399095.1 Psophia crepitans
CCCCCCATCTTGTCTCTCTCTCTCTCTCTCTCTTTCTTTGTGTTTTCTCTGTTCCCCACATGTCCTCCTGCTAGTGCACCAATACAAATCCCTCACGAATTTTCCGTAAACATTTTCCCTTAACCAGCCTTTCTGCCCCAGCATACTTCTCTCTCCCTCACTGGTGTCCATCTGCCCCTCCAATTCCCATGCCTTTGCTCTAGGTGGTGTGTGGTACAAGGGGGTCCAGACCGCCCGAGGCAAAACAACAGAGGTACATCTGAGCCGAGCAGGCAAACAGCTCGTCCCTGAATCTGGTGCTAAAAATGTTTCACATTTCCACAACATCTTCCATTTTAGCGCAATACTGCACTTCGCAAATAGAATGATGGAATTCTGATATCGTTCGGGAACAGGTAGGCAACGTTCAGGGAAACTGAGGCATTACTGTTAAACATGGACAAATGTTAAGTGCCAGTTAAGATGTGAGGAGTATTTTCGACTCGCTGTGAAGCCACAGACGTGATCTAAACAGAGGGAAACTCTCACATACATTGGGCCACATCTTCTGAAGGCAATTTTTTTTTTTTGTGAATGCTTATTACGAGATTTGTTGTGCAGTACAATTCCGAAATTGGGATTTAAATGCAGGAAAATGCTGGGGGCACCACAGGCTTGAAACAATAATTTGAACCTAACTTTGTCTAACTCAGCGTTTAGAATTTTTATTGGCAGGGCCTTGTAGAAAGGAACCAGAAATCATAATTCAGCAAATTCCTTCTATCACTGCTCAACTTTTTGTCCTCGTAGTAAATTATTCACCTCAGCAATGACTCAGTTAGCAAAAGATTAAAGGCTGGATTCTGGCCCCCTTGCTGTTATTGGTTAGCATTGTGAAGAGTTCTGTTGAATGCTACAAAAACATTATTCAAGGTGGTACAACTCTATGTGAAGAAAGGTATCGGTACTTGTGTTCATAGCTACAGTACAAGAAATCCTTGAAAGCTCCTTTGGCAGGCAGCTCACAGGTTTATGTCACAACGGGAGCTGTGGAGCATTCCCCACTTTACAGAGTGACCCACAGCCAGATTCCAGGTGCTGGAACACCATACCTGGCCCTTGAATTTCTCAATCCAGTACCTTAGGAAAAGCCTTAAAGAACAATCTCAACCATCTGACTCTATTTTATTTTACTATTTTCAGTTCCTGTGCAGGTAAATATAAATTTTGTCATTTCACAGTGATGTCTCTGTATTCCGCCCCACTGCTGTAACCTTTGGCTCTATCTTCTGAGGCAGTTCAGGTTGTAATGACTTCAGCAACGCTTGTGTGTCCTGTCGCGGCAGCAGGTTTTGGGACTGTTTCCCGAGGCTTATTTATAGGCACAGCCTCTTCAGCAGACTGCAGTGGTTTGCCTTGGTACTCACAGGATCAGCCATCTGCAAAATACAAAAATTTACCCCTTCCCACGTCAATACAAAGGCAACAAAAAAGAAATGTCAGTACATCCAGCCATGTGCAAGTTTCCTACTAAATACATAAACCTCATGAACTGTGATTAGTAAACTAAACGTATCTCACTCCACAAGCCTTTCATGAGCCCAATTCCAACTTAAACTGCTAGTTCTCTGCACGGAAACTTTTAGGAATAAATCCTTTTTTATTTGCACTTAACAAGTCCTGAAAAAATGTGTGTGAAACTAACACTGTCTCATTGGACTTCAATCTGTAAAATTCAACAGGCGAAAATTTTTATTTGGGCTTTTCATTTGTTTCGTGGTTTTTTCAGCTGTGCTGTAGACTTCTGCAAAAGGCGCAGAACCCCGTCAAATGGCTCACAAAGTCCACATAACACAAAATCTTATCCTAAGGCTTTTCAGTGAGACTTTAGACTAAAATGGTTGCTCAGTAACCAGCTATGCATTTGGCTACTTGTAGCGTCACAGTTGGTTCTCCTTTGTACCTTGAGCAATCACCATGGAGCCAGCTAGTTGTTAGATGCTTCCATCCTGATCAGTCTAAGCATTTTGTATTAACTGGGTCCTGCAGTGCGGGAGGAAAGAAGCAACGAGGGATCACATGTAAAATGTTCAAGATGAGAAATTAGATTCAATAAATTTAAGGACCGGTATATTTATTCATAAGCGAAGTGTTGCTTAGTGATAGCACGGCCGAGGTGAATCAAAGGGACTCCCAGAATGCTGTATTGCACATTGTGAGTATTTTTGGGTGGCTGTAGTCCTTAAGAAACACAACGGTTCCATTTCTTTGTTGGAAGTCGAAATGATAAATTTCCCACAGAATATTTTGGAATTCAGAACTGTTTGGTAACTCGTATAAGACAACCCATACACTGTGTAGGCACTGAGGTTTCATCTCTTACTTCTCTCAGCTCTCATGAACTAAGAGTTATCATTTCAGCTTTCTGGAAAGCACTTGATGCAGTCAGTTCCTTTTAAAACATATTTTGTTGGAAGCTGTTAGAAAATTCAATAAAGAGACTTTGATCACGGTCCATTCATTGACTTTCTTGGACTAACTTTTATATGGGATTTAAAGTGGATTTGAAGCTTCTGTTTCAAAAGCAAAGCATATTTTCCAAATTCCTGCAGTGCCTCATGGCATCAGCTTTGCTTTTGAAATAGAGAATGAGGATGCAGAGATATTAAAGCTAAGCTCAGAGAAACATGATTTTTCAACCCCTCTAGAAAAACAGGAACATTCTTACTCTTCCTTTGAATACATAATTAGTGCTAATTGGAGAGCCATGTCACAAATTTATGCAGCAGGACAGGATGTAGAATGCACAGGGGCTTTCCTATCAATGTGAGAGACAAGCAAATTAAGATCTGCAGTCATCCTCTTCATGGATCCTCAGGTCACAGGCAAGACCTACAAGTCATAAGTGGTCCTCCAGTCATAGATAGTCTGCAGAAGTAGTTCCTCGATACAACTGTACCCGTTCAAAATTTTATGTAGCATAAGCTGAACCCTACCATTCTGCTGGCCATGTTTTGTGGGGCTACTCATTCTAAAGGCAGTATCTGTCCCAGGCAGGTAACTTCAGCCCCCTATTTAAACTGCCTAACCTCTCTTGGCTAATTGGCCTGAAGCTGCGTAGGGACCTACTTTGTCGGCTCAGTGGAAGGGTTAGTCATCTCTGGCAAAGGCACAGTGGCAAACAGGTGATTAACTTAAATGGGTGGGTTAGAGCTGGAGACATTGTGAGACTTAAAACTTACAGCTACAGATTGTGTGAGGTAAAGGCAAAGCTATCCAAAAAAAACATGCACGCTTTTGTTTGTAACTTAGATTGAGTACAGAAGGGCTTTTTTTCTCCAGATAAACTCATTTGCTGCCAACATCTTAAAAAAAGGCTCATCTCACAGTAAAGTTAATGGATCAATATTAGGCCAAAATCTCAAAAGAATTAAGGGATGTGTCCACTTTCAAACAAGTAATAGGTGAGCATCCTTACTGTGCAATGCAGCTTCCCAACCACAGCTACCCATAATAACAAGCTAACAAACTAAAAGAATGTTCTGGTTGAAAAGTCAAACCTTCAGAAGTTAGAAAGTGTCAGAATTTAGGTTGTCAGTTCTTATTACCTTAGCAATTTTCATCTTTTCTCCCCTGTCCTGTTACATGGAATTCAGGCAAGCCTCTGAGGAAACACTCAGGTTATGGAAAGGATTGTCTCCATATTGGTTCCTAGCGCGTGCCACTACAGTGGTCCTACTAACTAGGAGAGATGAGTACCAAAGAATTCTTCTCAGTTTCTTTGACAATTTAATGCATCCATAAGCTCTGTGGAGATCTTAATGTCCAAATTAAATATTTGCACATACAGGGGTTTTTTTGACATTAGCACTCAGGAAAATTTCCATTGAACTGTCAAATTTGTATTCTTGATAAAAAAGGATGTCCTTCCTTCAAATTTGTGTTATAAAACCTTAAGTAATATGAGCTTCTCATAAAAAAAAAAAAACCAAACAAAAAACCACACAACAAAGAAACCCCAACCAAAACAAAACCCCAAACTCCAGACTTCTTTGAGCAAAACAACCTTTTTTCCCTTGGTTCATCCTTATAAAAGACTGAAACATTTCGTCTTATGTAATGGCCATAATCACATACTCAGCAATGACTATTTCAGCTCAAACAATCCTCAACAACAGAGGCAGTTAAGGCAGATTTGTTAAACGTTGCTACCTATATTTTCTGCAATAAACAGTTTCTATTTAATTCGGTTAATGCCTAAATTGCAGGTATGCTTAAAAATCTTAGACTGTTTCACGGGACTTCATACCAGTACTGACCTCATCACTGTTCTTTGTAGCGTACACACAGATAACAGGCTGAAGCCAGCACATATCAAGATCTTGAGGGCGCTTACTCCTTTCCATCCATGCTAATGGAAGGGTACCTTCCACCAGTGCTAACTGAAGTCACATGGCCAACTCCTTCATTCATCAAGATGAGAAAATTGCATAACGCAAAATCCTCATTCAGCTTTTAAAATTTTCCAGCTGTTAAGCAATTCCCTGGATCCAAATCAAAGTCTGCAGATGCTCTGGGGGTAAAAATCTCTGCTGAACTAATAACACAGTCTGGATGGAATTGCGTTATTAAGAACATTCACGATGGCTCCATGAATCTGCCTGGATGTGGATCAGCTGCTCCTAATTCAATCATATGCTACATAGTTATGTCCTTATGTCCTTGGTACCACTGTTTTTTCTGATATCTTATATTCTTCCTTGCTTGCTCCAAAATCCTTAGGTCTCGCTTCCTCCCCCTCAATTTGACAGTAAAAAGTAACCCACTGAAGAGGCATATCTGGGCTAACGTGACATTAAAATGGAACTAAATGCCATCGCCAGCTTTGGGAATGTATATCTAAAAGACAGCTCCACATTTGGTTAAACTAACAAGCAAAAAAATGCCACAACCCACCAGTTCTCTGGCTTTTCCATTTACAGATGTTTGCTGTAGATCCAAATGAGTATATATCTTTTGCTCTGAAACCAGAAGAATAATGCTTGTACCTCAACAATGAACGGAAGAGAGGTTTAAAGCATAATCTGTCTATATTCATTTGGGGCCCAATTCAGCAGAGTGCAAAACAAATGCTGAGTTTTCAAATAACATCAAGTGTGTTTTTAAAGGCATTGTGTGTGTTGGGTAAAATTCATTCTAATAGTAAGCCCATAAAGACATCAGCACTGGTGCGTGTTTCATTCACAGAAGGAGATAACCACAGGTACTAGCAAATTTATTTTCTAATTCCAGACAGACGTTGGCTCAGGCGTTACGGAGATCATTTAACCTCTCTGCCTCTCTACAAAATGGGGATATCAATGTTGAAAGGACAGACCTCTCTGCTAAAAGGAGACCAAAAAATAGTGAGGCGTTCTGGCCTGAAGGGGCAGGGGGGCTAGCAGAGATGCCTCCCCCTTGTATTCCCCCAGGCCCAGTTTTCTTGAGGCTGGGTCACGGATTAAAGCTGTGCCAAGGTTTTTAGCAGGTAAATCTGAAAATCTGGTAAATCACTTACATCAGGACTGTGCCAACTCAATGTCTGAAAATCACATGAAGCCTGGAAAATGTGGTATAAGTCTTGCTTACTATTATGGTAGTATTTTTACACGTAGGTTTCACAGAATCAGCTGCTGAAAGTTGAACGCAACCCTGAATTCTGGCCAGCATGCAGAAAGTTTTGTTATGATACCTGCAGTAGTGTTTGTGAACGCATCCCAAAACGAGATACAATTGCTTGATTTTCAAGTTCAGGAAATAAGAATTATTTCTCTCTGTAGAGGGAGCAGTTGCCTTCCCTCTATCAGCATTCCCAGATGCTTATTCCGATGGAGTGGAGCTACAAAAGCCTGACATGTGGGCCATGGGTGCCTGAACAATATCAGTCTTTTGGCAACAGCTCTACTATCCAAATATCGTGTTCTCCGCAGATTCACATAATACTATAAAGTACATTAGCTGCTTAGGCTCTGTTGGCTAATATTACCTAGGATCAGAGGTATTTTGTTTAGATTATTTGGGGGGAACAGCTATATAGGAGTTATCAATAACAGAATGAAAATTTCTGAAACAAATGCAGTTTTGAAGGGCAGTTGCCTGCTTAACCTCAACAGCAGTATTTCTGCAGAACCTTTCCTCATAAAGGCTTTGCCTTCGCATATCTGGGACATGATAAACTGCAAGAATGAATGACAGATAGTTCACTTCTACCTATGCTTCACTTCGATACACGTAGCATGCATGAAAAAGTGGGGTTTTTTAAGTGTTCATCCTATACATAGCAGCATGCAAATCCCAAACTAGTGCAATGTGACAGAAACTGGAACCAGTGCTCAATCACGTTTCAGTTGCAGGAGTTCCTTAATAGGAGGCCTTCCTTGAACATCTGGGTCTTCCTCAGGGTTTTCTATGGAGCCTTTCACTCACATCACTCAGAGGACCTTGCATACTGAAACGTGTGGTAGGAATATATGAGCAACTTTGAAAAATTTGCTCGGGTCTCAGAGTTGACTACCTTCAGCAGCACCGGGCTCCACCTGGGGTAATTTGACCTGTTGTAAAGCAGTGAAAATTCAGTAATTTCCTCTCAGGTTTGTTNTTTCTTCGCTAATTCATGTTGATACATTATAAACTTAGAACTGAAATGGAAAATTGTGAATTTTGGTGTAATTAAGTGTGATGAGGTTTACAACAGGTTTTGCTCTATGTTAATGTACATGTAAATTCTATAATGATTAAGTAGCTCTTCTACGTCAGACCAGCCATTTAAAATGGTTGTTCTGAAATCAAATTATTTTATTTTCCTGTACAAAATGTGTTCAGTATAAAGATTTGTGTTGCAGTGGCAGATAAAGAAAATCCAATAAACAAGCAAAGTTAAACCTTCAATAAAGTCATATGCTAAGAAAGACTTGAAGAGAAACTGTTCAGCTGTTCAAAAGTAATCACGTTACATAGTGACTACAGCTCGGTGCAAAGCGGTTCTGAAAAGCTGAAGGACTAGAATGTTTTGGACAGAGACTGCAGATGGAACTAAGGAAATATTTCTGAGGTTAGCGCTTTGATTCTCTGTCAAATTGCTCCTTCTTCAAAGATGAAGCATTTCAAAGGGCAAAAATGGACAAAAATAGGACAAGTCTTTTTTTTTTTTTTTTTGAGTGTGAAGACATAAGTGTTAGGTTTAACTCCTTAAACTATGTTAATTGATTTAGTTGGCCTAATGATAATGTAAAAATATTAGATTCGTATTACATGGTTTGGTGAGGGCAAAATAGAATTTCTAATATGTTGGAAAGAGTAAATGAAGAGAAGTAAATAATTTTGCTGTACTGCAAGAAGAATTGTCCCTTGGAATAGACACATAAATGACACCAAAAACTTGGAGGGAGTAAGGGCAAGTGAACAAAAATCTCTAATGTTCTGTGAAACAGGTTGAAATGAAAATATTAAAAAGGGTTTGCTTCATGATAGATGCATGAAGTTGGAAATCCTCTATCAGCGTGATACCAGTTTTGTTTAGCATGTGATTTCTTGTCATTTGCTAGGAAACTTCTGCCGCTAGCCTGAGTCAGAAGCAGAAGACAGCACAGATGATCAGTCCGGTAAGGTGAGTCCCATGGTCAGCAGTGTGTTCTAAATAAAATTCTGGAACTTTTATGGAACCCCTTCAAAAGCCCAACAAGAAAGCGTGAAATGCAAATTCAAATATTTATTTCATTTAATGCATGTTTTACACCAGCTCTACCTTCATATGTTTAGTTAGATTAGTGCAGCTATTCTCTCTTGCCATTTAAAAATCCACCTTCACAGTAATTAATGCCATCAGAAGATAAGCTAGGAATAAACCACGGATGAAAAATCTCAGTTGATTTTGCCAGGGTCAGTGTTTCATTTGAGGAATGGTCTCTCTTGGAACGGCTTGTGCCGGTGTCAGGACTTGTCGAGGTTGTACCGCTTCCGAGGGAGAACCTGGGTCTCTGCAAATTCCTGCAATTCAAACGGATATGCAATGTTTATAATGATCGAAGCTATGTCCTATATTGCAATACCCAAGAGTCTTTTGAGGTTTTCAGTGTGTTTTATAACCGTTTGCGCTATCCAGTTTAAAAAATATACAAACCAAAACAAAAAGCTGGTAAAAGAGACAATTAAATGTCTTAGGTTGAGATGCTCCATAATTTATTGCAGATCTATGAGAGAACATTTGTAGAACCCATTTAATTCATTTAATAGTAATGCAAACATTGATATAAATTAAAACTCCAGAACGCTCTCTCATATCTTTTCTCTCCCCATGAGAGGTGAATGAAAATGATTTATTACTCATAGATTATAATTGCTTAAAATAGGTTATGATGTAAGAAAAAAAAACCTAATCCCTTCTACCAGACAGGAGCAAAATTCTACAGACAGAGAAATTACATCTAACGCCAGTGTGTTAAGGAAGAAACATCCTTCTTCTCCCTTTGGGGAAACTCTAAGAACATCTTTTTAGAACTGTCAAAATTCACAAGCTGTAATAAATTATTCTTTTTCATTACCCATTTATTAAGTAGGCTGTTTGGTATAATAGCAGAAAAATTCTGTTTAATTTTTACAGTATTACACTACTGTGATTTCTCATTTGAAACAGACTAGTTATCAAGAGCAGTGATGTGTTTTATTTTGTACATTGGGACCATCTTTCCTCTGAATTCTGATGAAGACAACTTTTAAAGCATGTAATACTCTGCCTGTCAGGACGGTTACATGTCAGGGAGGTAGGCTGGCTCAGTGGAATTGCCAACCTTAAGGCGAGCTCATCGAAAGGACTTGGACTGCAAGCTTCGTTAAGTTGTGCACATGATACCCGCTACTGCGTTTCTGCAATCTCTTTGCTAGCGTAGAACGCAACGCTTAGTACTTCTCCCCCTTCGAAACTCTGGATCCCATCCTTTTTCTGTCAGACGCTCAAGGACAATTTATGATGAAAGAAGTTCACTCACTACTTGTAGTAATTGCATTAATGTGTTTGATTTACTCCTTTCTGCAATTACCTGAAGAACTAAAGAGGACACGAGATGCAAAATTTAGTACCAGGTTAAACAGGCAATTTGAGGAAAAACAGGCCACCAAAGAATTATAACATTCAGCAATGTTGTAAATACTGGCTACAAGATGCTGCAGGGATCTTATTAACTGTAATGCTAATGTGAAATTCTGAATGAATTTCTTTCTGCCGGATAAATGGATAAAACCCTGGCTTAGGAGATGAGAAATCTGGAATAAGGTCCTGGCTCCATCACAAATTTCTGTATGATTCTGAGAGAGTAATTCACTGACTAGAATAATTTAATATATTAGAAATATCTAAATATATTATACTATAATTATATTACTATAATTTATGTTATATAAAATATATAAATGTATTGCAGTACAGGTCTACTCAGGGTAAGGCTGCCTCGCCCTTGGCGGTGGAAGTGAAACACTAATGACTTCGCTTTCATAAAATGAAAGTAAAAATACATATTCTTCTCCTGGTTTGCTTAAGTGGGAGTGAACGTGCACGCTCTACCCTAGGTTTATTATGTGTGAAGAGCTTTTGAATACAAGATCCAAAGCTAAAAAACACATGGTAAGTAGTGATTATAATGGGTTTGTTTAGAGCACTAACAGGCGTCTCGCTCAATTGTCATGGGCCACATCGCGTTCGTCCTACCCATGCTCAAAATCAAATGTCGGAGGTATAATACTAAAAACAGCAACTACACCTCCGTGCTCACTGGCTGTGCAGCCCAGGGGAGGTGTCTGCCCGGTCCTCAGCTGGCCAAATGAAACTCTTGTGGGTCACACAGTATTACACCACGCTCCTCCTGAGGTTCGCTGGTTTTTATGTGGGGTCGCGCGCACGGTGACACAGAACTACACAATGTAGCCCAGAAAATATGAATGCAGAAGCAGAGGGAATAGATGGCTGCAGTAATATTTTTAGGAGTCATTTGTGAGACCCATAGTCCCCCTGCACCCCCCCAAAAGGGATATGCAATGGAAACAGACAAAATAAAAGCCACCTATCTCCCACGCCCTGAATGGCAGCGACAAGCCAGGCACGCTGCCTTGTTGGCTTTGGTTGAAAATATATAAATAAGTGGTGGTTATAAAACCCACATTGTATCTTCACAGCCAGCAGCGACGTAAAGCTGCTTTCTTCAGCTAGGAAGTGGATTACATTTTTATAACTAATCCGCAGCTCTTTGACTGAAAAGATTTGCTAAGCCCCCCCCACACTACTTTTTCTTTTAGGTCTGTGCACTCTAAAACCTTCCTTCCACCTTCACCCACCTACTTCCCAAAAGTATATGCATGGCTATTTTTTTGGACTTACAGTACACAACTTTTTGCCTTGCATTGTTAAACAGGATTCAAGCAAGAAAAACCCCCAACACCCAAACAACTCAGTGCTTCACTGATCCATAAAATCATTATAGGCAGCGTTTCAGTTTCAACAAGTGCCAAAAATGCCCCCGCCCCCCCGAACATAAAAAATAAAGCAGAAACAAAAATAACAAGGCTATTAATCTTTCATTAAGTTAAAGGGATGAAAAGGAATCGCTTAAAGTATCATTCTTTACTTGCACCACAAGATTGGATGCCCCCTGCTAACTTCAAAGGCTCTAAAAGAAGCTGGTTAATATTGTTGGCACAGAACCAGATTGTGGTTTACTTTAGTTTTTGTGATTTTTTTTTTTTTTTCCAACAAAAGAAAACATTAAGGGTTGGACACTGATTGCTGAGTAACAGCTATTGAAAGAGGGTGCTTTTGTGCTGCTACCAGTAATATGTCAATTTTCAGACATGTAATGGCTGTTCAAAAAATCGTGTCAGTCACTGCACGAGGGCAGAAGTCTGTAACGTTGCTCCTGTTTGTACTGTGGTTTCAGATCGGATACAAATCACTAGTTTTCCCTGTGTGCCAAAGTGTTTGGACTCGCAATGACTTTGGTGAAATATGGACTTTATCCATCCCAAGGGGAAGTAATAGATCCCCTACAAGCCACAAAGTCACTCACCTGCCTCCCCGCACAATTGCTATTACATTTTAATTCCTCCCCGGCCCCAAAGTTTGTGTATATTGAAAACAAAGCTAATTGCTACTGAGTGACATAATTTTGTGGTTGCATTTCTTTGTGCAGGGGTTTCTTCTCAGTGTAGTGCAAGCTGTTAAGCTGCAGATTGCGGTTGCCGCTGCCTGGCAAAGGGCAAATAACGAGACGCAGGGAAAAGGAAGGCAGGAAGTGTTTGTGATGGTTTGATGATGTACTGATAGCTTAATGCGCTTGGCTGAGCTGTGCGGCGCAGGCTCGTGCAAACCCACGTTGCGTGGTGTTCGTGTGTGGCGAAGGGAGAAAACATTCGGTATATTTTGCTCTCTTTTTCAGATAAAGAAATAGCTCAGTCTCCATTGCACGGTCGGCCTTCAGCCTTTTTCCTTAAGGGACAGTGAGGAAATACAGGCTTGGCCAGGCAAAGTGAGGCCTCCCGGGGGGGTCTGAGCACCTTAATTCCCTGGGTTTCAGCGCGACTCGTCTTGGGCAGAGCAATGGGAAGGCCCAAGGAATGCTACATCCCCGCAGAAGAGCTGCTGTGCCAGACACTGCATGTGCAAGCGGTGGTGTCGGTGAGCTGAGAGTGGGCAGAAGTACCCTCCTGGTGTGGGGCACAGGGAACCGTAGGAGCTTGGCTCTACCCACCTGTGCAGCAAGCAGCATTGCTGCCTGCGCACAGCTCGGGGAGACCAAAACCCCCACAAGTGCTTCTACACAGACCAAACGGAAAGGCAAACCTTGGGGTTAGAATTCACAGATGGCCAGGCGTAGAGTAGCTAAAGTCTTCTACTGTAAGGGCAAAGCCCTTCCGCTGTCAGGTCTTGCAGCAGCTCTGACGCCAACTTCTGACACATGGGAACTGGACTCCAGCCCTCTGCTTACCTGCTGTAACTGTCTTGGGTATGAAAGGGGATGAGAAAGTACCAGTGCGGTTTATGGAAATGTTCTGCACATAAAGGGAGCAGGTATTTTAAAAATACAAGCTATATAAACATAGGGTAAGTGGAAATATCTGTTTTATTTGATCTGTTGTCATTCATACCCTAAGGCAGCACGACTGGATCTGCCCTTTCAAACCTGTAGTACAGAGCAAAGCAGGTACACCCCATTTGTCCCTGTGAAGTTCTTTCTCCACTTACACCAGGCTAGTAATGTGTAACAACCGCAGATAAATTTGGCTACTTTCCCCAAAGTGTATTTCACCCAACATCTCCCCGTCATGTGCATACCCATTATCTCTTCTAACTATTCCCTCTGGGCCAGATTCAACCTTCATCAAAAAACTTATTTAATCCAACGGTGTTTGTATAAGGCATACATATACATTCTTGCATATGCCAAATATGACAGATATCTTAAATTCCTTCTTTAAAACCCTTTTCAGAGAAAGTCTATTATACTGTTGCTGTGATGAATAATGTCTCCCTGACTTCTAATAAACTATGTATTTTATTTGTCTGAGTTGGCCCATAAATACTTGGGGCAGGAGGAAAGGGCATGACCATGATCCTTGTTGGGTTTTTTTCAAGAGGAAGCATACATTTCCTGCACAAAAGAGCAAACGGAGCCAGTTGCGCTGTTTGTGAGGCAGCTTGCCCAATGCTTCCTATTATGAGACACCTTTCAGTTGCTCATAGTTCTCCCAAACTGTTTGTCCTGAAGTGTGTGATCTCAGCTGACTCCCTCAGTCACTTCTGGGAGTAAAATGAAAGGATAAATTTGTTGTGGTTTTGTGTTAAAACATTCTGGCAAGCAAAGTGGCAACGATGCTGCCATTTGTCTTCACAGGGCCTGCAAGCCTAAGTTCTATTTTTAAAATGCTGATATGTCAGTAATAAGTGTTACAGAAAGGTCCATTAGGAAATTAATAATTCTGCCTGAAAGCCAGTTAGCGTGCTGTACATAAGGTAGGGAGGTACACACCGAACACCAGAGATAAAGGGAAGCATTGAACAGCACCGATCTGTCTCCATGTGCTGAATGAGACGTGGGGTCTCTGGAAAAAAACAAAGTAATTATGTAATTAAGAACTCTGCCATAATGTATAAACAGCAGGAGGCTAATACTGCTCCATGAGCAGCTCAACTCCTGGCATTTTCTTATTTTTAAGTACTTGAGTTTGACCTGAATAATTTTCTTTTAACTTGTTTCTCTGTGTATGTCATAAATGAGACTAATGCAAACAATCCAAAAAGCAATAATTTCATTCGAGCAGCTGTATGAATTGCATCTATTTCAGGTAGCATGGCTCCTACATAACAAAAGGGATTCCTTCCCTGAAAAATTAATTTTCTCCATCTCTCAAATTTTCTGGTGGGGTTCCCGGTTGGACAGGAAAGGGAATAAATTCTATGGAAGTGTGTTGGCCAGAACCTGAGGAGGAATGCATAGACAAGCACATCACCTGGGTATCCGTCCTGGCCGTGGGAGCTGTGGAATCCCATCAGCAGGGATGTTATTCTGATTTTTTGTCAGCAAACTTCCCTCTTGCAGACGGACAGCTGGTGCACTCCATTGACTTCCATGGACTTTTGTTCAGGCCTTGGGCATGAGTCACAGACGTAAGCATAAGGAAAGATTGTATTTTAACATCCTATATAGTCTGGCTTCATGCTGCATCTTTGTGACTTTTTACCAAATTTATGCTTCTCTTTGTGTAATGTTTATCTTGAAAAGAAGGTTTTTTAAGCTTGGCTAAGCAAAAAGACTTTTCAAGAGGGGGAATGGCTGGTTCACGCTTGAGACGGCTGTCTGTTAAATGTTATATTAATGATAAGATCCTAAAAGAGCCGGTCGGGGGTGAGCAATCTTTTTCTTTCCTTTTTTACACTATCTTTGCTGAAGTTTCCTTTCCGCTTATAGTGAAGGGGAACAGTTTTCTTTTTCTTTCTTTTTTTTTTTTATTTTTTTTATTTTTTATTTTATCACCACCTTCAACCACGGGGTCAGCTTTGATTTGTGTGAGTCAGAAACATATTTATCTCTGAAGCTCTCCTTCTGTGCCTGGGAATGAAGTGTTTCTCCTCATCTCAGAAGAAAGAGACACAGTTTCAATAATAGCAGTGCCAAAAAAAAAAAAGGTAGTAATAGCTGTTTGTTTGACCTGCTATATAGTAGGCCTGATTTATATGTTGCTGGTACATATATGATTTTAAGAGTCTTCTTTAGTTTCTCCGTGGCAATGTTTATAGTTTGTTTATAGAAAGAGATCTGTACTCCAGATTTTATTCTAAACTCTGCCCAGCTCAGACAGTTGTTACCGCAGATAGACTTGACCTAGTACTCACCCTGTTTAAGATGTGTTTTATTTTTGCAAGCATTCCATAGTTGCAGGAAGCACTCAAGCCTTAATCTGGACCACTTGTCGGGTAATGAAAGGAAAAAAACCAATTCAGGGAGCAATCCTCTTGAAAAACCATACACGGGTTTTAGGGAGAGCTCAGCAGGCCTGCAAACGCTGTGGGCAGCTTTGAAATCCCCAGTTTCAGATGGGCCAATGAGCCTTTGTTGTTGATGCCCCAAGGGAGAAGCCAAATGCCGTGCTCATCACAATGTGAATGCGTATCAAGAATAAACTCAGATTTTGCATGGTTCGATCAGTACACGCTTTTCCTGCCTCCTTCTGCAGTTTTGGTGGAAATAAAATTGCTTAGAAGCCTGAAAACCCCGGAAACATGTTGGTTCTCAGACTCTCAGGTATCTCCACGGTCTTCAAGACTCTGAATTCTTTTGTCCTGGAAGCTTACGCCCTTGGGCAGGAGTACATGCCTCCAGTGCAGCTGCCGATCTGTTCAGAGAGCTGCGCATAGTTAGGAGCAAGCACATGCTATTCTTGGCTACAGTTCTTTGTGAGTATTAGACATCCTGACAAGAGTCTTTGTGATATTCTTGGCTTCTGTGGTCTTCCGTTGCTGTCCCCATAGTAACTGGACTGTAAGTATGCCTGGTATCACCAATGCCAGGCTCTCTTATAGAGGACTTTGCGTGGTGTATACGGTAGTCTCTGGTAAGAAACACGTAACATTCTGAATCTCAGGCTGTTCAGTATTTGCTTCATCGTTCTTTAGTATTTGAACCATCCATTTTTTCTTAGACTAGCATCTGGCTAAGCTAGAAAGAACAAATTTCAGGTTAAGTATACTTTAAAAACTGCTGTGAGATTTAATTTACTTATTTTAACCAAATGTAGAAATTGAAAGAAAAGGGTCTTGGAGCAGATGGAGACTATAAGCAGTGGTCTGTAACATCTACGTGTAGTTGCTCTTTGAATCTTGTATAATCAAAATAGCAATACAGAATACTACCTGGGAAGAACCCACCACTCAGAATAGAAATAACATTTTCCTCTTTCCTTACCTAGCTACAGATCAGAAGATGCAGAGGGGCTGTTTACAAGGGCATGGAGTAACAGGGCAAGGTGGAATGGCTTTAAGCTGAAGGAGAGGAGATTGAGATTAGATATCAAAAAGATTTTTTTTATGATGAGGGTGCTGAGGCCCTGGCACAGGGTGCCCAGAGAAGCTGTGGCTGCCCCTGGATCCCTGGCAGTGCCCAAGGACAGGTTGGATGGGGCTTTGGGCACTCTGGGCTGGTGGGGGGTATCCCTGCCCATGGCAGAGGGTGGAACCAGATGGACCTTAAGATCCCTTCCAATCCGGACCCGTCTGTGATTTTATGAAATCACTTTAAGTAAGCTACAATATATTTAGCAGTAATGAGATTGCACTTGTGCAATACAATTGGGTGTGTCCTTTCAGTAATCATTTTAAGATGCTTGAGATCTGTGTTACCTTAACTTTGTTCAGACCAAATGATGATGTGATGAAGTGAAAACTGTACTCTGCACTTTGAATTTTTTTCCTAATATATTGAGTAAGAAAACAAATCCCAAGGCTGTAGATCATTGTAATTTCAAATGAAGTCAACTGCAGTTGTGGGTGCTCAACATTTCTGAGTTAGCCACAAGGATTTTACACTATGTTCATGACAAGGGCCTAATAAGTACCCTGCATTTTGGCTTGAAATAGAAATATTACTGTTTAAAATTGTTTAAAACTACATCAGTATGGGCATTAATGGCTAAATACAGAAGGCCAGATATTCAGCAGATGCGAACTGTTTCATTTATCTCCATTGAACTGTTGCAACTTACACCAATTCAGAGAATCACTCCAATGGACCTGTTCTCCTGCCTTCACACCGAATGTTGCCTAACTAAACAATTAGTTTTACTAATTTAATGGAAACCCTTTCCGTGTTTTCCCACGTGCACTAAGCTCAGTTTCAAGATAAGAAAAGCATGCAGCGGAGATCAGCACTGGCACAGAAAACATTATCCAGGCTGAAGTCAAAGGGTGAATGACCACAGTAGCTGCAACTTGCAAAATTCCTAACTCTCCTTGGATGGGAAATTTGGACAAAGGGACAGGAAATTCCACAGTACTGATAAAAAAAATAAAGCAAAATAGTGTGATGCTAGCAAGTATAGCTTCACCTTGCAAGTATAGCTTCACCTTGCAATAGCACTGCTTTTTATTGGGGGGATGGTTGGACTGGATGATCCCTGAGGTCTCTTCCAACCTTAATGATTCTATGATTCTATGATTCTATAGTGGTTCCACCTCTGACTTGTCAGGGGTCGAAAAGGATGTTGATCCAATTGCCACTACCTCGTACTCCAGTCTCTTATAAAGTTGGCAGTGATTTTGCATGTCTGAAAGCTTCATGGAAGCCAGACACTTGCTGTACCACTGCAAGATTATTGTCTCTCAGGTCCTGTTGCTCTATGACTTCTACAGAAGACCCATTTCCCTCCTCTGCTGGAGTACTAGTGAACAGAATATGGGAGGAAACAGGCTTCATTTAGATGTGGAAGGACTAGCATGACTAAATAATAACCTGTGCATCATGCAGTTTCCAGTGAAACTGATGGGGAGAAAAAGACTACAGATTTGAGAATTAAATTTTCTATCCTTCTCTCCTGGGATTTACCATGCTCTCAGATAGGATCTGGACTTTCTAGCGGATGTCTCTTTTTTGTGCTCTCATTTCACTTGACCACCCTGTGTTCAAATCTGCTAATGGAAGCACATAGCCCTGAACAGAGAACTTATGCATAGAAAGTAAGACTTTTCTTCATAGCTGTCTTGGAATAACTTTTAATGGATTAACTGGTTAAAGAAAGGAATGGAACAAGTAGAAATAGTTTATGTTTGGATATTTTGTTTAAGAACCCCCTAACACATATACACATCCTATTCTTATTGACCTGGGAAAACAACTAGGAAGTTAATGAAGCAACCAGTCACCCTAATATGAAGACTACTAGCCACCCTGAAGAAAAGGACATACATGAATGAACAGGCTTCCTACTCCTTCTTCTAAAAATGCTCCCCTCACATAGACCTGAGACCAAATCCAGTGTAATGACACATTCATGCTAGTACTGAACATTTTGAAAGGTTAAACGTAGAATTGAATGGCAATCTCAGACCATATTCTCTCCTTAGCTGCGGCATACATACCGGGATGCATTCCTCAACTGTTGTTAATTTAAAGGGTTTGAGGCTGAATAAAGGAGATTCTGGAAATGTCATGTTGGTCCATGTGGGTTAACTTAGTCTGAGGTATCTGCGTTTTCAGTTTGAGGATTCAAAGTGGCTTGGTGGAAGACTCTCATTTGCTTTTTTTCCCTCTCTATTATTTCTCTTTAACCTGAAAATCAAGAGGACTAAGATTTAATATTAGAATTCTGTGCAGCAGATTATTAGCAGATTATTATGAAAAAGAATTCGTACTTTAGATCATGAAAAAGTGAGGAGTTTTTAGATGTGTGTAGAAAGAAAACAAAATGTTTTCTGTTTGGGGCATTGCATAGTGTAAGAACACTGTAATTTGTATTTAACTAGGAATTGTGCTAAGAAGAAATCATGCAGATTTCAGATTTGCCATGTGCCACAGGAAAGCATCTGTATCCAGACAGTTAAGATTTTAGAAAGATTATTTTGGCTTTTGCTTTTGTAATAGAAACCTCAGGCCTATATTATTATCTACCCAACTATCTAGGCTCATTGTCTTCAAGCTTTTAACATGTGTTCTTAACTATGTTTTCAGGAATCACTGTAAATATCTTTTTTGTTTGGTAATATGTTTCTTCTTTATTCCTTTGTCCACTTGGGAGCTACACAATTCTGAGTAAGCATCCCTGTAGAGAAAGAATATCCCACTGCTCAAAAATTTTTTACTTTGCTGAGTTCTGTTTTCATTTAGATGCATAGCCAAAATTCCATACTTGATCAGAGCAGCGGTATAGTTAGCCCAGTATCCTGTCTTTAAGAAAAGCTGGTAACAGATGCTGCATAGGAAGGGGAAAGGAATGCCCCAGTTAGTAACCCAGGGGTAACCTGCCTCTGGGGAAAGATTGCTCCCCAAGCCACAACAGTTTGAGACAGACTTATGCCCTCAAGTATAAAGTTTTATTCCCTTTCAAAAACTGCAGTTTTGAAAAATAGCTATCATAATTTCCCAAAACTTTTTGTGAAGTATCTGTTTCTTCACAGAGTCCCATTAAGTCCTTGCCTCCACAGTTTGTATGGTGACAATGAGTTCAATAAGCCAATTATGCTCAGTTATGAAATAGATTTCCTTTCTTTCACTTTTCTGTTTGATCCTTTTCAATTTAATTAAATGGTCAAAATTTAAAGTATATTTTTCCATCTTGAAAAATAAATCCTTCATTGTAACTTTTCAGAAAATAGCCTATCGAGTTCTTTACTTTCATTTGGAATAATTCTGAGCTTTTACACTGATGAGAGATTGTTTAAGTAACCATCTGACTTATCTGCTGTAGAAACAATATTTTAAAGATGCAATTTTCTGTGAAAGAAGCTAGTTCAACATGTAATTCTTTTCTGTCTTTGATGGATCATTTGCTCAGACATAATGAATTCTGCTGAATCTGATAACTTTATTTCTCATGAAGTAATCACAGTAAAATAATGAGTTACTGTATCATCACTTCTGCTTTGTTTCTCATAGCTTGCCTTTTTCATTTGAAAAAAGTCCTTGAGTTCTTGATTAGTCTTCTTGGCTTAAAGGACTTGTCTTTTGCCAGGTTGAAAGAAAAAAATTATTCAGATTCTTTACTTTTGATTCACCATTGCTCTGAAATAATGAATGGTAGCCTTTCTTATAATGACCGAAAACATCAAGGGTGGCTTCCTACTCACCATGAAAAGACATAGGTCCAGCTTTTTCATTGGGATAAAAAACTTGTTAATAAAATCAGCACAGTGGTTCAGGTATGTTAGCCTGTTAGACCTCCGACGGGAAAGTCACAGATCTTAAGAAGAAGAAGAAGAAGAAAGGGAAGGAGAAACAGAGATTCATNGTATCAAACAAAAGAAAAGAATGTTACAGTCAGTTCTCTCCCACCAAATTTGCCTCTGCCCAGTTCAATGCCGATACCACTGCTCAGGTCAGAGATTATTAAAATGCAATAAAGTGACAATATTTCCAGAAACCTGGAACCATCCTGGAACTACCTGAAGAATTTTTCTCAAAGGGACTAATCGAAAACGCACAAAAGTAAAAAGGGTCTTTTGCACTGATTTCAAGAACCATTCAATTATACCATAATCCTAATTGTTGAAACAAATGCTGAACTGGTTGTTGGCAAAGTATTTGAGGGGAAGCCACTACTACTGTTACTAACAGAATTTATCATTAATAGAAACAAGATACCACACTGCACTCACTGACATGGTAACAATACCTTTCTGTCCGATAACTTTGTGCAATGAAAAATATCACTAGCTTGAGATTTTTGAAATGTTTGAAGAGTTAAAATTCATCAGAAGTTTGAAACCTGTTGTATTAAAACTACCAGAAAGCACTTGTATTTACTTCTCAATCAGTATATTTTAAAAGTACGTGCACTTTTTCAAATGCTATTTCACGTCCTATGCCTAGTGATGACCTCTGCTATCTGTGCTGGACTTAGGTATTATTTTTAACTGAAAGGAGATCTCTTTAATCAGCTTTAAAAACATTGTGAACTGAAACTGCTCTTATTTAAAAGTTTAACTTTACTTTCATCAATTTATAATCAGAGTTCCTTTGGTATGTTTGATTCCTGACAAACAAGGATAAAAGTCTTGTGCCCCCATTGCTAATGAGATGATAAAACAGCAGGGATCAAGTTTTTAATTACTACAGGCTATGCACTGGAGAGGTACCAATGATATTTTCTATTGCATGTCTAAGTTGTAACTTCAGGCTTATGACAGTCATGCTGTGTTCCTCTGCCTTTGATGATCACTCATCTTTGTCTCCTGAGAACATACAAAAATTTCTGAGCTCGGATCCTGGGGGGCTTGCAATTATTGCTGTAACCTGGCACAGGTTCCAGTGTAGTACCATTGCTGCTCAGCGAGGATCTGATGTCTGAACCGAGGATAGGACATGCAAAACATCTATGAACTTTTCTTCTCACACAATCTGGATTCTCAATCTAACTGTATTCAAGTCCCTTTAATAATTATGCTTTTAATTAAGCTGGAGAATCATTTAATATTGTTTCATTTTTTCCTATTAGAAGCAGAATCTTCCACCTTCTCATACATTAAGAATCACAGCCACAGGCACGCAGCAATACACATTTTTGGCACTAGGGGACTCAGGTCTTGGAAAATTGACAATATAGGCACATTTTTGGAAATGATCATTATTTCTACCAAGTTTATAAGCTTGTTGAGCAAGTTTTGTTTCTTTGAACAAGATTAATACTGATGCCAGAGATTAAAATGCATTTTCTAGTAATAAATTATTCCATTATTAGAAAGAGAGAGCTGAAGCCAATTTTGCAGACCTATCTTTCCCTTCCTCAGCTTTACAGATCTCTACCACGCTGATCAACCTTCATATATTTGGCCATTATTCTGGTTATTCTAATACTTCTTTTTCCTTTTGCTCCATACCATTGTCTCAGATAAGAGTGAATATTTCTTTTGGCTCCAGTGCAAGCCAAACAAAAGAAGAGCCACTAGTTGTGCTAACACAGTCAAAGCAAAGATGAGACCAGAATAAGGATGTTTGTAAGTTACATGGAAAGTCACCTCTCTCAGTTGCCTCAGGACTGGATCACTGCTTAGATCACCAGAAATTTGTGGGGAGGAAAAACCAGAGGAAGAACACTGAAAGTATCTTCTAACTGAGATTCTATGAGTTTTTTCTCCGAATACAAGGTTTATCTTCTCACAAAAGTTTGTGAAATCTGAACATGAGCCCACCAGATTCTTCAGATCAAGAAGAGTTGTGTCCATACAGGCCATGTACCCACCAAAATTTGCTCTGAACCCACTGCTGATTACTTCTGCCACAGCCGCACAGCTCTGCTACTGTTCCACAGGATCCTACAGACATAATTCCCTTTCAATTCCTTCATGCTGAGAGAGCACTCTGAGTGTTGTGCTTTAACCTAGCAAGTGGCTAAACCAACCACACAGCCGTTTGCTCACTACCCTCCCCAGTGGGTTGAGGGAGAAGATCAAAAAGGAAAAAAAAAAGTAAAACTCATGGATTGAGATAAAGACAGTTTAATAGGACAGAAAAGGAAGATGATGGTGATGATGACAATGACAATGACAAAAACGACGATGATGATGATGATGATAATAATAATAATAATAATGATGATGATAAAAGAATACACAAGTGATGCACAGCACAATTACTCACCACCTGAAGCCAATGCTCAGCTAATTTCCAAGCCTCCCAGCCAACCCCCAGTTATATGTGGAGTTATGACATCATATGGTATGGAATATCCCTTTGGCCCATTGGGGTCAGCTGTCCTGGCCGTGTCCCCTCCCAGCTCCTTGTGCACCCCCAGCCTCCTCGCTGGCAGGGCAGTGTGAGAAGCTGAAAAGTCCTTGACTACTTGGCAACAACCAAAACATCAATGTGTTATCAACATCATTCTCATCCTAAATCCAAGGCACAGCACTATACCTGCTGCTAGGGAGAAAATTAACTCTATCCCTGCTGAATCCAGCACAGTGAGAAAATTATTTCATCCCTATTTTGTGTTGCCATTTTTGTTTTATCTCTGTTTGATGTGAGAGCTAGGTATATCAGCCTTTTTTTCCAAACAAAATGAAGCTGCTACTCCTTTCCTCAGTTTCTTCAGTTTATACTACCTCTGTGCAGCTAAATCTTAACCCAGGAGGGAGTTTGCCATCTGGGGAAGGAGTTAAGACCACAGAAATCGTGATGTCTCCAGCACGAAGTGGAGTCAGGAAGAGGGAAAAAATGAGTCTGGATTGAGAAGCAAAAGTTCCTCCTGTATTTTGCTGAAATACAAAAAATAAGAAAGTATGTTTTCTTTGTCTAATCTTGAAGATTTTACAGTAGCATCGCTTGTGTATGGCAAAAATACCAAAGGAGGTGCCTGCATGCAGAGATATTGCAAAATACCATATGAAAGCAAACTTTAACTAATATATTCATTTCAGCAAGAACTGTGAGTTCTGATCTGGCTTGGATTCTCCAGGGACGGCATGTCAGACAAATGCTACAGAAATCAAGAGACCAGATGACCCACTTCTCTCTAGCTTGAGGATAAAACCCCACTGCTTTGGTAGCCCCATCCAAGCTGGCTGGAAATAATCATTCTTAAGAAAAACAGGGTGGCAACATTAACTTCAAAAAGTACTTCACAAATCCAAAAACTTGTATTAAATAACCAACCATGATTAATGCACTTGGCTGTAGAATTCAATTACATTTTAAAAGTAAATCATGAAGGAGACTTCATACTTGTTTTCGTTCACAACTGAAATGACAGATCAAAAATGTTAATGCTACAACCACTGTACTGACTGGAACCCAAATATAGCTTAAATGCACTGATTTATTTACAAATGTAGGACATCCAAGGAATAGACTATTGTTCTGTGGAGGCTATCATGGCACGTAAGAACTACACAGCTTATATCAGCTCAAACCAATGCATAAACAGAATCAAGAGACATTTAATATGCGACATAATAGCACTTGAAATGAAGTTGACCATAAAATGTGTATAATCTAAACTGCAGAAATCACTCCATTTTAATGATCTGTTTCCTAAAAAGAAAATGTAAGTGTTTAAAAGATTTAGCAAAATGTGTGCATAGATTGAATAAATCATCATGGGTATCAATTATATCTTGAAAATAGTGTACAGCTCTTATAACATCAAGGACTGGTTTTAATTACAGCTGCAGTGTAACTAACATTTTCTTAATTTTAATGAGTGTTGTTCTATTGTGGGATTAACTTGTGCTGAAGCTGAAGAAGCCAAAAGAATTTTGAATTTAAAGAATTCCAAAGAACTTTGAGAGAGAGAACAGCAGATTATTTTGAAATATGTTGGATTTTGGCCCAAATGCTGTTCTACTTTCTCACTCAATGAGACATCTTATGGGAGTACGGCAAACAAGATTTGGCCTTTTTTCCGGAATTGTAAAAAGTAAATATTGCAATGGGCTGCAAGTGCAAAGCTGTAGTAAATTGCTGTCTATATAAGAGAAATTTGCATAACTAAAATGAGTACATTACAGGATTGTAATCCTTAATATAAAGGACCATCAGTAACCAGCTCTTTTAAGTTCCCATGTTTAGTTGTAGGTCATGCTTGATTGACATACTGTATTGTGACTGTGTACCATTGTACTAGCACTGACACAGCAGCAAAATTTCATCAGCTGGGCAAGATATTAAGTGAATATTGTATAAAGATCAAAGAAGGACTTGGAAGACTCCTGAATCAAAAACAAAACCAAAACCCAGTGCGTTTGCATTTATCATCAGTATTTCAAAGCATTTTCAAATGTTATCATTAAAGAATGGTACTTAGAACTTTGAAATTAGTTTACTACAGACCAGAGTAGAGAACCAGTGGTTTGAGAGGTGACAACAGTCCTTTTGTGGGCATGGTGGTTTTAGCCCCCTTCTCTGCCTGGCTTACCCAAAAGGTGATTGTGGCCAACTAATTGCTATTTATACCCAGGATTTTTTTATTTTTGTCCATTCTTAGGCTACCGGTCATGAATGAGGTCTAATATGAGACAAAGACGACTGAATTTATGATCCACAAACAATTTATGGGAAGCAGCTGGTTTTGTGTAAACATGTGAAGTGTTAGTACAGAGACTAGAAGTCGTCATTCAGCCTTGAAAGCAGCCTTGGGAACTCAGGAGCAGAGGGAACATTATATTTCTGTTACGCTAAAACTATGCCATTATTAAACTAAAGTAAGAATTCCAAACCGAAATATTCATATTTGCAGAAAAATGAGCATAGTTCTTGAGGCTACTGCCATACCTCAAGCCTATGATTTCTGTCTGCTGAGGACAGAAACATTTGCATTTGGCATCTCATTTTTCTTCAGCGAATTTCTTTCCTCTGACTTTTTCATTAAAAGAGCTGCAGCCTGTATCGAGAACATTTTTTTGCTTATACAAAAGAAAAACTAGATAATAGGTGCTTTTTATGTCAAAAGGTTGTATTGCTTTTCTCCCACTGCTGGGTGGCCGTAATATTTAAGTCATAAATGGGCAAATGTCAAAGCAGGTCTCCTGCAGTGCCTGACTTCCTCTAATAATTAGGTGCTGTTTTATTGTTCTGTGGCTTAGTTGTGAGTACAGCTGTCAGCTGACATAACTGGTAATGGAAGGACGACATTCCTTACAGCTAGACAGCTCCCTTCAAAATTCATGGCATATTTACAACCATCAGATTTGCAGTATCAGGTTCCAGACTATAGCTGTGCACAGCAAAATATTTGGCCCTATGTTACGGCACTGTTAAATGCATGTATTTAGCACCAAAAGTTTACATTCATATAAAATAAGGAGGATCAGACCTTCCATCCAGCTATGTGTGCACCTTGTGTTGTTTCAGAAGAACCAAACAGCTTCACTGCCCAGCTGGGAACTCTCCTTTCCCTGGAATTGCCCCAGGGTGTAACAGAGCTGCGCTGGCCCCAGCTCCCTTTCCTCTAACCCAAGTCTGGAGAGCGCAAGACGAGGAGAAATAAGCTCTGTAGAAAGAGTACCCCCATGGTCCCCAGTCACCGCAGTAGACATTTGGAACGGTAAACCACTAACATAATTTACCAACTTGCCAAAAAGCAAGTACAAAAAAAAAAAGGCAGCTGCAAAAGTTGTTGGGAGCCTATCCATGTGCAGACAGAGGGTTCCAATAAGCATTTGCCCAAGGAAAAATACAACAGCCATTCATGCCTTGCCTGTCTCGTGTGAAAGGTGTTTCACTATCATACCATTCTTTTTCAGAGTCTCTCTGGATTCCCATGATACTTGGGCAAAAAATTTCTGTTGCGTTTGATAACTATGAGGGAGGACCTGCCCATCCTGGCATACCTCTTCTTTGAAGGCTCCAGGCAGCAATGCCAGTTCAGTGCCTGCTAGAAAAGCTTGCTGTGCCAAAGTTATTTCCTGGGCAAAGGGACCTCATGGGAATGAGGGTTTATTGAGTGGTGCTGTTGTGTGGGCCCCACCAGGAGCCAACTGGCTCAAGGTGACTCTTCACAAGGTGTACTGCAAGGACACGGGTCTGTGTCTCCTCTATGCAAGCAGTCATGAGGTGGCACACAGTGACAATCATTCTAGACATCTCTTGTAGCCTGAGCTAATTTGAATATCTCAAGATGCATAGATGTAGGAGATGCTGTTCCTTCTGACACTAGTGGGAGATTTCCTTCACGCTGTGGAAGCCTTGGGTGAAACCGTAAGGGTGGGTTCTCAGAAACAGCCCTCTTCAAGAGGCACTCTTGAAAAGGAAGAGTTACAAATTCTTGCTGCTCCAGCCAAAAGGTACACAAGTTTAATGCTGCAGGATTATTAGCTCTTTGTGTACTTAACAAAACATGTCAGTAATGTTCTGTACAAAAACTTTCCCGTGGCAGCTGTCAGACTTGTTATAAGCTGCAGTTGAGCAACCAGTCAGGACATGTGGTTTTCTTGGGGAGAGGGTAGTTATGAGGATTGTTGTGTTACTTTATTCCAGAAAATCAAATTAGCTCCTTGCTATACCATATTCTAGCAATAGTTTCCTACCAAAAAGACATCCTCGTTCAGCACAGACTTAGGAAAACAAGTCAAAAACAGCTCATTCAAAGCTAGTAGGGTTCAGGAAGGACGTTTAGAAAAAATTGAATCTATACCATCTCAGTCCCTAGCCTTTATTCAAGGAAACCTCCTCTGGTACTAGCGACACCTTTTTTCTGGACAGAGTCTAAGAGGGCAGTCCTGTAGTGCCAGAAGAAAGGTAAGAGTCCAGAGTTTTGGATAGCAAGTGACTTGCCACAGTGTGCTACTGGACACAAAAATTATAAGAAAAAGTCTACTGAGAAGAAAGACAACCACTAATATATCAGTAAATATTAGGGTTTTACTAGAAGTCCCATACTGACCCCGATGAAGATGTTAATTCACTTTATAGGTTATTTGAGTAGGTAAAAACTTGAGTGAAAGAAAGGAAAAATAAAGCAAACAGCATAAGATATTTTTCTGCTTTCTAAACACTGGCTAAGCATTCACCCGACTTTTTGCTAGATAAGAAAGTTCTAGTGGTGGCTATTTGTGAGATACTTAATGCAGTGAGACTTTTTTTTTTTAATTATTTTTGCCCAGGAGACAAATGTGTAATCATATGATTTTTCCCCCTGCTATGTTAAAAATGCATTTATATTTTTTCAAGCACACCCCGATTAAAGAGGGCACATCTGTTTTAAGTCCTTCTTTATGAAAATTACTGAGCTTCCTCTGAAAGCTTATCTTTTAATTTCAAAATTCTTTGTAGCAATAACTTAGATAATAACCAACCATATTTCTGTCTTCTTTAGGAAAAAAAGAGAGAGAGAGAGAGAAAGAAAGAAAGAACCATTTTGAGCTTTGAACTCCCCCTCCCTCCCCTCTTTGGGTCTCCTTTGAAAAGGCCCCCCTCATTTGCGTTTAAAATGGATGTTTCATACTGGTTGATTAGTGTTAGTATGGGATACCAGCCGCTCTGAGCCCAAGGCTCAGCTTGAGATCTGCGGATTATTCATCAACTTCCCCGGCAGGGGGGACCGTTTCTCACTTTCACTGCACAGCAGCAAAGTGTTCAGCTTTGCTTTTTAAGATTTTTTTTTCCCCTTTTCACAAAGTTTTTTTTCTTCCCCCCCTCCCCCCCTTCTTCCCCATGAAGGGGTTACTTGAGTGTACATAACACCAGATCGCTTTTAATACCAAACCTCTCCCTCCCCGGCCAGCTTTCTTGGTCTGAATGGCACATAATGGATCAGGACATATTTACCATATGTCTGTCTGGTTACAACCATTGTTTAAGGCAAAGATCATTTAAATAAGTAAATTGAGACTCGGAGAGGTACTCGATTTTATCACTATATTATGGCCATATTATAGCATCTCTTTTTTTCCTTTTTCCTTGGGTCTGATTGATGTTTTATTTATCATACATTAAGTTAGAAAAGATGTAGAGGATTTATGTTAGGATGTGTCTGTGTTAACAATATTTCAGTAACATTTATCGTCATTGCTGTTAGCATTTTGAGTACCGAGTCTGATCCAGCTCTGAACAGGCTTTTACAAAATTGATATTTGACATCATCTACCTGCGTATATTTGTAATATTTGATTGTTATTATTAATCATACCTACTGAGATAATGATTGTGAACTAATAAAAAGGAGTTCTCCTTGTGCAGAACAAACATAAATAGCAGACAATTTTGTGTGCCTGAAATCTAGCCTACTTACCTGATCTCCCCGAAGATGAGTTCCCTACAAACCCGGGGTGTCTCAGCCTCTCAGCCATTGTGGACACAGGGATAAAACTGCAACATGAACATTTTTTCCAGACATTAGTGAGCATATACATTTTCCTTTGCTCCTTTGTCTCCAGCTGCCTGAAGGCATACATCCTTCCTTGAACACAGTGACTACACACAAAATTATAATGTCTATGAAAAGGCAGAATTTTAACTTTTAACTAAGCCATCTAAAAAAGGCATGGATCTTGATGATTAGTTTAGAAGAATCTATTGCTGATGGAAAGAAACGAGCACCTGCAGAATGTGACCATTCTGTCAATACTTCTGAAGGGAAAGAATATCCTCTAGATATGGCACCTACGATCCCCACCGACAGAGTCCTGATAACTAGTTTGGATCAAACTCTTAACTTTCAGAGAGCAGAGACTGGGTGAGATGATTCACACTTACTAAGACACAGGATGATTTGGTGCGATGCTCACAATCATTAATTCTTCTTGAAATTAAAAGCTACCATGAGCTGAATTTTCCCTCTTTTTTCCTGCTGTCATCCCTGAAAACCCTGGAAAAAAAAAAGATTTATTATCTTCTTTGGTACTTTTAGCGAACTATATTTCTCCTTTGGGACGTCTTTAATCTGCTTACAAGGAGGTTAGTAGGAGTGAGAGGCACAGCACTGCGCAGACTTTGAAAACAAGAACTTCTTTACACCCACACGGGCACCCACCATTCCTCCTTCTTAGTGAATATAAACTAATTATACCTTTTCTCTCTTCGTTACCTTCAAGAGGTTTTGAACCTCTTGGCTGAGCAATCCCACCATGAAACCACTGCATCTAAAAGTCAGATGTGTTCTTTTAAAATACAAATGGCCACAAGCACAGCACACTGTGCCAAGCTCAGTGCTATTGATAGGTATCTGGCATGCTTCTCCAGGAACTGGGACTTTGGTACTCTGGCCAGGTCCTGTATTCCAGGAGGAATTCTCAGGCTTCACTTGTACCCAGCTGCTCAACCACCTATGTCCAGAAGACACAACTATGAGGATCTCAAACTAAATGGTCAAAGAATGATTTTAGGCCCATCCAGGGTTAGACATAGGCTAAAGAAATTACGCAAACTGAAGCTGAGGATTTACTTGTCTAAATCTCACTAAAACCAGTTTGGGGTACTTGAATGTTTCTTTGACATCCATTAATGCATCCTTACTCCTCCTAATTTTGTGTCTGCTGCAGCCATGACCACAGCAGTATCTGAGTGTCATTCAGAATTGCCTCATGTGAATTCTGTCTCTTTCTTCTTTTTCCCAGGAGATATCCATGTAATAACTACAAAAATTTTCATACATACATAGATATATATATACATATATGCATATGTATATGGACCAGAGAAACTAGTAACCAAGCTGTTTGACTCCTGCAGCCAGGAGATGGGTGTTTTCATCACAGACATCAAAAGAAATGTATGAAGGAGGTGGGGATGACAATGAAGCTGATAAGTCAAAGGATATTTCAAAAGATGTTGCAAGATATGGAAAGACATATTTTACATACCATGCTGCATTAGAAATGATGCAGTCCACATAAAATACTCCAGAGAGAACTCAGAGAATACACTGTGTGCCTAGATTTCTTAGGGCCACTTCAGCAGGATAGTGTAAATTGGCACCGCTCCACTGACTTGAATTGATTTGGGCAAATAAATTGCAACAAAAGAGACACCAAAAGAAAACCTAATGAGCCCTCAGTAATTTTATTCAGTTGTGTCTAGAGGCATGGTGATCCTTCAGAAAAAGCATTAGCAATAGTGGTAAAGCCATTTGTACTAGACTCATTTAACACACATCGGCCCAACTCAATTCAAGTCAGTGAAGCCATGTACAAAAGTACATCGTCTGCTTGATGGGATAAATACATTATTAAATATATTCGATAATATATCTATACTTGATACACGTGAGAGCTATGCAATGGGTACCAACATGGGTCAGAATTCAGTCCATAAGAGATTTTATATACAATGCTGTTATTACACAGTGAAATTACTGTTACTGAGCTCAGGATCTTTACTACCATACTGATCACCATGCTTTCCTTTCTCACCCAAGTCCATGTGGTTCATTTGTAACATGGTCCATCAGGCTATGAGATGACATTTTCAAAGTTAACCAAAAGAGGATTTTATAAAGTCGTTGTCTGCAAATATTCTAAGGGAAGTGAGTGAAATGGTGACATGTTTTGCACGTAGGTAGATACAACTTTTATTTAACATAACATAAAAAGTGTGAAAATTATTTAAATTCGATTGCAAAATTAATTATTGGGGTTTTTAAATTGTAAAGCACCATTTGGGCTTTACAGAACCTTCAAAATAAAGAAAATAACTCAGGTATTTATTGTTTTGCTTCAATTTACATTGGTGCTATAAATAGCTGACAAGAAATGATGACAAATAAGCTATTGTAACCCTTTGGGAGTTTATTAGGTCATTTGTGAGAGCGTTGAATAGAGTCATTTGTTGCCCTCAGGTGTCTGAGAGTCTCTTTACCCTTGGGAAAGGAATTTAACAAAGGAGTGTATTTCAAAGAAGGCACTCTGTGTTTTCCACCCTTTTTCTGAAGTGTTTTCAAACACACTCCAAGCTAAAAATTCTCAGAAGTGAGAAAAGGAGGTATATATCAGACGACCCCTGAAGCAGCTGACAATCCCAGGGAGCAGAAGATAGGGTCAGATTCTAGATGCTTGAATCCCAAATACATTTTCACCATAGGAGGCCCTGATTTATTTTTGCTCCACCCACTGGGTGCAAACTTTGAAATGCACAATACAAAAGCGTTGCACTAATGCCCTACTTGCATTTATTTTTTTTTTTAATTTGGCTGCAATGTGACATGTCTTGGTTTTTTGTCTGCTTCCAAAAACACTGGGCAGGTCCTTTGTTACAAAAAGACATTGCATCTGCCTTAATCTATATATCTTCTTAATTAAATAAAGGATTAGCATTTGTTTAGGCTATAATAAAACAGATTGCCAGGCAATATCAATATAGCCATCATAATGAATCTGCTCAACAGCTTTAAGGAAAAAAATAACAACAGTTTTAATTATCTAGGTAGCACCTAGGTAGTTCTCTGGTCCAAAAGCAATGGTCCAGACAATTCCTCCAGTGGGAAGATGGGTAACAAGGAAGTCAAGGGGAAAGGAAAAATGGAAGTGAATCTGGGTGTGTATATTTACTTCCCTGAATGGTAGTGGTGAAATATAACTCATGATTCCTATCTAAAATGCACAGAGTAAGAAGTTTTAGCATCTTGTATTTAGTTTAGGAGATGCTATCCAGGGAATTCACTAGCTCATCATTTCTGCTCAATTAAGATGCTTAGAGATGAAAATCTGGAAATTAAAAGGTTAGTAGTGACAATGAAGAAATAACAACACAGTCTAACCGAGTAGAACAAATTTGCAGTACAGAAGTCCTGAATAAAACAACCAGAAGTTGCTTGGGACCAGGTAGTAAACAAGATGGTTGCTTTATTTTTCCTTAAAGGCTATTGCTGATGGGTCCAAGAAAAGTTTGATCACCTTTGTTTCAGGAAAACCATCCTTCCCATACAAATTTTGCTTAAAATAACTTTTATTTGTACCATCTGTCAGAGGAGTCAGACAGAAATAAGAAAATCTCAGGCTAAAAAAATAGTGCAAACACCTGATTTTGATTAGGCAGCTGTCTAGGGAGCTGTTACAGGCACAGTAGTTAAGAGTAGTGTCACAGGCATCTTTGGCTGAAATAGGGGCAGATGCACTCATGAGAGTCATTGATTGGGCCAGGGATATGTAGAATGATATAAAGTAGAATTCAGCATGATTTTTTCTTCATTAATCATAAAGGATAAATCTTAAGAGTTAGTTTTGTAGTTCATTTCAAATTAATGCTCATCAGTCGTCCAGCATCACCGCTCTATCCGTCACGCTCTATTTGCCACCAGGAGTACAGAAAAACTACAAAAGGCTCAGAGATTTTTATATTTTGGTATTAGGACTCATCTGTATTTCTTGCTCTGTACAACCAGATGTTCTATTTGTCAGTATAAGGCCATAACCCTGGATTTGGTGGGAATCAGTAAAAACTCTTGAAGTTTATAAAAATTTTGTGTCCTAAAAAAAAAATCACTTCTTTTAAAATGTACTTATCGACTTCTAAGGGCTGGAAGCTGGTGCTTTTTATCTTACTGGGAGGCTGGAAGATTTCACTCTGTTTTTATAGCATCTGCCAGTCTCCTTTCCATAGCAGTGTCAGGCAGGAGTTAACTGTATGAGAATGAGAAAAACAGAACAAAGCAATGTGAAAGAGAACCTGTTTTCAAAACATCTTTCTGTGTTCTGGATGGCGTTTTGTTTCCCTTGACAGAAGTCTGAATGCAGTGGGCATTTCTGACCTACATTTTTGGGAGCTGACTATTGCCTGTCTGTGTGTACATAACACATAGCAAAACACTGTCTGTGTTCTCGCTGTGTGCTGCGTGCTCGGATTTGTACGTTCCCAAAGCCCTTCAGAGCTGGTTACAGAGGTTCCCAGACCATCTCAGAGATGGTCTTGCGGGTTTGGTCACTGTATAATTCTTCTGTCACTGAAAAGATCCACTTCAAGCAGTTTATAGCTACAATAGAAACTACCAAAGTATTACAAACTTTGCGTCTGAGTTTAGCAACTAGGGTCTCGATGTAATAAAGATGCCTGGCTATTGGCCAGAGTCCCCCTGCACAGTAAATCAGACCCTGGAGGAGCCCAAAACAGGCAGCATATTGAGCCAGCCTAACATCTGCACATCGGACCTGAGTCCCTCTGTCCCTTCTTCCCATTTACAAATGGATGCAGGCTTGATTCAGTATGGAAAGCTCTGCAGAGTAACAGTAATTCCCCCACCACACTGCCTGAAGTGCATGCACTAGCACATGCCATGGAGGAGGCTACAGTCCTGTTTTCCACCACTCTCAAAAATTATTTCCTGGCACTATTCAGGGCTTCAAGAGTGTCCTGTCATCCACTTAGACTCCACTTGAACCCCCTCTCAAGTGAATGCCCTCCAGCTCTTGTCTTCAAATAGTGGTGTCCATTCTTTTTGATCATACAAGTCATGTAGATTTTTCAAAGGCAGAGCTGATGCTTATGGCCCCTCTTCCCTCCTGCTCTCTCATTTCTTGACTGGATTTGCTGTGCATTCAGTTCACAGGTAATTCATGCAAATAAGCCACCGCATGCTCAAAAGATGCCCAAGATGGAGAATGGCTGAGATTAGGCTGCAGCTATGGGAATAATTTATGTAGCCCACATATCTTATGCTTAGGCTGAATTTGAAAGCAGACAGAAATTAGCTTGTCAGTAGGTGAACGTTCTGATTGTGACTGCTGCTTATTCCTGGGTGCTGTTCATTCCTGGTTACTGCCTCTCTTATGGACCGCTCAGTATCTTGCCTGTATGGTGATGGAGGTAATCCACACACAGCGTGGAGAGACTTGTTTTCTTCTAAGCTGCCTCTTTGGTGCAAGGAACTAGATCAGTTTTGTCATGACAGTTTTGGCTGGGGTATACAAAAAAGTAACTTGGAGTGCCTGAGGAAATCTATAATCAAAAAGTGCAGTGCATATGAAATTAGGCACCTTCAAGTATAGGCAGCAGCTAAGCAGGAGATTCCAGTATCAGTTTGGTATTCAAGTTCTGTATTGTACACTATAAGCACACAGAGTCTGTTCCCCCATGCACCTCAACTGAAAGTTTGTCACGTAAGCCATTTAGGTAATTAAAATCCTTGTGTTTGTTTCTGGAGTGCTTAGAATAAATTAGGAGCTCTGCAGAAACCTGCCAGTGTCCCACTGGACGAAGCCCTGCCTGTCGTTTACTAAAATGACCCAACTATTACGGTAGGGAAATTTAAAATCAGTTGCTCATCTACAGCAAAATTAGTTCAGCTGTGAATTGATTCCCATCAGAGTCCAGATAATGACTCTTGCTGGTTCTCCTGTTATTGACACCTGTGTCAGTAATTCAAGCACACAAATGAAAGACTGAACTAATATGAGAACCAAACTAGCAGTAAGAAACTTATTCAGATCCTGAACTGAATCTCTGGTATCTGAGGTTACATCCGTACTTTGGAAGCAGCTAGAAAAAAGCCACCCCAATTCTTTCTCGTTCTCCTACTCACCACTACCTCCCCAACACAACCACTACTGAGGAAACCAGATGCCATTCCTCTAGAGGGATCAGCTCACCAGTGCAGCCTCTGTTAACATGGTTTTGTACCTTGTGATCCCAGTTCCTCAACAGCTGTGGTTTAGCAGATTGCCTCACTCGTGTGCCCTGAGAGGAAGGTCTAGGCTGAAACATTTCATAATGAAACAATGCACTCACTTTTTTTTTCTCATGCAATCTTTGCATCACTTTATTATGTGGTGCTGTTTTAATTCATTTTACATGTAGGAGAAATATCTTTCCATAGTGACAAATGTGCTTCCTTTAAATATGTAGCAGTAGAGATTGAGCCCTATTAATTTTAACTTACTGTATTATATATCAGATCATTGTGATTGATTAATTCTAAATGAGAGATGCTAAAATAAGATTTAAGGAAAAGGTTTAAAATTGAGATTAAGCCTTCATTATTTTGCTGTTCAATAATTTAAAATGACAGCCTTAAATACGGAGCAATGCATTTAATTTCCAAGGTACTTACTAGACTGCATCTGGAGTGAAGCTAAGTGCTATGACACCACTGAAATATTCATGTTGTCGCAAAGAGGGTGCAATACAAGATGACAAAAGTGACTTCAGGTCTTGACAATCAAATGTAGGAGGAAAAGATATGAAACTTTTATTAATGTCTTTGACGTAATCTAACGAAGTTTCTGGAAACTATGAATCCTTGAAGAAACTCTACACCTGCTGGCCAGGATCATAAAGCATCCATCTACATGGATCCCACAGCATTGAGGGTGGGTCAATAGAGGCTTAACTGTCTGTCTGTGTTTTGGTATCATGGCAACACTGAATTCACAAGCACCCTAACTAAAACCTAAGGCAGCTTGTGATACATCCACTGAAACTGTGAAAACTGACACGTGTCTTTGCTTACGTAGGCTACAAATCATGTTTGCTGATGCTTCCAATTTGTGCGAGTGCTATATGGAGTATATACCTTCTACACCTGCTGTGTGAAGTTCCCGAGAAAGCCAAGTTTTCAAGAGTGCAGCAGTCAGTCTTAAGAATTATATTTTATCCAGATGACTTACATGAATGCAGCGGAAGACTATGAGTAAGTCCCTTGAGGAATGAAGTACATGTTTAAATGCTACGTCCTTTGAAAAAGGTCAGGGAGCTCCAAATGATCATACTTTATTTTCCTTGTAAATACAATAGAGACAGTCACCTTAATGCAATAAAATTTTCAGATTAAATAAACTGCTATGGAGACAGAACATAAGGTGTGTGGTTTTGCTGATGCAGCTACCCAGGTGTGGAAGACATGTAGAAACATGTTTGATACTTAGCTGTGCTCTTCCCCTCCTGTCAACCCTGCAGACCAGACTTTGTATTTGTAGGGAGCCTGGAGTAAAGTGCTTTTTCAGTTACCTTACTACTATACTGAGGAATTTTCTCTGCACTTATGTAACTCAGGATATCACTTGTGGATTTGTGTTCTTGGTTCTTATGAGAGTGCATTTGCCAGATAACCAAGAACTTGACCCATCTTTCAAAAGAAATTGTCTGAATAGTGAATTGAATTTGTTAATTCACGTGCTTAGATAGTCCTCCAGGTTGTGCCTGTGCACCTGATACCGTGCTCAGAGGAGAAGCCACACTAACCTCCGTCTCCGTGTCAGTAAGACCACTACAGAAGCTCAGTGCTGTGGTCATACGTAAATGCTTTGCTGCAAGTCCACTCATTCTCATGCACAGCGCTGACAGAGGTTTCAATGAAAACATTTCAAAAATGATTTTGCAACTTAAGAAAACATACTTCAGCAATTACCATTTCCTTTACCATGAAACCAAATTCACTGTACATTACAGCTTTAAAGCTGAGATCTAAGGTTCAGATCAACTCTTTAATCCTGACTGTGGCTTCGGGTACTTCCTGATATTTATGAGAAATGCTCCAGGCCTGCAGCTGGGCTTTGAACAAAAAAATAATGAACTTCGTTGACTGTGAAGAAAGTTCTACACTATTTTAAAGAAAAGTTAAGCAGTGACATTTTTTAATCCAACACTAAATCACATAACCCAAATTCTCTGCATAATTCAGGAATGTTCAGAGCAATAAAAAGACAATTAGATCAAACTGGGCTGCTAAATGAGCTGAAATCAATTTATCTAAACTTGAGAGCACTTGCTAGTCTCTCTCCAGAGACATCCCATTGCTTTTTGGAATAATACAATATTTTGTGTATAATACCTGAATCAAAAGGCTGTTTCAGTTCTACCCTAACATATTCCATACACTAATTCACCATCGCCTCTTATTACTTTAAAAATATAGATAATAAAGGATAGAACCACATCTTATAGAATTCCCCACTTATTTATAAAATACACTTTAGAAATCTAATTATAGTATTAACTTCTGGAGGCCTTGTTCCTGCCTATATAATGTGACCTCACCGTTTAATGTGGATATTTATTGAGAAATTACATCAAATCGCTTTGCTCAGGATTTGGGTACAAATTAAATGTCAGCTAGGACTGATGTGAATTTGTAACGGGCAAAAATTAGCAGAAAACAGAGTTAAGTTGATACAGCACAGGAAATTTTGGCAGGGATATGATGGTTTGTAAATAAGAGGCCATTTTCTCTTCAGGAAAAGAGGGCTCAGGGCACAGTCTGACAAAACAGGGCTTGGAATGAGCAGCAATGATAACAGCAGTGATTAGATACCCTGGTAAACAGGGAACACATGAAACAGAAAAACAGTTTGCTTCTCCTGAAGCAAAATGCATTGTTATCAAGGGGAGCAGGAGAGAGTCCTACACAGATTCCAAGAATAGAGTGAATGATGTTTTAAGAGAAGAGTTACCAACAAGAAGGGCTCAGACAAAAGAACTAAGGATCTGAAAGAAAAGCAGAAATTAGGGATGAAGAAAAATAGACTAGAGAACAGCAGAGGAAATACAAAGTTGAAAACTCTATTTTCCCTCTTCTTGAGAGAAACCGCCTGCATTATATTTGTTAGGCAGTGAATTGGGTATTCCTTAGTAGCAAATTTTTTCCCGTAACATGCCTTTTGCTTTCTGTTTTAGGATGTAAATACCAGTTTCTCTGCCACTCCATACTTTACCCAAGGTAGTAAGTAAACCAGGCTCCACTGTGGAGGCAGATCAGTTCCTCTATCCCAAGCATAATTGTAGTAAATTAAATGTGACATTAAAAACTTGCATTGGGAAAAAGCAGGACTGTTAACTCGTGAGATATTATTTCGGGTACTCAGGCTTTAAAACCTTGCCTCCCTCGCTTTAGAAAAATCTAATTAAGAATGTAAAAACACTGTGGTTCAGATTTCTGAATACTTAATAACTACCACAGAAACTTGAATTTTAAAGTTTATTTTTGAACAATTCCCATTTGAAATTTTTTAACAAATATTTAATAAGTTTCAGGAGCAATATGTTGTGCTTTTAAAATCTAGCGGCACATACGAGTTGCTGAGTTCTGTTGTGAAGTGTTCCTCATTTTTTCTTGCTTCATCACAGCAGACAATACTTTTTATTGATATCTTGAGGCACTGCCTTTTCTGGGGCTAGAACCAAAACAGCTACCAATACTTGGACTTGGTGTTACAAGAAAGACATGAACACAAGAGTTCAACTTACACTGCTAGGAGTGTGCAATACACTTAAACATTACACTAAAGGTACAGAAGTGAGTATTTTCTTCAGTGTGTGTTTTGGAATCACTTGTTTATTTACCATTCAGAATCCCAAAGTGCTGCTAACTACACAAGTTAACAGCTGTCTGCTACTAAAGTTCCTGGCTCCTACCTCCTCAGGCTTCTTTTTCCTGTTTATACTTGTACATCAAATGAGCCTTTGGAAAAATCCCTGATTTTCTTTTGTTCTGTTTTCTTTGTTCTGTTTCCATGCAGTCTTTTCCCCTTTGGAGATGACATGTATGGGAAATGGCTTATTGTAGCAACAGGAGACAGAAGGCAAAAACAATTGCATCATGGGTAAAACAAACATCAAAGAACGTGCAAGCCAAATAGCTGCAAAAAAATTATTTCATATGTGGTATTTTGACATGTTGAAGTCCAGCATTGGTAATTTTTTTAGCAACGCAGAAAAAGGAAAATGCAAACAGTTATCATGTTAAAAATCTTGGTTTTCTCCATGTTTCTGAGAATTCAGCCAGGACTAAGGACATGCTGCACCTGTTGCAGTTGGTCCATTGCCATTTCCATGTTCCCTCTGACTGGGAAAATTCATGAAGCCTACCTGTAGAGTCACAGTTTTAACTGGGCTTGAATTGCTTAAAAAAAAAAAAAAAAGCAAGTCTGGCAGACTGTGAAAACCAAATTGGAACCTATCTTTCATTAAGTACTAATTAACTGTCTGACAACCCACGTATAAAAATGAGGGTGCTTATTGTTGATGTTTATTTTCACTTTATAAGAAATTGCTGTAGGTAGCCAGCCTGATTAAATACTTTTAACAACTCCCATCGAAAGATAATTAAGTTCTGCAGGGAAATGTAAGGAATTTGGCATAAAAAAATAAACATTAAGTACCACAGGTATTTTAAATGAATAAACAAACATAACTATTTCTAACACAGGCATTCTGCTTTCTCATGATTTACGTAATGTAAATGACTTTGACAACATCTTTAAATTCTGTTTATCTTTAAATACTGCTGAGCCAAGAAAATCCGCATATTGTGTTTCTGCAGCTTTAACCCTCTGACCCACTGGAGAGTTCTGCAGGCTACAGAGCAATAAAAGTTCCCACTGTGGGTAAAGAGCCTGTGGCAAGCAGTAATCAGCGCTCTTAAAAGCACTGAACATGCCCCATCTAACTGTATCTATTGAGTTTGTTAAATAATTATCCAGATTTATACGTGAATAATAAAAATCACATGCTAAAAGTACTTCAGCTATCTTTAAGCAGCAATATCCACACTCATAGTTCAAAAGCTCTTCTTTTTGACTTGTAAAAGAGAATCTCGCTTCCTCAGTGGGTTGCTATGCTGACATCAATGAGAAGCACAACAAAACTGGCTTTAGGGACAAACTGACAATCTAAATCAAACAAAAAGTGGTATTTGTATTATTTATGTTCAGTATTAACACTGGCACCTATTTCTACCTGGAATAACAGAACAAGGAAAAGGAGCCTTGTTCTCTATTTACTGCAGGTACCTGAAAAATGGTAAATCACCTCATGAGATCAGAATCGTCCTTTATAGAGGTAAGGTTTTAATTAGATGTTATTTCTTGTCCCTTGAAGTCAGTGTCTCCAGATGCATCACAGCCACGTAACCTCGAGTTAATTCCCACTTCAGGCCGCTCACTTTCAACTCATAGGATTTGCTAGTTCTGTTGTGAGGTATCTAAAATACAAGTTGTGATTCTCTGTAACAACCAGAGCAATTGAGTCAGCCTTGGTACTTAGGCAAGGGCACTTCTTTTCCTTCCATTCGATGGCTGGTCTGCTGAAGAACGTACCTCAATGGAAGGACGGTTGCTTACACGTTTTGGGACTGTTGATGCTCAACCGAACAGTGCCGAAGTCATCCCTGCCGACAGTTTCCATGCTCTGCACATTGTGTCCATTGCCAAGAATTCCTGTCTGTATCCTGTGTACCTCTGGAAACGAGCAGGAAGGTGAAGCGGCACCGCTGTAAATGTTGCTGACAAATGCAGTCCTTCACTGGAACAAATAGAGAGTTTTATTTGCTGTTTTATTGCTCCACCTTCTGGTTAACTTATTTTTCAAGCAAGAAGTGGGATGAGGAAGAGGTAATTTTTAGGGAAAAGTCTCCCCTCACAAAGGTGACACGGGGCCGCTCAACAGCCCGGGCCGCCACACCAGGGCACGAACACCTGCAGGCGGCAGCGGGGGTGGCGGTGCCCGAGGGGCCCTTTCCTGCCAGGGCTGTCCGGAGCTGGCGGGGCGGCCGGGGAGGGAATCCCCAGCCCTCAGAATGCGGAGAGCAGCGAGGCAGCACCCCACGGCGAGGCGCCGACCGCCAGCTTGATTGGCCGCCCGCAGAAGCAAGCGGGCAGCACCAACCCCTGCCTCCAGGCGGGAACAGAGGTTGACCCTTCGGCTGCCTCCGGCTCCGCCCGCCGCGGCCGGCCGTGCCCTTCGGGACTCTTCGGCACCTCTCGGGTCTCGGAGCCAATCGGAGGAGAGGGTGCGTTCCCGCCTTGCACTGCTAGCGCGTGCTGCCGGGAAAGCATGCGCCTGCGCGGGGCCCGATCGCCCTGAGGGGCGGGAGGTGGCGGCGGGGGGGTTTTGTGCCCAGGGGACGGGGCTGCGGGCACCTGCGGCTGTAGTGGCAGTTGGCCCTAGCGGGAACAAAGTTCGTGGCGTCGTGAAGAGGACAGCCTGTTGTATATCGTTGGAGTGGGAGCAGAGTCCCGTTGCGGCCTGGGGGCAGGCTGAGGTAACGCCGAGGGCCTCAGGGCGGGCGGTGAAGGGGGGCGCCCCTGGGCGCAGCGTTTGGCTCTGCAAACTGCTGGAGGCTGGCGGAGAAGTGAGAGCTGAGCCCATGCGGTGGGGAATGGTCACTGTGGGGGGGAGACGGTGGACAGGCCTCTGGGGGCAGTTTGCAAATCCTGCCATGCTTTCCAATCTAGTTGACTTTCTTCACAGCTTAAGAATTTGTGGTGGGCTGTGCCAGTCAGTTCAGATTTGACCATAAGGAGCTGTAACTTCCCCCACAGTACCTGTTGTAGCTGTGTTAGTGTGAAGAACCAAGAGCAGGAGAGTTTGGAAGAGGAGGATATATTTTACTGAGCCAGTTGAAATTAAACAGGCAAATGCAGTTGTGTTGCTCATAATATTTATTAGAGTAAGGATGGAGAAAGAGAAGATTGAACACTAATGCTGAAGGTGGTTTGTCTTAGAAGAGAAGATGACAGGAAGAGCTAGAGCCAGAGCCAGAGGAAGACCTCCAGGACAGGAGACTGCCCTTCCTTCTGTAGGAGCTGCATCTGTAAGTTGGTTCTCTTTTTAATTAGCACAGCTAGGCTTTGAAATGCCATAGCTCAACCACTTCCTTGTTTAGTATCAGGTGTGTATGCTAGATGATATATGTCTGTATGTATATATAATGTCAGGTAGGTACTTACTTTAACTCCTTTTTTATTAAGGATTTTTTTATGCTTACAAACAAGTATTCTGTTGTGATATGGTTGTCATAATAGAGCCAGTGGAAATTGGTAGATGTTTTCATAAGTCTACTTTGTCCACTGTGATACCCTGCAGAGCTTATTAGGCTGCTGCTATTGATGTGTATTTGGACAGAATCTAGGTCTGGCAGGTGTTCTAATCTGTTCCTGTTGGATTTAATTTCAATATCAAGGACTTTCTGTCTCTGCATTCGAACTAGTGTTTAGGGCTTGTTTTGTGTATATGTGCCCTGTCAAACTGTAGCTTGAAAATGGCTGGTACTTCATTTGCAACCATTGTCACGTGCTTGGAGATTTTTTTTTTCTTAAAAGCAGTTCCTCAAATTTGTCAGTTAATAATCTTTCATTTGAGAATGTGATAAGACTGGAGGAGTGTTCCCAGTACGTTTCCTGCCAGTGTCAGATGAGTGTAAACCCCTATAGAAGGTAGTTTACAGTTCTGTTTCTCAAATAGTGAAATGTGTCTTGCATTAGCGGTAACGTTGATGCACCTCTTGAACCTGGAGTGGAATTTATAATCTTAAGAGACCTGATTACTTCAAACTTGGTCTCTCTGACTTGAATAGAATTGCTAGCAGAAGTCAGGAGGTGATATGAGTGTCGTGCCGTGGGTGAAGAGAAAAGTAAAGGAAAGGGTGAGGCTTAGGTACTTTACATGAACTGTGAATATTGATGCAGTCTGAGCAGAGAAAAGTCTGGTTTGACTTTTTTTTTTTTTTTTTTTTTTTAGANGCCACTGTTTAACATGTAGGGGTGTATAATCTCCCTCCAAGAGGGTTAGTTCCAGAAGTGTTTCCAAAGACTTCTAGAAAAGAGGTTATGGAATGAATAAGAGGGTTTATATGAGATGTTTGGAAAATGAGGGCTTAGGCATGCAATCTGTCTCAGAGTAGGACAGGATAGAGCCAGGCTGGCCCTCTAGCTCAGTTTTCATGATCATGCTTGGTATTGCCTGCTTACACTTAGAGAAATTGGTTACTTCTAGAGGGACTAACTTATGGGGCAGACTGCAACGCACTGACATGAAACTCTGAATTGTGGGATTGCTCATGGCTGAAGGTTGTGTACTGCAGTTCTTCCAGGCATGACACATTTTGATATTATTTATTCACTAGGCATTTAAATTGCAAAAACTGGTTTTATAAAATGAATTGTCATCTACTTGAGTATCAGATGGATTGTTAAAATGAGAAGTCTGGAAATTTTACTCAGAGCTTGGAAAGAACATATTTGCTTTTACTACTAGTTAAATGAATATTAACTAGCAAAAAAAATTTCCTGATCCCCATTATTTTGGAATTTGATGTACGGAGTAATAGCTTACACTTAATATAGGAAAAGAGATTTAACTTTATGTAACTGTTATGCTTGGGTATTTCACTATTCTGTACTTGGTTAGTGACTTTTTTTTTGCTGTACTCTTGGAAGTATATTGTTTCTTCAGTTGCAGTAGGAAAAGTTATTCCCAACTATTGCAGATTCAGCAGACTTTGCCAAGTCAGCCACCTGGCCGTCAGCAACCTCCGCAACCGCGTGGTCCTCCATCTGTATTGGAAGAGCCTGGTGGCCGTGGACGACAGAGGGGTCCTCAGAGTGTTCCAGCAGGCCAGAATGGGAGAAGGCCAGAAGGTCAGAAAGGGTGAAAAAGCTCATTGCCCACAAGAGCAAGTCTTTTGAATAGAAGGAAATTGCGACATTCTTTAGACTGTATTTCTAGTTTTTCTTTTCAAAATGAAATTTATTGCTAAGATTTGGAAAAGTTCACGGTACATACCTTGTGATGGTAGTGTTGCCATTCTAAGGTGCAGGAATCCTAACTGAAGCAGGAATTCTGAAAACTATCTTAAGTTCAATTTCCTCCATCTGTACCATCTCCTCTATCAAAATAGTTTTAAAAAAATAAATTGGAAAACATTTGGCACAATTAACTGCATGAATCCCAATAATAAATTTCGTGTTGATATTTCATTTTTTTTCTTGAATCTTAATAAGGAAATTAAACTTTCTTACCTATTTTGCATCCCAGTGTATTTAAACATTTCAGTTCCAGCTGGAGCTGAAATGAAATATCTGTCCTCCCTGTGTTTGCAGAAGAGATTTGGAGGGTTTACATCTTTTTTTCATTTGGCTAGTGAGTTCTTCTATTTGCTTACTAGTTAACTGTCTGTAAATCTTAGGAAGCTAATATATGTTACCTGCATGCTGTTTTTAAGTTATTTTACTGCATAGCAAAAGCTGAAACTTAACATTTCATGTTTTCTCTTAGTTTTTTGTATATATGTGACTTTCAAAAATTAGTTTTATTTAATTCTTATTTGTATACAAAACTTGATCATAATTCTTCTTCTTCCTCAAATTTCAAAATAGGATTACAGATTTCGGCAGGATTTCAGGAATTGTCTTTAGTAGATAGGGGTGGACGTCGCAGAGATTTCCATGACCTTGGAGTAAATACTCGGCAAACCATAGAACATGTTCAAGAATCAAAAACTGGTATGTTCAGATTAAACTATAGACATATGAACAAGTTGAAATGAAAAAGTGTTGTTTTGTTTCTGCTTTTAGTATTCCCTAGAGAACCAAATTAAAAAAAAAAGTCTTCATTGTGTACTAGAAAAAGTTACTGTTCCTCTTCAGATATTGGGAGCGACTTGTAAGATGATGTGTTTGATGGCAAAGTGCTTCTGACAGAAGTGTAGTGTTTTAAATTGCAACTATTTAGATGTAAGTGCTGATCATTGTACATTCCTGATGTCCATCTCTTCAAGCAGGATTTCGTAGGTTTCCTTCTAGAAGTTTGAGTTTGTAATGCATTGACTTAACCAAATTCATAAAGATCTCCTAATGTGGAATTTGAAACCTCTTCAGAAACTTTTTAGTTTAAATAAAAGGTGATATACTTCTTTTCCTTGAGGTGAAGTCATGCATATGAAAAGAAATAAAAGGAGGCTGTCATGATGGTCCTGCCTTCTTGCTAAATGCAATTGTTCTTAATGTTTAGCAGGGCAGGTTCTGTGCTGGTAATAGTTTTGTATTGCAAGTGAGGCATCCCAACAATATAACAGCAAGTGTAGACCACTTTTGCTTAACTGAATGGTAACTGAAGCATGCCATGGGCCCAGAAACGGTAGCACTTAGTTCTGCTCAAGTCACTTTGGGCGAGCAGCAGTATAGCTGTTGTCTTTTTCACCTAGATTTTCTATCTAGAGCTGTGCTGGTGCTCGATCACGGTTTGCTGTACTTAGGCAGCTGTATTGCTGACCTTTTGTTTCCTCTCTGTAGCTTTGTACAGTTTTCAAGTATAATGTACACAGTTTGCATGTGGTAGGATTTTTTCATCTGGGGTGTTGTTTTTCAGACAGGAAAAAATGAGTAATGAAAACTAAATGAATGATCCATAATTGTCTGCAATGTATTTTTTATTAGACTTTTGTCTTTAAAAGAAATTGAAATGAGACATGAAAAAATAGGAAGAAATAGAATCATAGAATCATTATACTTTAATTGATCTAGAATTAGTTCTTACTGCTGTGTTTTGTTTTTTTTGTTTGCTTGTTGTTACATTTAAAATATCTTGAAATATGAAAAGAAATGTCATTTGTCACATATGAATGGGAATATGGTTATCTCTAGTGATTAGTACTGTTAGTTTTCTATGTTTATGATTGATGTAAAGAAAGATTAATTTGTCAACAAAGAAAGTTTAAGTTTTGGTGGAAATTAATCTCTCTAGTACCTGGTACTTTGGGAGACAGGTTACTGATCTAAATACCTACCTCATTTGATGTGAGAGTTCTCATGACAAGTGAAGGAATTATAAAAAGCTCTAATAAGCAGGTGAATGTCTAGGATCGCGCTATGCCTATGTGAGTATTTCCTACAGCTTACTGAGCTAGAGCAATTGCAGAACACAACTGACCTCTAATCTTGTCTGAATGCGTTAGTTTTTTTTAACATTTATCAAAGCGCTGAATTACTATAAACTGGTAAAATTTTGTAACTGTGAAGATGTTTGCCTCTCATTTTAGGTTCTTCAGGTGTTAAGATAAAATTAACCGCAAACCACTTTCGTTTGGTATCTCGACCCCAGTGGGCTTTATATCAGTACCATGTTGGCTATAGTCCTGAGATGGAAGCACGTCGTCTCCGATCAGCTTTGCTCTTTCAGCATGAAGAGCTGATTGGAAAGACACATGCATTTGATGGATCAATATTATTCTTGCCAAAAAAACTACCTAACAAGGTGTGTTACAAGAATGATATTTTATTTTTTATTTTGACTTGCATTTTGTGATGGTTCTTGTTTCTCGCTGGTCTGGGTGAGGTTAGAGCATTGATGTCCCATGAGAAACATTTAGTTGGATTGACTGTTACATAAGTTAATTTGCTTGTGCACAGTATTTTTCAGTTTTTTTTCTGCTTAGACCTTTTCATAACTTGTGTATTTTAATACCCAACATAATTGAAAGGATGGATGTATTGGGTGCATGTGGCAACATTTTGGTAGCTGGGGGAGGTCTGGGGTGGCCCCTGTGGGAAGAGGTTAGGGCCTGCGCTGTGCCTTACACAGCCGTTTCCAGCTGGCTTCACAATGGACCCACCACAGGCCAAAGTTGAGCCCATCAGCAGAGTTGATGGTACCTCTGTGTATTTAAAAAGGGGGGAAAAAAATGCCAGAGCAGAAGAAAAGTATGAGAAGAAAGCCGCAGCACAGGGAAAATGCCACTGATGGTAACCCTTGCCTCCCCCTTCCTCTGCCCCTTGTGCCACTCTGCCTTGCTGAATGGACTGCGTGTGTAACCAGTGGTGTTAACAGAGAGGGGCAGAGGAGTCTGGAGTGAAGTTGAGCCTGGAAAAGGGAGAGAAGGAAGATGTTTTCACTCTGTGCTTTAATGTTTGTCTTTTGCCTCCCAGTACTTGAATTAGTAATTATATATGTATAAATTGGCAACATTTTATCTCCTCAAGTTGAGTCTTTCCTGCAATGGTAACTGATAAGTGATCTCCCTGTCTTCACCTTGATTTCAGCTGCTTTGGGGATAGCCTCCATTCTGCTCCAGTAATTGTCTTCATCCAAATGAACAAAGCATTTTAGGTTGTAGTGTACAGCCACAGTAGGAAATTGAATTCCTGTTTAGGCAAATTCTTGAATTATTACTTAAAATCTTAATGTGCAAATCCAATTCGGTATTAATGGACTGAGGTCCAGATATATCCCTGTTTGCGTATAATTTTATTACCTAACTTCACTTTCTTAGGTTTCTGAAGTCTTTAGTAGGACTCGAACTGGAGAGGATGTGAAGATAACAATCACGTTGACTAATGAGTTGCCACCTACTTCACCTACATGTCTGCAATTTTACAACATCATTTTTAGAAGGTTTGCTGTTCAACTTATGTTTTTATAAGAAGTCATTCTAAAAATCTGACTTAAGTTTTTCTTTTTTGAAGAGTGGACTGCAAATTAATATCAGAAATGTAAATTTTTAAGCCTTTGTAGCTACTGTTATTATGTCTCCAGCCGCGTCGGACAACATTTTAACATGCGCTTATATGTGTGTTACTGGTACATGTTAGTGTGAAATGAACTTATACCTCTTCTCTGAGCAAGCAGATTCACACTGGAGTGCTAACTGTTGTAGGCAGTTAGTCCTATTTCTGCTCTCCTTTTGTGTCTGTGGATTTGCCTCTTAAGTAGTAATGCAGGACTTTAAACTGACTTTCCACTTAACCTTGGTACCTGGACTGCCTGATTCATCTGAAATGCAGCTTGTTTAAACTGCTACCTTCAACTGGTTGGTGAAAGGTTGGGCTGTATGCTCACTTGTTCTCAGCTTATTAATTGTCATTAGTACACGTCCATGGCCTTTCTAAATTGAGTTTAATGAGAAGCTCACATTTGTGACTGTTTCGTTTGGTTGGATGAACAAAAAATGAGGTTGTACTGGAGGGATGGGACCATGCATAGTTTGATAAACTGAATAATCGTGGTAAATGACATCTATGTTTCAACTTTTAGGCTTTTGAAGATGTTGAATTTGCAGCAGATTGGACGTAATTATTACAACCCCAGTGACCCGATCAGCATCCCTAATCACAGGTTTGACAAAAAGGGATACTCGGATTTAGGAGGGGTGTGGGGACAAAGGATGATATTTTGATACCACTCTGGTGGTTTATCTTGTAATAAAAATGTGGATTTAAAAACGAGTATTCCCAGGAAGCACGAGACCTTGTTCTTCCAGAAGAGTTTTTCCGTGTGTAAGATCTCATTGCTCTTTACTGCTATGTGTTCTGCTATTCCATTTTACTCCAGTATCAGAGTTTAAATGCCTGTAAGGCTGAGATCTCTGAATACTTCAATTCTGAAGTTCGGGAGTGTCCAGCCTGCATTCTGAAGGATATTTAATTTGCCATGTAAATTCATATCTGGCCATACCCCGCTGAATGGGTTGTTCTGGAACTCGCCTGTTGCTAGCTGTCTTGTCCCTGTTCCCTGCCAGGATCCCCTACAATGCAACTTGATGCTGCAGGCCTGCTGTACAAGTTAGTAACCTTGAGTTTGAGTGGGGCCCCATCATGTGCTGTACTGCTTGGCATTAACCTAGCCTATGTAACCTGGTTGCTCGAAGAAACTGGACAGTGTTCTACTACATAGACTGTTGGTCTTGAATACCCATACACTTTGTACATAAGCATATAAGAGCATGAAATTAATTTCTTAGGTTTTGAACCATCCTTTTTTCACTCCAGTTATATTGCTACATAATTCAATTAATCTTTTTTATGTTATGCTGACTAAAGATACCTGCATGTAAAGTGTGTTTCATTTTGTGAAATTTCAGGAACTTGTTATATTTGGATAATAGTTTCTTTGTGGCTTGACTGCTTTCTAGAATCTGGGAAAGTGGACAGAAATAACTCAAGGGTTGATTAGAGATTCTTTAAAGCATGTTAAGATTTTGTATGTTCTTTTTTTGACAGGTTGATGGTTTGGCCAGGCTTCACAAGCTCTATCCTCCAGTATGAGGAAAGCATTATGTTATGTACAGACGTGAGCCATAAGGTTCTTCGCAGTGACACGGTGCTGGATTTCATGTTCAGTCTATATTACCAGGTTGAAGAACAAAGATTTAGAGATGCCTGTGCTAAAGAGCTGATAGGTTTAATTGTTCTTACAAAGTAAGTCTCTTTGGACTGATGTCATCTTAGAGATCTGTCTTTTTTTTTGAATGTTCCATGTCCTGAAGTACACAATGAAACATTAGAAAGTATGAAAATGATACCATTGTCATTATCAAATTAATTGAGGTGACAGCATTTGCAAAAGCAGGAAGTACATACTGGATTAATTCTGTTTTCATTTGATTTTACTAGTTTAGCTTTTAGTAGAATTTATAGCCTGTTACAACTGAAAATTTGAAGTTGCTGCTGCTGATAGGAGAAAACTTTCAACTTACATGAATATTGCTATTAACTTTTTCATTCTGCAGTCCTATTTCTATTTGAGTTAAGATTTTTAAAAAATTACGAAATTGTTTGTTTAGGTACAATAACAAAACATACAGAGTTGATGACATCGACTGGGATGCCAATCCACGGTGTACCTTTAGAAAAGCAGATGGTTCTGAGATCAGCTATGTGGACTACTACAGAAGGGTATGGAAACTTCACTGTCAGTGTGTGGGTTACACTTTCAACTTGAAATGTTAGACCATTGATAGAGATTTCCTTGTGGTGCATGGATTTGTAATTCATAATTTACTTAATAGAATTTTATTTTTAGTGGATACTGTGTCATCTGAGAACAGGAACCTACCTATGCAGCATGAGTTGGCATGGGTAGTCCATCCCAATAAGTCAGGCAAAAATGCCAGGAGGCCTGCATGGATGAACAAGGAAATCCTGGCAAAACTCAAGAAAGAAATTGTACAGAAGGTGAAAGTACGGACAGGTTATCTGGGAGGAATACAGAGATATTGTCCCAGTATACAGGGGTGAAGTTAGGGTAGGCAAATCCCGATGCGAATTGAATCTGGCCAGGAATGTTAAAGGCAACTGGAAGGGCTTCTGTAAGTACATAAATGACAAAAGAAAAACTAGGGAATATTTGACCCCCATTCCAGGCAGGTAAACAATAAGAAAGTCATCAGGAGTAGACAGCATGGCTTCACCAAGGGGAAAGTCATGCTTGACCAACTTGATAAACCTCTATGATGAGATGACTGACATGGTCGATGAGGGGAGAGCAGTGAATATTGCCTACCTGGATTTCAGTAAGGCTTTTGACACTGTCTCCCACAATATTCTGGTGGAGAAGCTGTTGAAGAGTGGGCTGGATGAGTAGTCAATGAAGAGGACTGACAGCTGGCTGAATGGCCAGGCCGGGGGGGGTGGTTGGTGACTTAGCATGTAGCTGGAGTCTAGTAACTAGCGGTGTACTCCAGGGTGAATACCAGGTCCAGTCCTGTTTAGTGTCTTTATTAATGATCTGGATGATGGGGCTGAGTGTACCCTCAGCAAGTTTGCTCATCATTTACTGGAATCAGAATATATGGACAGTCATCTTAAGTGAAATTACTGTTTGATACTTTTGGTTCTTTGAAACAAAGTTTATGTATGTCTTTCATAGTTTAACTTCTACTATTGAGGCCTACCACTGTAATTGTGAAGTCTTTCTGCACAGCAGTTTCAACTGTAAAACAGGGTGAGACTTAATAAACTAAAGCAAAATTTGTATTATCTGTTCAGTTCAGAATGGAGTGTATAAATGATAAATTTTCTCTGCTTGCTTGCGTTTTCTGTGATTTCACTTTTTTGTTTTTAAATAATCTTTTGAATGGTTTCTGAGGTGTAGTTCTCTTTAAGAAAAAGTTAAACTATGAATTATATTTGACTGTCAGCTTGTGTTGCTTTTTTTTTTTTCCTTCCTTCCCTAAACTAAATTAGTGGAAGTTAGACTGACTCTTGCCAGATACAAGGAAAGCTTGCAGAAGGGTTGAATTTCAGAGACTTCACTTGGAATCTAGTTTGATTCTTGTGATGTCTTGAATTAAATTGCTCTGCAGAGCAGGAACCTTGTCCATTGCTGATTTGGAATGAGCATCCTAATCTTGAGTTAGATATTCTGGGTGATACTGCCTCGAGCAAAGCAGAAGTGTTGTTTCTGTTGTCTCTTACAAGTCAATAGTTTGAGGGCACCCATAGGGAGAACAGTGCTTCCCCTGTGTAGCCTTTTCAGAGAAAATCAGGTCCTCTTAGGTTAGATGTGTTAATCGAAGAAACGTTGCTGGTTGGGTTTGTTTGGTGGGGTTTTTTTTGTTTATTTTATGAAAAAATATTTCTAAAATGAGCATTATTATTAACGAAACTGAGTGCTTGTTATGAGTAAACTAACATACAACGTGTATTTCTAATACAGCAATATAATCAAGAAATTACTGACTTGAACCAGCCCGTCTTGATCAGTCAGTCTAGGAGGAAGAGAGGAAGCATGATGCCAGGACCTGTGGTTCTGATCCCAGAGCTGTGCTTCCTAACAGGTACAAGCATCTGTCAAACCATAATGCCTACTGAAACTGGTATTTTGGTTAAGTATAAATGTTTTGTTTGTACAAATGTGAGTTTAGAAAAATGTTTTATAGCTAAAAGATCAGATATTTAAATAAGGTTGAAAGGTTTCAGGGGTTTTGATGTTGTATGGTCTTTATGCATGGTGTTCAACATTAAACCAATGTAACTTGTAGTTTTTGGTGGTAGAACTTCTGTTGACAAAAAGAAATCTACTATAAATTGATAAACTTTGTAAGATACATGAGTATATATTTTCCTCCGAGATACTCACTGCAGTAGCAGTATCTTTCTATTTCAGCTCTGTTCTGTTTTGTTTTGGAAATGTAAATAAGAAGCTGCATGTCTTGTGTGGTTTCATATTCAGTGCAGAAATCCAGAATTTATTTTTCTGTGCAGATGTGAATGTATGTATGGGGAGCAGTCTTGATTACTACTGACACCACTTTACATGTCTGTGGTATGTGCAGTTAATCTGCATGACTTGGAAGTTTACTTTTTTTAGTCCGTAGTCTGACTCTTACTCAGAAAAAGATTTTGCTGTTAACAGGACTAACTGAGAAGATGCGTAATGATTTTAATATGATGAAAGACTTGGCTGTTCATACACGAGTGCCACCTGAGCAAAGGCAACGTGACATTGGGAGGCTTACTGACTACATCCAAAAGTATGCTGCCTTAATATATTCTGTACTTACTTGTCATGAAAAGTTTGTGTGATGAACTTTTCTTGCAAAAAAACTTTGGAAGTCTTACTGGTTCTAAAAAAGAAAAGTCTCAACAAGAACAAATTTCTTTGTTTTAATTTACATCTTGTTTTTAAACAGAGATGACAATGTTCAGAAGGAACTCCAAGACTGGGGTTTAAGCTTTGATTCTAATTTATTGTCCTTTACGGGAAGAGTTGTTCAAGGAGAAAAGATCTTTCAATCAGGAAATGTGGTAAATAAAACAACTTCTAAAATCTTCTGGATCTCTCACTGGTGAAGCAAGTTCTTAAGGAAGGAAATACTACTTGTTGCTTAACAAATGAAGAATTATAAGTGAAAACATTATGTATAATTCTTTGTCCAAACAGAAAGACACTCAGACTTCTTAAATTGTTTACAAGTTCTGTTTAGAAACCCTTGAAGACTTTTCTGGCTTGCATTACAGTAGTGTCTTCCTTGCAAAACAGTCCCTCTGCTAAACAAGGTCATTTCAGATACACAAACTAGGAGACTAGAGATGTTACTAACTAGTTTTCATTTATTAAAATACCAAGGCTTTGAAATGAAAATCCACTAATGATTTCAGTTCAGTAGATAGAAGACATACAGATCTGTTCACTCAGAGCTGGAGTGACTCTTCAGTATGAATAACTTAGATTTATGGCAATCTGTGACTTACTTGAAAACATTATATATTTGCTCTGTAGCAGAGGTGTTTTGTTTTGAATAGATGCTAGATGGAAAGTGCATTTTGCAGTGTCTTGATCTGTATATCTGTGTGTCTGATAAAGCTGCTCTTGTTACTGAAAAGATCTCATATCTTCTTTATAATAATACTTTTTCTCAAGGAATTACCTTATAAAAAAAAAAGTGGCAGAAAAATAAGTCAATATGTAAACAGTGATGTCTTTGTGGCACAAAAACTGCAGCAAATAGTTATAACTTATGATTAAGTATCTTTGCATAATTATGAATGAAACATTTGAAGAGTGTAGGATTTCTTGAAAGGGCTAGATGAAGCATAGTTTAAATTAGTGACAATAGCAGTAAAAGAACAGGTACAAATCAAGTCACTTGTTCTAGGCAGAGGTGTTACAGTCTGTTCCTGAAGTGTATCAGGAAATAGTTGTGGTATCGCTTGTTTGGGAGGGTGTTGATTTTTCTTTCTCTACAATCTCTTATTTACAGTTTGATTACAATCCTCAGTTTGCTGATTGGTCGAAGGAAACTAGGGGAGTTCCCTTAATCTGTGCAAAGCCTCTGGACAGCTGGTTGTTAATATACACACGGCGCAACTATGATATTGCTAATACATTAGTTCAAAATCTGTTTAAAGTCACACCATCTATGGGAATCAGAATGAACAAGGCAACCATGTAAGTGTCTTTAGAAAGCTGATGGAAAAATAATTTTACACTTATTAAGGTTTATCTGTTAGCGTGCTTAGGCTTTTAATGAGGAGATAGTATAGCATGTCACACTACTGACTTCTGTGAGATTTTTAATAAAACAAAGTTGCTTTCAATATGCAAATTACTCAGTTTTCTCTAGTGACTTTCTTACTCATGGTTTTATTTGTGAGAGCTTTCACTGGGGGTTGAAGCATGCCAAAACTGAACAGTATTAGACATATAGTCATTGAGCAAAACCTTTTCAAGTGGAGCTACGTGTAATACAAGAACAAATATATGTTTTCTTGCTGGCTTTGGACGTATTCTCATTTGTTCTCACTTGTAAGTATCTTCCTTGAAGCACCTGTGCTTGCTCTTAACTTTGAATTTCATTGCTCTTGGAAGTCTGAGTGGGGGATGATTCCTCTTAATCTGCCAAATGTGTGAATATTGTATATTTATTAATAGCTGTAAATGTGACACTTCATACAGTACTGATGCATAATGAGCATTTATGTTTTTGCTGAAATTTCTGTAGCTGTTAGTTTGTGTGGGGTTTTTTTCCTGTAAGCATTTCTGTCTCTTCCTTTTCAGGATTGAAGTAGATGATAGAACAGAAGCTTATCTAAGGGTTTTACAGCAAAGCATTACCCCTGAAACAAACATAGTACGTATTTGAGTCCATAATTTCAAATCATGTTAATCTCTGTAATTGATGTTTTAAGACTAGTGGGATTTATTCTCAGAAATAGAACTCTTGACTCCTGAGTATCTACAGCATGCCTACTCGCACTCCTGTTCAAACCCCAGACTAACTGTGCATACCCTTCTGGAAAAGAGCCTTTGTACTTGGCTCTGAAGTATAGACACTGGAACTTTCCAGGTACTTAATTCATTGTGAACACTTGAATTTTTCTTTTGAGTGTAAAACTTTTCCTGAAAAACTACAGCTGTTCTGTGCATCTGAGAATGCAGCTTCTTAACCCTACCCCCCCTTTTTTTTTTTGTTTAAAGGCAGTTTGTGTTTTGTCTAGTTCTCGAAAGGATAAATATGATGCTATCAAGAAATACTTATGTACAGATTGTCCCATTCCAAGTCAATGTGTGATTGCTCGCACTTTAAGCAAGCCTCAGACTGCTATGGCCATAGCAACAAAAATTGCCTTACAAATGAACTGTAAAATGGGTGGAGAACTTTGGAGTGTTGAGATCCCAGTAAGTACTTTTTAAAAGAATGCTGTTTTCTATATTGAACTTTATTTAAAAAGCAAGCCTTTTCCCCCCCCCCAAAAAAGAAAATTGAGTATTCTTTGTGTAGTGTATTTTGTGTCTGTGAGAAGATGCATGGAGTTAAATGCAACATAAGGAAACATTTAATTCAAGAATTCAGTGCCCATGGTTTACTTTAGTGTCCTGAAACCATACAGCTTATGTTGTGATCATGGTAGGATGGAGATGATGGGTGCTTTGGCCTGACTTCATGTACTAATATGTGTCCTGTCTCAATTTCCTTTTAAGCTGAAACAGGTAATGATCGTGGGAATTGATTGTTATCATGACACTTTATCTGGAAAGCAGTCAATTGCAGGATTTGTTGCTAGCCTGAATCAAACAATGACACGGTAAGACTTAAATGCCAAAGAATAAAAAAGAAACACAAACAAAACAAAAACCAAAAGACATTTTGTATTTTCCTTAACTGAAAAAGAGCTTGAATGTGTTGGCCTGTCATGAAAGTGTCCGAATTTGATTTGCTGTACGTTGTTAATGAGACCTATGTATTGTGACTTTCTTCACTGCATTCCTTGAGAGGATGTCCTCCGCCTGCAGTGCGTGGGAGAGGGGACAAATGGTGGGGCAAGGGCTGGGACAGCTAGGGGGCATCAGGGCGACAGGCTCTTCTTCCTTTTGAGCTGCCTTGTGTGAAAGTTGATTGAGAGGAATTGCATGTGGTGATACGGCATTTGTCTACCACAGGGGCTTTGCAAGGGAAATAGTACACTAACCCTTGCTTGACTGCATTGACCTACACTAGCCATAAAGACTAAGTGGTCACAGCCATTTTAAAAACAACTTCATGGAAGTATGCCTGGGAAATGCTTTGAAGGTCATCTTTTATTTTGTTCCTCACAGGTGGTTCTCCCGCTGTGCTGTTCAAGGTCGTGGGCAGGAACTTGTGGATGGGCTCAAAGCCTGCTTGCAAAGTAAGGGCAGGCCTTGTGCGCTTCTTGAATCAGGTCTAAGGAATGACAATACAGCTTCCTCAAAACACCCCCTCAGCTGCCCTGAGGGAAGGCGTTACTGACTTGCACCTAGATAAAACCAGATTAAAAATAATTGTAAATATTGCTGGAAATTAATAGCATTTTGTGTACATTCTTCCATTGATTCCCATATTTCATAATAATTCTTATTACATAATAATTCTTATACTTATCAGTGTGCTTTAAAAGAATGCTTTAAAGGAGATGGATTTAAAGGAGGACAGCTCCTTGCTGTGAGAGAGGCCAGCAGAGTAGATAATCTTAGGTTTGTTCTTTTTGTGTCGATATGCAAGTAACCCAGAACTCTTTGCAGGTAGTGTTTGTGTATCATGATGTGTGCCTGTTTCAGGTTCCTGAAAGACTGAGGACCTTAGGTTTCAAAACTGAACGGCTGTTTTACTCGTAATAAAAAACTATTGTGTGTTTGGGGTTTTTTTTGCAATGGATTGTCATTATAGCTAACAATTTGTACTCTGTTTTTTTTTTTTTAAGCTGCTCTAAGAGACTGGTTCAAGTGGAATAAGTATTTGCCCTCTCGTATTATTGTGTATCGTGATGGTGTAGGAGATGGACAACTAAATACTTTGGTTAATTATGAAGTGCCTCAGTTTCTGGATTGCTTGAAGAGTGTTGGAAAAGACTACAAGTAAGTCCATTTCCACCAACACCTTTTTTTTTTTAATACTGTAAGAGGAATATACACTGGGATACAAAAATGGTTGTAGGTGAAGATTCTGTCGTCTACTCCTCCTGATTTATTTTTACTTGAGCTCAGACAGCTGCTTTTCTGGTGATAGTTTATGTGATTTGAGATGCCAAACTTGTAATATAGCAGGGAAAGTTTTTGGTACACGTGCCACATGAGTGTTCAGTACACATGCACATGCACTCTGCAGGCATTCTGCATGCACGTGGTAATGAATACTTTTTCCCAGCTGGTTGATCATACCCGGATTCTTATCACTTGTAGGTCCATTTTTTTTATTTTCCACTTGTGAAATGACTGTCTGTTGTCCAGTTACTTTGTTCTGCACAGTTTTCACCATTCTGCTTTAAAACTTACTAACTCTGAGTTGGTTTCTTAATCTGCGCTGAAAATTGAAAATATTTCCTGATGCTGCAGGCAGGTGGAGCACATGACAAGTTACAGTGAGTAGGAATTGAGGTGCTTATGTCTTCTGTTTAGCTTTTCTTTAATGCCTTGCTCTTTACCAAAAATACTGTTAAAACACAGTGTTTTCTATATGAAGAGGTAGAGAGATAGTAGAAACCAGCTCTCTATTTAGAAGATTTCTTTGTGGTCTGTTTTCTGTCTCCCTGTGAGGTTGAATGTGAGTTGGAACGTTGAGAAATAGTATCAAAATTGCACCTGAAACTAAAAATCTGAAGTTACGAACGATGTCCTGTTTAATCTAAATCATTGCATTAGCGAAGGCTTGTATGTGAAATTAATGCCCTGGAGAACTCCTAAAATTGCTTTCAGTTGGCAGCTGTAGAGAATCTGCTCTTGAAATACACTCTGCAGTTTTTCAGGATAGTGTGGGTTTTTTTGTTTAGGTTTTTTAAAATTTATTTTCATTTATTTTAGTCCAAGACTTACTGTGATAGTTGTGAAGAAACGAGTGAATACAAGATTCTTTGCACAGAGTGGTGGAGCACTTAAAAACCCACCCCCTGGCACCGTTGTTGATGTGGAGGTTACCAGACCAGAGTGGTAAGTTTAGAAGTAGCATTCCTTCTCTTTGCTGGCACCGTGATCATAAGGGAAACTGACTGTGGGAGCAGACAGAATGCTTTCCAGCCTTCTGTCCTTTTGACAAGAAATCGTAGTGAATGTGTAGATGAAAGAAATGGAGAAGCTTAAATTTAATGAAATCATTAAGCAATTATTTCATGGTTTCCAATATGTAGTATTTGTATACGTGGGTATTTTATATACTTTAAGCAAGTGTCTGTGTGTTTCACTTTTTGGTGTTTCTCTTTTGATTTTTAAAAGTTTAGTCCTGAATGAGTGACTATTGATAGGATTGCCCAACTGTCCTTAACGGAAATTAAATTCTGTCTGGCTGAAGTTTTTGCATTGCACATAGATTTTGTTACTTTGTGAGGGTGCGTTTTCTGAGCAAGTGTGGGAAGTATTCTTGGGTGGCTGGGAAGTCACTGGAAGAAGACACAGAATTGTACAGATATGTGTGTAGCTAACACACATGTACAGATCTTGCTGACCTCGCTTGCTGTGTGTTATTCCGTGGTTTTGCAATTCACGCTCTGTGAAACTCAGGTCAGGGATGTGGGGAGTGCAGAGCTTGTCAGTACATCATGAAAGGTTTGACTTTGGTGAAGGGACGCTGGAGCACGCAGGGAACCGTGCAGTCGTCCAAGGCAGCGCACAGTTCCGACAGGTAGTACTGCCTTCTGTTAGTTGTGTTGTACCAGCTCGCTGCAGGTGTTCTGTGTGTTGTAATAGGTGACAGGCATCCAAACGGGGCGCGGGGCGCTAGCGTAAATGAGGAGCATAAGCCAAGTACGTGTGCAGCATGGTTATCGGGGAAACTGTATATGACGAATGGTTAACGTCTTCATGGTCTGAAGGCCTGTTCTGTATAATAACCTTACTTATGTTCTTCTGCATCTTAAATAAGGTTACTTATGTTCTTTCAGAATTAGAGGAAACAGATGATTTTGTGACCAAAGCATAGGCGTACTTTGGGGGTTTACTCAATGTGCATAAAGTGACTTGAAGAAAAGTATTGACAAATTTATGGGGATTTGCATTTTTTGAAGAAAAGCAGCCCTTTCTGTATCGGACTTCTGGGGTTTGTTTCTTCTGTTACAGGTATGATTTCTTCATTGTGAGTCAGGCAGTGCGAAATGGCTGTGTTGCACCCACACATTATAACGTAATTTATGACACAAGCAAACTGAAACCAGATCATTTACAACGTTTAACCTACAAACTTTGCCACATGTACTATAACTGGTCGGTAAGTATTTTCTCTGGGAAATGATAATATTTTTCTTCTGTGATCGTGGTTCTCTATGCAGTAACAATCCACAAGAAGGTAGAGAAAGGCATTCTTAAAACACTCATGCAGGTCCAAAAAGCCTGCAAGTGTGCCTCTTCAGCTAGAGGGGTGCTTTGAGAGCTAGATGTTTTGTAATTGCATGATCTCTCTGAAGATGCAAGTCATCTTTATTCTCTCTAGAAAACACTTGTTTTGAGTATTGTTCCCAAATTCTCAAATCTGTGTCAAAAGCAAAACAAATGAGCGTTTCCTACCTGCAGAAAACTTCTTTGTGTGGAGATGGAGCCATGTTCCTCCATTTCCTTTGAGGCTGTTTCTGTTGCATACAAAGATCAGCACAGTCAGCTCATGCCAGAGGTGTGCTTTAGATTTGTCTGTTTAGTAACCATAAATATTTCATGTGACTTACCCATGTCCCACCTTGGTGCCATGGGGTCCAGCACCACACATAAACCTGCAGAAGCAGCTTTTTTGGAGTGCAGAGGGGAAGGGAGTTGGCAAGTTCTTTGCGTCTGTTCTTCTGTAAAGCATGTCCAGTGTCTGTAATGTTTTCACAAAACTGCATAAACTGTAGGGAATACAAATTTTATGTGTCCAAACGTTTCAATTCCAGGACACTCTTTGTTACAGTGAATGCATGCTTATGTAAATGACTTGAAAATAATTCCTTTTTTTAAACAAAATTTTATTTTTTCTTCTGCAGGGTGTTATCAGAGTACCTGCTCCTTGCCAATATGCTCATAAACTGGCTTTCCTTGTTGGTCAGAGTATTCACAGAGAACCAAATCTGATGCTTTCAGACAAACTTTACTATCTTTGAAGTTAGGTTACCAGCTTAAAAGAAAAAAAAAAAGTGTTGTTTCTTTCTAGGGAATGCAGAATCATTTGGGGTTTTGTGTGGTTTTTTGTTGAGACGTGCATGGGATAACTTGTACGTGCAGTTGTGGAACTTTTCTTTGTAGGGAATAGGTTGAGATAGGTCTGTATTTTGAATAGGTCTCTTGCTTGCTAGACAAACTATGCGGTTTATTTTTTAATACTTATTTTACTGAAGTGTTTCTGAGATACTTCACAAAAGATTATCAATTCTTATTTTTATGTATGTTTTCGAAGCAGTCTTACACAGAATTATTTTTAGCATACAGGATATATAGTTATGTAGACCAAAATCCAAACTTCTCCAGAGAACACATTACGCTTTTAATTTTCAAAATGTAATTGTTGCTTTCTTGTTTTTCTTAGCTGTTAAAATGAGGGCAAAACTTCTGTCTTCTGAAGTTTTTCATAGGTGAAAGACAGGCTATCAGCCATTCTTAGTTATCAAGGCTTTGTTTTAAGATTGCAGAGCACTGCAAAATCTCTGGAGGAGTTTTCAGTACTTGCCCCTGTGATTTGCAGACTGAGACTGTCCTGTGCTTGCTTGCATCTCCCTAGAGTAGAGGGAAGTGATGTGGGACACTCAAACTGGCGTGGCTGAGGAGGAAGCTCTGTGAGTGTCAGAGGCCGTTATTTCTGTACCTTATCACAGCTATAGGAACACGGTCAGTATCTAAGGCTGCAGTGTTGTCTCCACAAAAGTGACTGCTTTGTCTAGACTTGAGTGCTGCGATGAGGGCTCTGTGACTTCACAGGACAACTGTCCTGTTGACATGCTGTTTCCATGTTGTAACTTGATATTTACTATGATGTAGTGCAAGGCCGTAGTTGGTTCAGACAACGGCAGTGGGCTAAACAGAACCGAATTTCTTGGTTGATGTTGTTTAACTGCATGCGTGTTAAATGAGAAAAATAGTTTCCACCAAAGAATATGAGTGCACTGATGGGAAAAGTAGATAGTTTTACTATTCATGGGTGTCCAGTTGTGTGGTTCCACATGGGAAGTGTTTAGGCCTTGGTTTGTATCTTCTAAAATTTTTCACTGATAACTATTTGGCAGGAGTAGCTTAATTAGTAAAGCAAAAAGCAATTGTGTTGGTGGAAGTTGGTTTCAGAGTTTTGCATTGCCAGGCACAGAATCAACCTAGTGCCTATGGAAGCATTTGCATTAGTGCTGTTCGATTTAACTAAGTTGTTGTGAACCTTGTTTCTTTTCTTTGTGAGATTTAAATAAAGTTGCTGCTGTAACCCTTGCTCATTTGAGCCCGTTATATTTGCATGCATACATCAAGCCTGGGCTTTGGGCATACTGCTAGACTAACTGTTTAACCATTCTTTCCCTCTGGAAAGCTCCTGGAGTCTTGTGTTTAGATGAGCCTTTATTCTACAGGAAACTTCGACAGCTCTGAAAACTGAGGGAGCTGTACAACTTGTATTCAGGTCAGGTGTTTTTGTTTCTTTACTCGGCTGAGAGAATTGTACATGACATCTGTAGTGAAGCAAGGCAGAGGAGTTTTTGGCAAATATTTTGGTATTTTGGTCTTTCTGATGTCATGTAGTGACAGCTTTTCCCTTTTCACCAGGGCTGCGTGCTTCGTAATCGCTCCCTGGGCATGGATTGGGCTGCTTGTTTCTGGTCCTTCAGCAGGGGATGGACGGGGAACGCAATAATTGACCAGGATACAGGAGATTCACAAAACATACTGCACTCTACAAAATATCAAATTATTTATTTATATAAAATATAATACACAACAGTTGTACACATGCACACACCCACACAGTACTTTACCACAAATTTAGGCCAGTTATTTTCTTTAATTAAATGTTATAATCTAGCACACGGTATCTTACAGTAATTTACATTATTATCTGAAGACACAATGGGGAAGCTTTGATCATTCATTTATAAACCTTCCATAAATTACAAAAAGAAAGGCAGTCTGAAAAGTATGTATAAACAGTAAAAACAATTTACAAATGGACAAGAATTACAAAATAGTAACAGCCAATGACTGCCATCAATGTGTAAGATTGTTTTTCTTGAGATGCCAATATTGCAGTTAATATTTGATTATCACCTGTTGCAGCCTTTACTGGCCGCGGCTTGTGTGTGTAACACAGTTTCACTTTTTACTTTAGACATGCGCTTGATCTTGAATCTGACATCAGCAATATGAAAATGCTTTTTAACTTTGGACTGTACTTCCACAGGAAAAAACAGTTGGAGACTAAAGGGATTTTGTTGTGGAGTTTGGTATTTGGTTTGTTGTTTGTTTTTTTTTTTCCTGGTGATTTAGAACAGTGAACCAGGAACTCCAAAACTGGATGCTGTATGGTTGAAACTGGGTGAGTCTGAATTAACTTACACTGTATTTGATTTCAGTTTAGTGAAAATGTTGACGAAAGAAACCAATACAAGGGCTTTGGTTTGGGGAAAAAAAAAAAAAGCAGCGAAAAACAAAGAAAGCGTTTTGCACAGCACTTCCAAACTCCCAGGAGTTACATCAGACATTGAATGGAGTCAGTAACATAGTACTTGATCTTAAATTACCATGTTTTAGGGAAGATGAAGACAGTGGAATACACAGTACATACAAAGTATACGCTGTATATTTATTAGACAGTACAAATCATTGTGCATTAATAAGGCAGAACATCAAGGCTGATTAAACTAGGAGTTTCAAGACCATTTTTGTGTGTGATAAAGGTTAGGTACAGTGGGGTGATATCTGAACCAGGGATCAATGAATAGAGTTTTCTTCCCCCCACTCACAGTTAAAGGAGACTAAAGGCTGAGATTATCCAATGGAGTTGCAGGTGTTGAGTTGACGTCAAATAAAACCATGTTCTTCTGGTCTTAACCCCACAAATTTTACCTTTTTTTTTTTTTTAAAGAAAAAATATTAGCAACAACAAATCCACTTCCTTTTTTCTTGCTGTTTTGATTAAGCAATTCACATGATTCTATTGATGTCAGAGTTAAAAATGCAATGGTTTGGTAAAGTTGCACTGCATAGTCATGAAAGCCCTAGTTTTGACGTTTAAAAAGAAAAAAATACACAGACTGGAAGCTTTACAAGTTGTCCAGAAGTACATGAATCATTTCACTGCACCAAGCTTTTTCAGCAGTTTCTTGCCTTTGGAAAGCAGCCCCTTTTTCTTTTTCGAGGACATATCCCTGCCTCTCCCGGGACTACCAGAACCCATAGGTGACGTAGGTGACCCAGAATGGAGATGAACTGTGGGGGATGGTGCTCTCCGTGATGTACCTGTATTCTCAGGAGGAACCTATTAGGTACATTGTTATCATTTACTGAATGTTTGAAAGCTTCAAAGCTGTTATCATCAAGAAAGTTGGTAACATCCCTTGTCCCATTACCCACTTAAACAAAAGGGCTGGTTCCTTTCTTCTTGGTAGCTTAAAATACCATACGGGCTTATGGAAAACACATAAACTTTGAGGAAAAAGTACAGACAATAGCAAGCACTCCCATAGAGCCCTGTTTTGGTTATTCTTTTTTAAAGAAAGAGTTGGATATGCTTGTTTTGCCTTGGCTCTGGCCACAAAACCGGTTTTGGTTTTGCGTTTCAGTACTCTGGTAGTACAAAAATGAAGAGGGATACTTTGAGCTATAGATTTAAGAAAAATAAATGTGTTAATTACTACAGATTAGCAATCTATAGAAGCCAAACTGTTTTCAGAAGAAATTACTTAAACTGCTACATGATTATTTTTTTTTAATGTCCTTTAAATGCCTTTTTTGTAAAATTGGCTAGCAAACTTTATGTACATATTTGAGAAGATGGCACACTGGCTTAAAAAAAAAGAAAAAGAAAAAGAAAAAGCTAAAATGAACCTTAATCGCAATCAAAGAAAGCTTAAAGACCCTGACTGCTTGATGTGTATGCTGCAGCTATGAGGTTGCTGAATGAAGGTGAATACTTGTACGATAGTTAGATGACAGCATTCCTAAATATTTAAAACAGCTATTTCTTTTTTCAGTCATCAAAAGCACTTGAATGAAAATGCTAAAACTACTTACACTCAGCCTATCCTAACTACAGTGCCTGGCTGACGGAATGTGGGGCTATCAATTGCGATGGTATTTTCATAGGAGAATCCATGCCTTGGGCACCCCTGCTATCTTGTAGTGCAAATTACAACATCAGCAATTTACTGGCTCGCTGTGCAACAGTGAGTTAAGCAAAGGGGCTTCAAGCCTACTTTGATTTTAAATCAAGGTCTAATTCTAATGAAAAAAAAAACCAAAAAAAAACCAACTTGGTAAAGCACCCCAACGTACACCTGAAGATACCAGATATTTAGTCTAATGCATTCATTCAGTGAGCTGCATGTTTCATACTGAGACTTTTATTGCATTGGTAAACCAAACAGTTGCTATTATTTCAAATGTGCACTTTCTCGGAAAAGCCGAGAACATCGTACCATAAGAAGGGATTTTTTTTAGAAGTGGTGAATAGTTGGTCTTAGGCAAACTGGGGTATAATCGATAATGGAAAACACATTTTAAGGCAGACAATTTAAGTAGCTCTATTTGAGTGTAATGAGTTTCAAAACCAACTATACCCTTGTAAACTACCATACGCATCAGCTTACGTTCCCCTTGTATGTTTTTTAAGGGTTGAGGGTTTGTGCTTTTCTCTCTGTACAGGAGCTTGGAATTTTTACATCCCGGGTTGGCTAACAATGCAATATGCAGCTTTCAGTTGTAGGGTAGTTAGACATCAAGCTCTCCTTGCTATGTAAACATAAACATTTAGCTCGTGAAGAAATATGCTCCAAACATTGACCTTCGTAAAGTCAGGTCTAATTGACTTATTTCTAGGGATTCCTTTTTAAAGGATTTGTCTCCTAAAAAACCTAAATTGACTAGATACAGGAAGAGTGTACAGCCTATTCTTCTGTGGCCAAGGCTTTTGGAGACATATTTCTTTTTTTTTTTTTCCCCCACAATTAAGTTTCAAGACTTGCATTAGATAGCCAGGTAGCTTTAATTGAAATCTCTATTGGTATCTTCAGTTGCTCACTTACGTGAAGGCTACATTGCCTTATTAAGGTGTGAAATGAACACTCTTCTTCTGTTTCCAAGCAGATGAGCAAAGAAATAAAAATATATATAAAATATATAATATATAAAAGTATTGCAGTGATGAAACAAAACCAAAAATGAGATAACTCTAAACATGATTAGTCTTTCATAAAAGAGAGGTCTCAGGGTAATTAACTACTGCCAGTTGGCGCAGGAAGTCATGGGAATTAAGAGATGAGCACTGTCAGTCAGCTGCAGTGACAGCTTGTATCTAAGGGAGGCTGTACCAGTCTTTTGTCCACAAGAACTTTTGCTTTCATCTAGATATTGCATGTAGTAAGAGTAGTTTAGAAGCATTAGGAAGTAACTACTTTTGCCAGGGAAAAGCTGTTTAAACTCAAATTATAGTTGAAGATAAGTAGCGACTGCAATTAAATGTTAAATTTGGTTTCTCCATTTCCAAATGTAATGAGCTAGCAGAAGGCTAAGTAAAGTCAGTTTTCTTTATATACTTGAAAGTTAATTTTAGATGGGTAAATGGATTAAAAATATTAAAAGTAATGTCTAAATTATATATGAGACAGAATGAGATGGAAAATAAAAATTTAAGTTTTTCTTATTCGGTTGCTTACCCTTTTTGCTTTTGTACGCGTTGGTGTATCATGAGCGTATCGTGAGGGTGCGTCAGACAGATAGACTTCAACATCGTCAGGCACTTCTTCAAGAAAGTTGGAAGGAACCAGCCCCTTCTGCCCATTAAGTTCACCCTGCAACATGATGAAAGCTTCTTTTAAAGCAAACGGTGGTTCCCAGGAATGTATGGAAATACTTCTGACTGTTCCAAAGCCAGATAACAGAGGAAACAGCCGTCTGAGGTCACTTGGGACCTTCACAGCGTACACACTTGAAGCCCACAAGAGCGAGTGTGCGTAAAGGAGAGCAAACGAGCCCTGTTTATCTGTGTGCGAGGAGAAGCGGGAACTGAACCCCCTCACCGTTTCTAGACGTGACTCCTTAGGGCTGCGGTGTGAGGTGGGGGACTGCGCGGCTCCGGGGGTCACCCCTGGCAGTGCCTGAGAGCAGCTGCGCCCAGGCTGCCATTTAACCCTGCGCGCTCCCACCCACTGCTCTAACGGGTCAGAGTGGTTTGAAGGGACCAAACGAGCCAACTTACGTAGTAAAATCCATCTTCATCAATTTCACCGAAGACAGTGATGATGTCCCCGGTGCAGAACGTCAGCTCGGCCTGCAGAGGAGGGAACACGGGACAGTGCGTGCTTTGTTAGGCAGAAATTAGTATCTTCTGTATCAATGGTAAATCCGGGAATATTTTCCCCTCCCCTTAATGTCACAACACAATTGGTGAAACTGAATTTGGACTTTGGCAGTCTCTGGTCTGCAGTGTACTGGGCTCTTCTAATTGCTTGTGGTTTAAATATAATGTAAGTAGGGTTTTAAACCTATTTTTAATTTCCTTTGGCCATGGGAAGGAGAACAAATAAAATGTTTGTGATGTATCGGTACAGTTTATTGGATTTGTTACCCAAGCTACCCTGAGACACTGTAGTTTAGAACCAGATTTGGTTCAGGGAGAAATATAAGACAACTCTGGCTGAGTTTTAAAGCATCAAGTCCCAGATATTTCAAAATTCACTTTCTTCTTTAAAAAATTCCAAATTGTTCTACAATTCACCAATTTAAAAAAAGCATTTTAAAGGATAACTGAGGAAGTTACTATATTTTTTTTAGAGCTTTGAGTGACGTTCTTCCCATGACGTGTATCTAAATGAAAACTGCATCAAATCTTGATGAAGGAATTTATCGTGTGACGCCCGAGCCAATGTAAAAAGCTATGACCAGTTTGGGGAGCTGGGAGGCTGCAGGTGGGCGAGGGAAGATGCGCCCAGGGTGACTTAGCTAAGGGGTTTTTTTGCACGCCCACTGTAAATGTGTAACGGTGCTTCTTAATGCACAGTTGCTATTAACTAAATTCTGGCTGCAGGAAGGGTGCACACAGCGAACAGTTACGTCAAATACCTCTACATCAACGTTAGGAGAACTTTCTCTGGGATCATAATCGTACAGCGCCACCATCCTCCTTGTAGAGACTGGATGCTGCCTGCCGCTCCGCCTGTTTCTTTCTGTTCCGATCACAAGGGGAGGAAGGGAAGGAAAGCCGTCAAAGTTATTTTGAAATGAAAACCAAGATGCAATATTGCCCTGCTTCATTTTCACAACAGCGCAGTAACAAAGTTGGTAATTCTCTAGCGTAGGGACAGAGTCACTGATCACCAAACCTATTAACGCAGCTAAAGGTTTCAAACAGCACGTGTGTTTCCTAAGTATTTCCTAGCCTTGGCTCGCCCGCTTTATTCTGTGCCACCAAATCCTCTCAGCTGTATTTGTCTCCAGCCTAACGCTCCAAAGTTTTCAGCCATTCTTGGTTGTAAGAATCAGAGGTTACCAGCACATACAAAGCCAAACGTTCACCGGTCACATTTGTTTCATGTTATTCCAAGTTCCACACTTACTGCCTAACCCCCCTCCTAATCACAAGGAATTTTGTGCCTGGGATTATCCTTCACCTTTCTGCTGGGAGGCTGACGGAGAAGCGGACACTCAGCTGTCCAAGGCAAATGACTACAAAAACACATTCCCATGAACTCTTTCATTTTACACGTTTCCTTTGTGGGGAACAGAAGGAAAGGAGTAAAATCTGTCGTTTCCAAGAGCCATGTGAAATGTTTACTGATTGATGTTAAACGTTTACAGAGAGATCCAAGATGGGCTTCATTTTAAATTTGAATGCCATTAGCATGATTCTTGCGGATGATTGCTGTAGCAAGAGGAACATGCTTGTTAGTGCTACTTACAGACAGGCATTGAGGGCGGCTCTGGTGAGCGGTATGCAGCGTGACAAAGGGAGCCTGGGCCGAGGGGTGCCCTGGGGTTGTGCGGCAGGAGAGCGAACAGTAAAGGTTGGGCTGATGCGGGAGCACGTACCGAGTGTGGCGTGCGCTCATGGCTGTCACCTCACCCGCCCGCTGACGGGGAAGCGTTGCGTCAGAGGAGAGCAGTGGGTGGTTTGGAGTTCCTTGCCCAGCTACCAACGCAAGGGCCTTACACAGAACACATGGCCAGATCCAAAAGACGTGGGAGCCGACCCCAACCCAGAGCCTGGATCAACCCACACCTGCGCCAGTGGCTCAGAGTCACGCTTTCCATTGCGAAGCGCGTCTCTGGGGCAGGACCCTGCCCACGGTTCAGGGTCAGGGGCCCCTCTATGACCGTGAAATGAATCCAAAAGGGGTGCTGCATCTAACCGCTGTGTGACAATATTTTCCAACTTCTGGTTTCCAAAAGTTCAAAGGCATTAAAAAAAAAAAATAAATCTAGACAGCTCAAATCATTTCGGCTAATTTACAGCTTGAATCAAATTATTGGTTCTTAGCACAGACCTCTTTTAGACTTTCTGGATCTGCGGTGTACAGAGCGTGTGCTCTCTTTGAAACGGTCACAGTTGACTTCAGGAAAGGAATGCATACAAATAAAAGAAGAAAAGATATGAAGCTGTTCAAAGTTCTTGTTTTTAAGGATTTAATGTGGGCAAAGGATTAAGAAAAAATATAGTCAAGTGTCTGATATGACATTAAAAATGTGAGTAACAATCTGAGACAGCCTGGCATTTAGAGCCTGCTTCTGCTGAAAATCCACGTGGGCAGCCTCTGTGGCACCGAGGGTCTGAGCACGTGGATCTCTGCTATTCCGAATCTGTATTCTGGTTAAAATTAAGCCAAACTAACTGTTCTTTCCAGATCCATTAGGAAGAATGTTTGTTGGGTTTTGTTTGTTCTTAACAAACAAAATGGTTAACAATTTCAATCCATATTAAGGAGAAAACACAAGATGCTTTTAAAGTTCTGAAGTATTTAAAGGTGAACTGCTGGGGGTAGGTTGCTAACAGCTCGCTCAGAAACATCCCAGAATAAAAAGAACTGCTTAAAACTTGAAGGCAGGGCAACATTTCTGTCACCGATTGTCTCACCTTCTTTCTGAGCTAAGGCCTTTCTGATTTCTCAGCTACTTCAGCAGGCACTGCCAGCCGAGCACAACCAAAAAACCAATTCTGTTCGTAAAATGCGACCTTGGGCAACCAAACCACCCGAACTGTGGGGAGCTACGTAGACGCCTGGTTCCATTTTCACAACTGTTCCGTATCAGCAGCTTGCTGACTGAAGAGAACTGAGAGCACCGGACAGGAGTTCAAGCAGCACGTTTCAATCGTAGCTGTTCAGGGAGACATTTCCGTACCCACGTGTCACCTCATTGCTCGAAGCAGGAATAGATTCAGACACTTCTTACTCCCCGCAGGCCCCCGTTGTGCTTACGGATGTCCCTGCAGCAGGTTAGGCAGCTCATTCGGACAGGCGTCGGGTGATGCAGACCCACGGTAACGCCACCGCTTGTGCGGAACGACGCCGCGGGAGCAGCCAACCCGTTCGGCACATCCGTAGGTGCCGCTGTCTGCCTATCCCCCCGCCTCGTCCTGTAAATGGACACGTAGGGGTATGGGCTATGCCCAGAGGAGCAAATGGGGTTTACAGGTGGATGTGGGTGGGAATAATTATGTGGTGTAAGTAAATAAACACACTGATTTTAATTAAGAACTCCATTAAGCATTTAAAAACTTAAACTGCCCTTCCTTTTCATGGACAGCGGACAATTTTTAAATATCTCAGTATCTAGAAAAACCCAAACAAAACCAAACCAACCAAACAAAACCAAACCAAAAATAATTTGTCTCACGTTTACTAATCCGATTTTGGAAACGGTCAGGTTTTATGCAATCTAAGAAAACAGTTGTGGAAGATGTCTTTGTGTTTTTTTAGCAACCACTTTTACAGTTCACTTTTAAATAGGACTGACCCAATTCCAGCCCTTTATGCTCTCCGAATCACGGTGACAGTTTTAAAACATATTGAAGATAGCTGAATGACATTCATTTTTTTAGAAAGAAATCCAAGTTAAGATACTTGCATTGTGTATCTGTGTGCAACATTGAACCAATGATGCAACACAAGCGGTTCATATCACGGAATTGTTTGGCCAAACTCTGCTTTTTAAAGGGTTTGTTACTGCAATATCCATAAAATCTTATGTAGTGCTCGGCCAAATGAGATGACGCATAACCCTTTGCCACCATACCTTTAAATTAGTGGTAAAGTAGGAAAATGTAGAAGAGTAAAAGTAACAACAAATAAGTGATTCTTTTTATGCTTTGCAGCAGTGAGCGTATCACAAAGCACCTCAGCACAGCACACTCCAAAGCACAGGGATCATGTTCTGTGTCTAGAAATCTTTCAGGTGACAAACCCCCTTTTTTCTTTTAAAAAAATACGAAAGTAAAGAGTGGAGTGGTGAAGATACAAGTCCTCATTTGCAGCAAAAGATGTGACCAAGGTTAAGCATTAGTTGAAGAAAGTCATCCAGATACTGACACAGAATGTATCCCATGGTGTAGTAAATTGCTGTAAAATTTAGATGCATCTGCATAAAGTAAAAACAAAAGGCAAAGCGGATCCAGCCAAGTTAATAGCACCCAAACGTTAGGAGAGGTAAAGCCTATCTATTTTTCCTTACCAATTTTCTCAACTGGTGTGTTCAAAGGAAGAAAGCCTTGTTTTAGAAGCTGATCCATCATCTCTTCATCATCTGCTTGGATCTCTGAGACCATGTTACACGGGATAAGGCCAATTCTCGTACACGTTTCTCCACGATAGAATCCGTCAGCATCTTTGTCCCCATAAACCTGTTATTCAAAGAGTGAAAATGTTGGTCAACAAAGGTTTTAGCATTTAGGAATTTCAATACAGGCTAATACAGACAGACAATCACGGTTCGGATGTGGAATTATATTAGTTTTTGACTACTCTGATTTATGTTACAAAACTGGAATTGTTATGCTAATTTGAATTATGATCTCAGATACATAAGCAGAATCTGGACTTTTTTTGTTAGCAGTGAAACGCACAAAAAGCTGAAGACACCATTAAAAGTCATCAGTTTCTCCTGTGCTGAGCCAGAGTATACTTAATGGCTTACACTCATGTTTATGGAATTACTCACACAGCTCCACTTTTGGTGCCGCCCGAACGTTAAAAATGAAGCATTAGCAAAACTGTGCCCAGTGTTGTTACTTTGAATAGAACAACTTGTATATGATCAAAAATGCCTATCTAATAGTTAATCTACTTGATATATGCACTTACTTAAGCTCTGCTATTGTCTTTCCAGAAAACACGAATTAAGCTATGAAAATAGCATGAATTTTCATCAATGAGCACAGATAAATCCAAAATGTCTCTTAAATTCTAAACATGCGGGGAATTCACAAAAGCTCCTAATGATACACAGGCCTAGATTGAGGACTCTGCTGGACAAAAATGATGTTCTTAAGGCCAGACTGATGACTGAGTTTACACTGTTTAGGCTCAATCAATTGGTTTTTCTTTTCTTTAAAAAGAAACAAAAAAACCCCCAAACTAATCCCTTCAGTTCAAATCAGAGTCCATTAATAATGACCATTGATGAACCTCAACTTTCAAGAACAGGATTGTTTTTCAGTTTTAATCACTATATCCCTGACTTAGCTGGCACCGCTGCTTCACACGGCGCAGCAGCATGGCCGTCACACACGTACGGGACAGACTTCATACAGCTCATGGTGGAACCGACCCCCCACCATCCCACTGCTCGGGTGGTGTACAAAAAGTATTGTGAAAACGCAAACTGCTCTGTATTCATAACAGTTTGATATGAAATTGAAAGCAGCAGGTCACATTGTAATCACCATGGTCCCAAATAGGAAATAAACATCACAGAGCATCTGATGTGGGATCGCCCTAAACTCTCCAGTGCCAAACATGCACATGTTGGTGAAGAAATAATTGAAATACCTGAGTGAAATGAATGTTCTTGCAAATCAAAATAAGCTCTCAGAGAAGTTCCATATTTTTAGCATAAGTCTTACATCACGTAAGGAGGTAAGCAAAATATCTAACGAAGTATTTTAGCATTAAAAAAGCTGTGATTTTTGGATACGGACATTTGTGTTAGGATCCAATCCAACACGGTGGAAAGCAGCCAGTATTTTAATCGCTTAAGTTACAGTTTTATGTTTGACATGAGTAATGTCACAAAGGAATCTACAATATTTCAGGCTCTGTTTCAGATCACACTTAGATCTCAATTACCCTTGGACCACCAGCAGCTGCTCCTCCTGCCTCTCTCATTTCTGCCCATTTTGCACCAGATTGATTAGGTACCAGGCTGCATGAGGAGATGTTTACATTTGCTGATGCAACAGAAAAATCTGCTAGCTTTGAAAAAATCAGATCAGCGAACTGAACACATTTGCCTTGCAGCTGCACAATCGTAAGGCGAGGCGAGCTGGGGCAGCAGGCTGGCTGGAAACAGCGCCGAGCAGCGTCCCTGTCACCTGAACCAGGGCTGGTTTGTCTTCCGCGCCCTTCCGAGGCAGCTCGGGTATTTTATACCTAACAGACAGAAAAGGGAGTGGTTTCCCCAGAAGAGAAATACCTAATTTTCGCACCTTAATTCATATTAAGTGTATAATAGGTTGGGGTCTTCAGAATTTAAAAAAATCCAGCGGCTCTGGAGTGCACACCACCAAGCACCTTTGTGGCACCTTTGCAGGAAAGATACCTTCTCTGAAGCAGTTTTTCCTGCAGGGTTTGTGGCAATGGACATAGGGAGCTTTAGAGTCACAATTGGCATCGAAATCTCTAACTGAGTCTGGCCCCAACTATCTATAACAGCTTTCAGATCTTTGCCCATTACCTAATTATTTTTAAGCCATTAGCACTAGATAGTAGGTTCCAGATCCAGTAAGATTTATAGCCGGAACCTCTGGAGGAAACCCCCTTAGACTCTAGTCACAGAAACTGCTTTCTCCATGGGGAACAAAGGAGATCCTGTCTGGAAAACTGAATCCTTAGTTTCCTTTGGTTTTAGATCTCACCTTAATGATCTGTCCTTCTTTAAATGGCAGCTCTTCTTCCGCAGCATCAGGATTTGGGGACATTGTCAGTGGATCGTAGTCAAAGAGTGCAACAAATATTCGCGTACAAATATCCTCTGTGCCAGGATCGGTTTCTGATTCTTCATAAATATCTGGAGAAAGATGGTCATGACCACCATAGCCATCTATGAAAGTAATTCAGAAAAGAACAAATCAGTAACACAATTTGCCTCATCTTTCAACTATTCCAGTTAATATTTGAAAAATGTTTGGCATTTCAGTGAAAAAAAACCCCAGGAAAGTAATGCATGTCCTATTAAGCTTGGTGTTTTGTTTTGTTTTTTTAATTAGCAAGGTGTTACTTTTAAAAAAAAACACAAGACAATCTGCATGCACTGAACGTGGTGGTGGTGGTCTACACCACACTGACATTTACACATGTGAATACAGCTCAGGTAAGAAAGCAATTCTTGTCAGGTTTACTCAAGTTTGCCACAAGTTAACAAAGCATGTTAAGGGTGACGTAACGATGAGTCTGATAGGCTTTATAATTACTGCAAAAATAACCATGCTTGGGATCCACCTGTTTTCCAGCACAGCTGCTTCTGCTCTTCATGGACACAAGAAAGCACACCCCAGCTGTGTCGACATACCATGTTTTAGGTACCAGGTTTAAAACATGGTTATAACCTCTCCTCCCCAGACAGGCAAGAAGAAATAGATTTCAGTAGCGTAAGTTATGCCAGGGTTGGAATTACACTGCCTATGGTTTTGTTTAAACACAGTCCATAGTTAACATAGCCAGCAGTGCCCCAAACCAACCCAAACACCAATAAGGTGTTTTGAAATCCAGGAGGAATGGTTAGCTATGACTGCATTTAACCCTAAGCTCATTAGGAAAGACCACCCATGAATATTGCACCACTTGACAGTGCACTGAATCGTGTCCACTGCAGGGTACCAAATCAATTAGGACATAAAAAATGAGAACTGACATTTTGTCTCATCCATCTTTCAGACTTTTCAAATGACCTGGAGAACGTGTTTAGTCCATGATTCAACAACATACTTAAGTAAAAACTGAATTAGAAAATTACGCCAAAATGGCTAACAACGAGCGTTTTGATCGATGGGTTTCAAAGGCTTTTGATTTTGTTTTGAAAGAGCATGTGGCAGCGCTTTCCCAAAAAAACAGGCTCTTTCAAGACTCATGAAGTTGAAGTCTCAAAAAAATAAAGCCTTCAAATCACAAGCCACTAAGAAAAACTTGGCTTAATGTGCCAGTCCTGCTAGCTTCAGTGGGAGTCACGTACTTTTGGGTTTTGCTGAATCAATACTTATCATCCAGTTTACAAGATCCTCCACAATGAATAAATTGAGAAAGCAAAGTTATGAATTACAATGAAAATATAGTTCAACTATATGAAAATTTGTCTGAACAATTTTCATGTTGATACAACTTTGAGTGTAATCACCTCTTACAAATTGACATCTTCCATTTTTGCTAATAGTTTGGACATTCAATATGGAACATTTTAGATAAAATTCCTCTTTTTGCCTCTCCATCAGATGCATTTGATTCAACATTTGATATTTTTAAACTACCAGAAAAAATTTTCAGAGGGTCACAGCTTTAAGGGAACAGCTACTAACTCTTGGGTCCAGAGCGCAAGGAAGAATAGGAATAGAGAAAAATGCAGAGCAGCAAAAGGGCAGGGAAAAATTCCAGCCAAGAAGCTTTAGGCAGGCACAAAGCACAGAAGGGAAGTGTGGGAGAAGGGCACATGTGGGACAGAAAGCAATGGGACACAAAGGATGGGTTTCTTCTCGGTTCTGTTCTCCTTCCACAGTCAGGTTGCAGTCATTCTGTGGTTCATGCTCAGGCCCACCCAGCAATGTAAAACAGGTGGGTTAAGTGGGGGGTTGTTTTGATTTTTAAATTAAGAAAAAAAAAATAATCAATTTTTGCATCCAACTCCAGCTGCAGTTAGTGGGGGTTAGGTGCAAAGATGAATTATAGCCAAATGTATCTCTGTTAAAAGCACTGACCTCTAACCATCTGACTCAGAATAGTCATGTTTGATTCAGTGAACCAGAAAGCAAATAATCTCCTGATTAGCTCATTACCCATTTATCCTATTCTTACAAGAGGTATGTATGTATATCATACGTATACACACGCACATAACTCTGTGTGTAAAATCTTCGTCTTTGGATGCAGCCAGCCAGATCCCCATCAGATGCAACCACAGTTGCTCTGAATTCATGATATACACACCGATATACCCAAGCTGATGATCTGGTGGTAAGTCAGCCAGACACGTCTGCTTTGAAACCCAACATGAAATTGTGATTTACCTGAACCTTCAGTGCCCCTTTTGTCCATTTCAGATCTCAACAAAACCCTAATGTGTTTCTTAACTGTGTACGTGGCCCCGGCTGCTTGTAGGTGTCGTGTTAGACGCTTCAATTCACTGGGTTATGAACTGTGAAAACCGAGTTGTTGATCATGTAATGGTTTCTATGTTGATGAAGCAACAAATACTATCGGTAGTGGGTGTGACTGCCTTGCTCACGTAATGCAACTTTGTCATTATGGCGTAAGTATTCCTAAAAATAAGAGTAATTTTTGCCTTCAAGTGACACAGCCACAGTCCCATGTGGTCCGTGAAAAGACCCTGAATCTTCCTTTAGCCCAAGCCACAAATCAGAATAACAGTTGGTAACTACTTCCTATTATGGGATGCTGGGTTGTGACGTAGCAGCTACTGTTTGTTCCTGTGCAGTCTGTATGAATCGAGTGGAAATGTGGTCATTTTGATGAATGGCTGCTGAGGTGTATACAGTAAATACCGACTGGCATTAGTAGCAGCATAGCTTCACAGAGGTTCATGCAATGCAGTGTGCTCGGACTCAGTCGAGTATGGCAAGGTGGCCGCACAGCAGTTTCAGGACAGAGGACTCAGGGCTGTTTGTCCCTTACAGCTGAGCTGGAGAAACTTACCTGAGAGCAGGCAGGGCTAAGAGCTAGTTCCCCTGGCATTCTGCATTGCATGCAATGTTGTCATACAGAAACCGCGCTTGTTAACACGCAGCTCTAACATGTGTCTGTCACAAACGATGAATAATGTTCGGCATACCGTATCTATATTCAGGGGCCATGGTACGCTGCTGAGGCCATTTCTTGTGTCCACCAATGCTGCGATAATAAGCTTCTTCTTTTACAGGTGAAATATTTCCCTCACTACCTGACCGAGACCGACCGCCTTCACTGTTACTGTCCATTGTAATTTCTATGGAGAAAAAGGGAATGATCTATTAAAACATATTGTACAGTTGCCTTTGCGGAGGCACCTGCGGGCAGGCTTTGCCTACCTTTTTTTTCCCCTGACTTGCATATAGTAGGAAGACTAAACACTACGTAAGCTTTGCCAGATGTCTCAGACTCTAGAAATCCTTCCTTTTTTCCAAGCATCTGAATTTTGTGCTTTTTTAAAATACATACAGCGTAAATATTGTTTGTTAGATCTTTGGATAGGAATCATCTTTTATTATGAGGTTTAAACAATCCTACCTGCCAGATCTGCAAGGTCAAGAGCACTGTAAACTGTGTTTCACCTTCTAAAGTATCAACCTAAAAACAAAAATTAATTAATTTACTTAAATCCTACCTGCAAGAAGATACTAATCCAAAGTATCCAAAGAACATTTTGGAGAAAGGTTTTATCATTGGAATCCTAGGAACATTACAGTTTTGAAGGTCTTTCCCACTAGTTTAACCTCCCAGAACTGCCTTAAGAACTTTCCATCACTAAAGTGACCCTTTAGCTGAATAACTCAGCAAAAACTCCAGGCATAAATGTAAAGAAATAAGCTGCTGCCAAGAAATTTGGAATCCACATTTTTGAGCCATATGCTGAGGCCAACAACGGTATCACGTATTTAAGCAGTCTAAACTTTGGCTCAACCATACTTACTTCTTTCCTTTTATTTTACTCTGGTTTTCACTTTGTGGAACTGCATATTATAGTGACACAACCACAACAACTTCCTTCTTCAAAAACCGTACTTGCAGCCCTTATTCATGGGAAACTTCCTCTGTCGGTGGGAGATCTGAACAGTGGGTTCAAGTTTATACAATGGTCTACTATATGCTTTTGGATGCCCTACGCTTACCACGCTTTATTTACATGAACCTGATACATTTCATATCTTGTAGATCTTTTTTTTTTTTTCAGCAGGCTTTCAGGAAACAAATTTTGTGCAGAGTTTTATCAAGTGCTTATATTTGCTTCACTTATCCTCAAAGTGATTTATTACAGTCTGATGCTGAAAGCAAGAAGTACTGCATACCTATCTTTCAGCAATTTTAATCACTAGTCTTTTAGTCAGAAATTAGGACTCCTGAACTCTAAACCACATAAGGCCTTTCAGCAGCTTCACAGCAAATAATTTTTTTTATTAGGTACTGTACATAACGCTCAGTAGTTTGCTTGTTCCCAGCATTAGACAACATTGTGATTTATTCCTAATGGAACTTCCCCAAAGAGCATTTGTGGATTGTACATAATACAAAATACACTAATTCAATCTTTAAGTTACACTAAAAGAAATAAACCCTGAGATTTTACTTTCTATTGAGTTATCTGTTTGAGCACAGATTGACTATCAGAAATTAATTTCTTTATCTGATTCCTCTGCTGTTGCTATTGAACTAGTAAGTCATTACTTAGTGGTTTCTGTGTCCTGACTTTGTTGACAGAAAGTGAGCTCTGATAAATTTAATCACTTCCCTTATTTTTTTTTAATTAAAAAGAAAATTAAAAGGAAACCTGAAAGATTAATTCAAACAAACCTGTCTACTCTCTCACTATTTATAAAAAAAATAATTAGCAGATAATATAAAAGAAAGAACTTAGATACAAAACTTGCTTTAAGTAGTCCAAACATAAACCAGAAACCTTTACTCCTGAGAAAAGGAGGCTGCTTTCAGAGAAAAAGAAAGAAAAACATGAAAAGCTAACAGTGTTCACACCATCATCTGAAAGCCATTTGGTTCAGCTAACTGTAACTTGTCAACAGAAGCACAAGAGTCTCCCTGGAGCTGATTCTCCCCCGTACCATTTTCATACCAGTGTAATTCCATCGACATCTGTGAAGATTATCCTGGTTTACACCAGGATGTGGGATGAGAGTCCATCAGGCCTCTGACCAGTCATGCTATATTGAAGAGACTAAAAAAGTTTCACGCATTATAGCTGTGTGTGTTTTCTGACCTATGGTTTCTATAATAATAATTACTATCTACTAGATATCAAAATAATTGTGCCCACTAGAGGGATTTTGCTTTTAATTTACAGTACAGGCATTTTAGTGTGATTCTATGAAAAGGGGAAAATATTTAATATTTTAAAATAAAAGCATTCCTTAATTCCATCAGTCTCTATCCTTCTGATAAACCTCATTTGCAACATCTCTTATTCACATCAGCGTCGGGTGAGAATTGCCTGACACTGCTCCCTTCTCCTCCTGATGCTGCCTACAGTATTCACAAATCAAAGTCCAGGTTAGGGACAGGAACTGGACCGACTTTCCGTCCTCATGGACTAAAGTTTTGCTAATAGCTCAGGGAACTCTTTCTGTACTTGTTCTGCATGTGTGTTGCCTGATTTTCAGTGTGAAAGTTTCTTATTCGTCAGTATAGAGTGCAAGCTTTACCAGATGTGTATTTGTCCATAGTGTCTTGATTCCATTATCTTTTCTGCACTACTTTTTGGATTTTCTGGCATGCACTAGCATATAGTTTAAGCCATAATTAAACCAGAATAGGGATAATTCTGTAAGAAACAGAAAATCTAGTAAATATATGCAAGTTCTACTAACATGTTACATTTAACGGCTTCCATTTTTCCTGCTAAATTCCAAAAAGTAGTCAAGAAAATGGAAAGTGAATGCAAAATGATGGTTGATGAATGGAAAGATGGATGGCTGAATGGATGGCTGAATGGGCACATTTATTTTACTGATCATATAGTAGCCTGCCTCTAGTATAATTTATTCTTAGGGAAGATCTGACAGTATCTAAGCTTAACCAAGCTTAGAAAAGCTTCAACACCCACTAAATTCAATGCAAACACTCCCAGTGATGTCAATGACTACTGATTCAGCCCCCTGTGAGACCCCAATACACTCAATATTTAGATGGAGATGTTTTTAGTTCCATTTCATCCCATTTTAAACTAAGAGTAACCATGGTTCAAGACAAGCGTCTGTTGTTTCTTTTTTTAAGGACCACCTTCCCAACTCTGCGGCTGCAAAGAACAGAAATGCACCAATCTGTCCAACTAACCAATGGAAGGGACCAACATTGGTCGAGACCTTTGTGGCACTGCACTGCCATGAGAGGACCTTCGCCCTGCATGCTCCGCCCTTTCAGGCCGTCCTGCGGATGATGGATTACCTAAAAGCTAAAAAACAACAACAGAAAAAACAGGTTTGTAAGTTACATGCATGGTAACATTATGATTATATGGTTGGACATTAATCAGGTCAATCACATTTGGAAGCATAAGCTCTAAAGGCAACTAAACTTAGTTTTTAACTGAAAGGTTAGCTGAAAAGTAAATACTGTTGTCTGGCAAACCTGCAAAAGAAAAAATGGTTCCCTGATTTATGGCAGAGTTTTGTAACCAGCAGTCACGCATCAGAACAAAAAGAAAAGAAAAGAATAATTTTTGAAATATTCTTTTGCCTTTGTTGTTGCTGCTAAAATGACGTTACAGTCTCCTGAAGAGTAGTACAACCAGTCATCAAAGCTGTGGAGATTGGACTGCACTGAAAAGGCAAGCCTTTTTGGTATTCAGCTACATGGCTTTGTCCAGTTTGCAGCATGTGATCAAGTGTATGTCCTTCTGTCTTTGAGCACACTGCTTTTCTGTAATGGCCTTCGGTTGGTAAAGCCTTTTAAAGGTCATTGAAACACGTAGAAGGGAATGTAGGCACACTTCATCTCACATCACAGCTGTCTCTTTCTGATCACTACCCTGGCAGAAAATGTTGCTATTTTAATAACTAAATGGTACGATTTTAATGTTCTCCAGAGTTTATCATGCAGTCATTGAGAATCAGCTTGGCCACCAATTTTAATGGGAGAAATCTTTAAGGATCACTTCAGCATAAACTACTAGGCTAGAAGAGCAGGCAGCTGATTTCTACTCTTACATGAAACATTAGATTTGATGTCTCCACTCTGGACTGTTGCAGACTGAGAGGGTAAAGAACTTGCTCTTGTCTTTAGGGAGCAGGAAAGCTTATGGATGCATCTTTCAAAGTGTGGAGACTGCTATAGATTAATGGACAGAAATGCAAATAGGCAAGATCACGCAGAGGCATCCTTGAAAGATATGGAATGGCCCTGGCCTCTCCCTTTGGATGAAGCTGTTTGCCTGCATTCTCATGCAGAGATGCAGTCTGCAACTTCAAAGGCAAGAAGAGATGGTCTAAAAAGGAAGGCAAAGTAGTGACAGTGCAGAGATAGGCAGAAAATGGAAATATGATGAAACCTGTGACTACATAAATCTGGGTCACTGTCACACTGGGGAGAATCTTGATTCTTGTCCGGAGATGTTTCATGATAAAGAGCATATCCTGAAAATTCTGGGAATGAGGTGAATAAAACCAACACGATGAAATGAATTCTTCGACATTAAAAAAAAAACAAAACTACCAAAACAGAAGAAAAACCAAAAATTGATGAAATATTTTTTGCTGTTTTTTTCAAGCAACATTTAGATGGGCAAAATAAAGAAAAAACAATCTTTTGGAAAAATTATAGTTCAGCTAACCCTTAATTAAAATTTAGATTCAGTTGTCCTTTAATAAAAGCAGCCATTATTATAATTATTATAATCTGTGGGAAAATAATTGTAAAGCAAATTAAACTGATTTCAGCATGACACAAAAGAGGACTGTAAAGGAAAGTGCAGAATAATAAACAAAAATGAATGGGGAGAAAAAAAAAAAAAAGGAAAAATGTAGCAGATAGGTCCAAAGGATGGACTCTAAAAATTAATTCAGGAAAACAAGAAAAACAAAAGAACAAAAGAAAGAAAACAGACTGATTTGGCAAGCAGACATTAGAAGGAAGATTTATTTCACACACCAGAGAGTCTTCTGCATCTCTGTGGGATGGCTTTGCAAGTAGACCAGCTGCCCTAGAGTCAGCCATTTTTAAGTCGGTCTTCCAGCCTCCCTGAACATCTTCATTAGACAAGTTATCTGTTCTATTACATTTCTGAGTCTCATACTTTTTCTCGTAACTGGGCTTGACCTGTTCACTCCTGGGCTCTACAAAGGAAGGACCCAGGTCACCAAAATCTTCTTCGATGCTGGTTTGTCTGGTTAAAGTTTTCCTGCGAGCAAGCAATGGCCTCATGCTTCTCCTGCAGGAACAGTTAAGAGTGTCTGCACAACAGCTAGATGCAACGTTGGCAGAAACTGAATCGCAAGTATATCTGAAATTGAACCGAGATTCTTCCTCTTCACTTCCACAGTCAAGTCCACTGTCTGGGCTTCTCGATAGGGATCGGCTATATTTACATCCTTTGTCGTCTGCAGCAAAATCCTCCATGCCTGAAATTCTGTGCTTGGCTGGGTACCAGAAGTTGTGCTGCTGGTCTTGATTGTAGGGCCTAGGTGGTCTAAAGTCTCTAGCTATTGTGGGATTCTTTTTATAGGGCATACCTAAACCCTGCTTGTACAGCAGTTCAGAGTATTCACCATCCTCTTCAGCTACTTCTGGAATACTGAAAAGCTTTTTACTGTGATGTATCTGCTGTGAAAAGTCAGGCTGTTCCAAAAAAGTGGCTTCAGTGGTCTTATTCTTATTGCACTCCTTAAGATTATGCAATGTTAAAAACCAGATAGGGAACAAATAGTGTGTGACAAAAATAAAATGGGAGGGAAAAGGGAGAAGAAAAGAAAAATAAAGACAGAATTAGTTTTAGAGCAATGGCAAACATAAGACATGCAGCTTATTTAGTGAAAAGGATGTCATGCTTTGAATGAGAATCTGTGAAAAATAAAGACATGATTAAGAAGTTGCTGGGTGCCAGATACAACATGAGAGGTCAGTACAAACAACTGAGTGATGCTCTTAACAAGAATAAACCCATGCATTTAAAACAAAGCAATAAAAGATGCATACAGGTTCCAGCATGGTGAATGATAATGGTATTAAAACACAGCTCTAATGCTTAGTATGTTCCTTGCCCCATACCAAATTGCTATTCAGCTTTTCGATATAACCAGAACCCACACCTGAGAGTGAAAGTTCTGTTCTAGCAAGCTTTTTGCTTTGCATCTGTCAAAGCATCCTGTCTGAGTAGCAGATACTCCTACCTCTCCTGCCAGAGGAGAGCTATTCTGCAGATATCATTAAAGGAGTTCTAGTTTTCTTCATAAAATTGTAAAAAAATGGCACTATTTTAAAAGCTTGGCTTCCACAGAAAGAACCCTGAGAAGCACGCTGCCTCTGATGGCACTTGGTGTGCCCTGACATCAAGTCTCTGGTCATAATCTCATAGTACCTGCGTGATAAAACCAATATTTGAAAATCAGCCCATTGGCAGAAGTAGAAGTCTCTATACCAGAAGTAGGTAAAAACTATCCCAGCCTGGATAAAACAAGCATTCTGAGCATGATAGAAATGTTCTGTATTTTTTTTTCTTGCATTTACACAAAACACAGGTTGGTGTAACAGAAGTACCTTTGGCGCTTTGGTACACAGTACCTCTGTTGGACTCTCAGAAGAGACCACGGAATAATGATGCAGGAGGTGTCGGGTTTTATTGACATGGTTTCTAGATTCTACATCATGGAAATCACCTCTTCTTGTACATTATGCAATGCCCAGGTCAGGCTGGTCTCTGGACACAACAGCACCCATAAATAATGGCAGGATCATCTTGGAGACTTCAGCAATACATCTCTCTCTGAGTATCTTAAACTTAACTGGGTTTTGGATGTCTTCCCCATTCAGGCATTAGGAACTTTCCAAGTTACTTCATGACTGTATTTGTTTCAGCTATTTTCACTCATTTTTAAAATGCGTGTCACACGTATGAAACTTTCGAGACAAATTGCCGTAAAAGTGGAAAAAAGTCAATAAATATGAACGAGGATAGTTTTGACTGAAGCTTGTATCTTACATTGTAGAACATTCAGATCAGGTGAGTGAGCTGAATCTTCCCTTGATCACCCATGTCAGCCTTTGTTTTAGGGAATCATTGGAGGGAATAATAATTTCCCAACAAAGCAAAAATATATATGTATGCAGAAAGTTTTCTCTTTACTTGGGGGCATCTATTAACTCAGGAGAGAATACTTGATTACAGCTGCAAGGGCATGGCTGGCATACTTTCAGATGCAAGAGGAGCAGGAATCTGATTGCATCATGGAAAATTCAGTAAACATGTTTCATTTTTTTTTTGTTAATTACTGATGTAAAGTGAAATTGCATCTAGTGAAAGAGGGGGAAATTACTGAACACTTTGGAATGAGAATCTGACCTGCATTTGATATCAGAAAATTATCAGAATGGTTGGCCACATCCTCCAAATGAGACTCAGACATTCATGAGTCCATCCCCAGGAAATACTCACATACTGAACTCCACTTTTGCAGAATGAGTCAACCAGCCGTACCCTTCGCATACAGTACTTCATCAAGAATAGTATGCCTGCAGACTTTAACAGGTCTAAAATAATTTACTACACCAGTTAAGGGTCTGGACCTTTCTTTTTAAATATTAACATTGGCAATACTAATTTAAAACCAAGAAGTAAATATACTTTCTGATGCATAAAGAGCAGGAACAGTCTAGGGATAATTCACTTTTCCCCAGAGGAAAGGGACAGAAGCAGCATGCAGGATTTAAGTTTCAACCTTTATGTTAGCAGAATAATACAAACACTGATTATTTTTTCTTTGAAAGACTACCTGTCTCATTCGAGATAATATCAGAATAAAGGGACTGAATTTATAGTACATGAAAGCAGTTACAAGAATGGTAAAAATTCTTGTATGCATGAGAAAATAGTATTGGTTTATAATAGCAGAATACTGGAAGAAACATCAACCTGTGGGTTTCCCTATCACTCAAATTATCCAACTTTCTAAGAAAACACAATTTAGTGTAATTGTTAGACACAAAAAAGCAAATACAATTTACATGTACAAATATACTATGGGAAACATATATTCTGTATTGGATAGGTTCGACATTCTATATATACTTTAATTGTCATAATAAAGTTGTCTGTCATGATTGACACTACTGTGTTGTGTTAAAGAAATATTTCTGATATGCTGGTGATCCCTTAATAGTCAAAGCGCAAGGATTTCTAATAATGCATTTATCGGACAAAACTGACCCAACTCCCTTTCTTAGAAGCTTGCTTTAACGCCTGTGGAAGACAAGGACTAGCACTGGAAACAAGGACAAATTACTGAGGCATGAAAAACCTAAGTTGTTTTTTTTCTATATGTATGTATGTTTATGTAGATCTCCTTGCTTAGAAATCATTGTTGGGGTAGCACATGTAGTATATTGCCATATAGACATGGAAAAGGTCCCCAGATATAGAACAGATTTGCAACTTCGACAATCACCTATAAGAAAATAGTCTATTAGAATAGAATAGAATCAATAAGGTTGGAAGAGACCTCAAGGGTCATCTAGTCCAACCGTCCCCCCACCACCTATTACCCACTAAACCATGTCCTTAACTATTTGACAGTTGATCTTTTAACTAATGAAAAAAGAAAGATATTAAAGTGGCCTTGATGTCAGTTCTGGAAGTATACGACAACGTGAGTTTTAATGGTCTGCAAAATCCGTAACTGATTAAAGGAGATGCTTTGAAGGAAGAACCAAATTATGGACGTACTCCTAAGGTTTCTCTGCGGTCACACTTACCTTAAGTGCATTGTGTGAAGTCACACTGACTCGTCGCCTTCCTCCATCCTCCAGCTGCATTTCAGAGTACAGCTCTTCCTCATCTTCTTCCATAATATCAGACAAGTCTGAACCTCTGCTGCTCTCTGTATGGTAGTCTTCACCATGGCAATAGTGAGGCTAATGGACAGGGTGAGAGAGAAAAATCTTTACTGACTGTAAAGCTGAGAATCCTTGTATAACACCAATGAGGACTAGAGCATTCCCTAGGTTTGAACATCACACTAATATCCACATACAAATTACATCGTGCAGCTTGCTGCTCTGTTCTAGTGGAGAGATCATGCATACGTTTTGTTTGCCCATCTATGCTTCCAATTCAGGAAATCCACTGATCCCATAGGTGTATCAAAAAAGGATGTTCTGCATTAACAGCACCAAATCTAGTTTTAGTCTTGATTAAATTCCCTTGATTTAAAGAGGTCCTTCACGCATCAATGGACTTGCTGACCAAATTGTAAAAGCCCTAGGATAATTCACATTTCATCTGTTCTTCACAGCTGTTTGTTACATCACATTGTAATTTAAAAGTGATCAGCATTTCATTGTTGCAGGATGTATATCATTGTATGATATAGCTAGCTGATGGAGTTTGAAGCTTTAAGTCTCTTAAACATTGTAGGAATAGAATGGCTAAAATCTTAATTGTCTTTTAAAATTAGGCCAAATATTTCAAGTTCCTGTAAGTTTCCAGTTAGCTGGAAGCAGGAAAAAGCATGTCCTACTGAATTGCTAACATTAAACAGCAGTGGCTTCAGCAAAACATTCCATCTAACAGATCACATCATAAACCAAACTCCTATTTCCAAGGACAAATTTTCAAATGGAAGCATCTGACTGTCAGATTGCAGTAGAATATTTGAAGAACCAAATATTCTAGAAGTACTAGAGTGCTGGAAATTACTGCATTCCTTCCCCCAGCAATATTACTGAAGAAATAATTTCTGTAGTGCCAGATCAATTCCCATAGCTATGTAACACGCTGATATCAATCAGCCCAGCAATGAGAAGAAAACATCTACAATAAGCAATTTCTCCAAAGTGAAGATGGATTTGCCCTCTAAATATAGGAGGTAATTTTTCCTCTTTTAATTCTTGGAAGATAATTCTGAAGCTAAAAAGACTGTACGGTGAAGGCTTTAGTAGTAACTCTGAGTGTCAAGTCCATAAATGTTTTCAGCTTCTTCAGATGTATTATGTTAGGATCCGCTTAGAAAAAAAAGGCCACTGCAGGTTAACAATATTTTCAGTTTCTTTTTTAAGTTAGAAGATCAGACTATATTCTAATGCTTCATTTTCCACATCTAAACTTTGTATCTTTAATACTAAATTTTATAATTTCATCAGTTCCATTCCAGCAGAATCTTGGTCCTGTTTTTCATAGAAATCACCCCTGCACTTCTGTTCTCGCTCGTATCCTGAGAGACTTGGGGGTTGCACTTGGCACCGTACTACAAAATTTGCCCAGTTGAGTGCACAATGCCCCATGGATTATCAAAGGCCAATACTGCTGGAACAAAGTCCTGATTGCTTGGGCAATCAGACTACAGAGAGCTAGCAAACTGACTCCAAGGCTTATGCATTGTGGTTCTAACAACAGGATTGCCTTGCTAAACAACCATTCAATTATTTATTTAAATCTTTTAAATCAAGCACTACATTAATTAAGGTACAAAATGTAACTAGGAGACATTATATAAGCAATAATGATGCAATTCTGTTTGCAATCAATTAACTCTGTATGGAATAGGGCATACATACCCTATGTTCAAAAACTGGGTGCATTTACCTGTGCAGATTTCCCTTCAACATGGGACGTCAGACATGTTGCTAACAAGATTATTCAACCATGCCACGACATAAGAAAATATCTCTTTGCTAGAATTTACATCCCTCTTGAAATTAACGTAATAAATTACTTTATTTTCAGTGGGATCAGACTAAAAGCTGTGCAAAATTTTTCTGGCAACATCTTTCTACTCATTACAGCATGCCAAGTATATACTGTTGGTGTTCTGCTAATTAGGATTACAGTTTATGGCTTTTATGGAGCACAAAAATCCTTCCCCTTTTCCCTTTTTTCACAGTATGTTTTCATATGCAGCTGTAACACCTAATACAGAAAAACCAGAGCCCAAACATGACACTCCAGTCACATTTTCAGTTTCAATTTTTTCAGCTGCAGGTTTTTTTCCAGTTTCCAGTGCTTAAGGCTGTTGCTTGGGATAACAATCTATAGGTGTATGGTGCAAAGTATTCAGTTCCCATTAGACAGTGTTATGCTCCAGTAACAGGACATTTATCTACCTCCCCACAATTTAGCTACTTGTCTGTATAGTTTACCAATATGCCTACAATAATCAGATGGTGACCTGGATAGCCTACTGAGCTACATAAAACACTTGTTTCATGTCAGACACCTGACACAATAACAAGACCAGGCTACTCACTTGCTTTCCAAGTTCTGACCCTTTCAGGAAATCATCAACTGAAGCTCCTCTTCTTTTGACGTTAGGAGAATCATAGCCGTCTTCCTCATCATCTGAGTTCACGTACTGGGCTGCACTACTCCTTTCACTAAAAACACTCCTCCTCTCCATCTAGCAAAGCAACAAAAAATGGAAAATTGTGAAGCATATTTGTTCCTGCAACCAGTGGAAGAAATCACAAGCAGAAGGTGTAAGGACTCAGTAACACGACATTTAAAAATACATTGGTTTAAAGCAATTTTAGTTTCCCCTAACTGTAACCTTTTAGTTTTCAAGAATTTTTTGCTTGTCATATTACTCTCCCTCATAAACAATTATATGCTTTTATGTGACCATCAAGTCAGCTGCTGGCTTTCTTCCCTGTACCACTTACGTCAAAATTCTCAGTATGCTACAAGTCAGAGGCTGCTAATGAAGACACCACTTTCCCCTTGGCAGAAGGCTAGCTGAAGACCTAGCCACTACAGCATTTTAGATCCCTGTACAAAAAAAGAGAAAGCTATAGAATGAGGCTTTGTGTTCTTCCTCTGCTCTGAGGTGACTCTCACCCTCAGCCGCTGAATCCAGCAGCTTATTCTCATGACAATAACTATGAGACATCCAACAGGCTGGATGAAGAGCAGGGAGAAGGCACACAGCTTCTTCTGCACCAGTCTACTGCAAGGGAAGAATTTCTACTACTGAGGACTAAACATGACAAGTATCATTGGCAGAATTTGATTTACTTTAAAGGGAATCCATCTGTAAACTTCTGTCCAGATCCCTGAATTAAACATTTCAAGCGTCACTAAAATTAGTTTAATTAAACATGGTTCAGAGCATACGTTATGTCAGCAGTTTTCAAAAACAGAAAAAATATTTCAGTTCTCTTTCCCTATATGGCTCAGAGTACCAAAGAAGCTAACAGCCTTTTCTCCCTCTATTACGTTTAGTCCAGTTTGTTTTATTTATAAAGAAAAGGAAGAAATATACACATGCATATATATATATATTTAAGCACATCCTATTGATCTAGAATTACAGCTTCCCAAAAGCTGTATCATCACCCATTGGCTCAATTCTATCCCAAAACAGGGACAGTCAGTAAGTTGGGGCTGTTAAGACATGTGTGAAGTGTCAAAATTAATGGAGTTATTTTGGAGACACAATGGGAGATGGAAGATTGGACATAAAAACTAATGACTGCCAGATAAAGGACCAAAAAAGGTGACACCAGAGCTTGAAACAAGTAACAGACATTTGTGAGCAGCTTGTAATACTGCCCAGGGCATTGGGGGTATTCAAATATTGTATGCTCGGGTAGGAAAACCAGAACAGTTGTCAGTATGCATGTGCATCAGCTATGCTGACCCAAGAGCCTCAAACAGGGGATTTAAATTCACTAGCAAACATCTGAGTCACTGCAGCAGCCATGGGCCATAATGGTCTCAAAACCAGGGAGTCTCCTTTGGGCAGTGATTACTTCCAGCAGCCACAAAAGGAGCTGTAATGAAGAGCTTTCCCGTGGCAGCTATGTTGGAGCAGCTGTGAACATCCGTGAAGGTGTAGCACTGGGAAAGGGACACTCTTGCAGAGCAAATACGTAACATTGCCTGTGTATCCGTGACAGCACACAAAATAGTGCTTTACGTGCATCTAAACTGCTATTTGCTGTTTAGAAGAAGAAGAAGGGTTTAGAATACAAGCGGGTCTCTTACCTGACTGCTGGTTAGATTCCCTTATAGAAATGATACTCTGTCCTCATTTTATAAAGCGTCAAAAAGATTAGTTCTCACAGGAAGTCTGCTCAGGACTTTTGCCTGTCTACCTGTTTCTAGCCCTGTTTTTAAACTGCTCTTTATTGTTTTGGTCTCCTTCAAAGTACTTTAGTACTTCTCACAAGCACAAGCCTCCCATTTTGACTGCTACAGGATCCAAGCACAAACTTCAATAATTCCTATTTTCTTGGCTCTGTAATTTTGGAGGCATTTCTAGTGATGTTATGGGATTTCTACTGCTGACCAAAGGCTGACCAATGCTTATGGTTACAAGTGTATTTGTGGAAGGTGGCACAGAATTTTAACACACTGCTTCTCAAACTATGGATCTTCAGGGAACGATTAGCTGCTCCTTAAAGCTTATGATACTAAAAATTCTCTTACGCCAAGTGCCGCCATGAATATATCCAGCCCAAAAAAACCTTAAGAAAAAGTTTGCCTTTACCCTATTGCTCTCCGCAACTCGTTGTGCAGCTTCTCTTGCCATGGCTTTTGCAACAGTGTTTGGGACAGGTGTGCCTTGAGGTTGAGGGAGTATTCGGTTAGGCGATGGAGACCTCCTCCCCTGAAGCGGGCTGGGAAAGTTAGGAGCAGGTGGCTCAAGCGTGTGTCCATGAACAGGGGATGCTGAACGAGTCTGCTCCCATGACTCATCCATTTTTAAATGTGGACCTAAATGTTCTTCTTTGGTTTCTGGGGCTCCGGCACTTGCTAATGGCTTAGATTTGGGAGCAGTTCTGGGGTGAGGGGTTGGAGGCACCAGTAGGTCAGATGGAATGGCAGCAATGGAAGAGTCCACCGATTCCCCTTGCGCAGAGAGTGTTCGAACTGTAACTTCCTTTGCTTCCAAACTCCTTAGTCTCATTAGCTCCACCAACGTGTTCTCTGCTGTTGGAAAGATCACTTCCGCCACCTGAGTACACAAACAGGAGACTTACTAGCAGGAAGACATCTGTTTCCCTCCCCTCAGCCCCACTGAAGTACAACCTTCAAGGTCTTAACATGGAGTGAATTATTGCCAACACAGAGTGGGCTGCAAGAGCCCACATTAGGGCTCCACACCAAGTAGCACCAGCCATCTTTAATCCTTTCAACCCATTTGTCCAAAAGCTTACATGCTTATAAGAAAGGAAGTTAACAAGCAAGTTATGCACAAACAAAAGAGTAGGTTTTACAGAAAACCGAGAAAACCCTGCACACATTTAAGTGCTGTCACATCTTTATTGTTGCCTTTACCTGTCAGTTGAAATTCACCTAAGGTAGATGGTCACTGTAACGCTGGAAGGAGAACTCACCCGTTGACCTTTCGCATAAACACCATAGCCTGTGACATTGGCGCCATGGGAGGTCCCTGTTGCTGTCAGAGTTGGTGGTTTCCAGGACACCTGTATGGTTGCTGGAGTGGACCCAGCCCGTACAGTAACATCTTGAGGTGGAGCTGGAGGACCTAAGACAGACAAGACTGGTCACTGTCACTGAGCTTTAGATCAGATACGTACCTCAACTGACATACTTGCAAGTTGGAAACTACAGATCTGAAAGCATTTTTAATTTTTTTTTTTTTTTAAGATGACAAAATATCCTTATTGCAGTCGTTATGTGAAAACAAAAGCATACACTCAGCAGGTGATGGAGCCAGGAACTGACCCTCAGCTTACGGCCAGTAACTAAGCTTTATTTCTTTGCAAGACGGTCCATACTTGCAACTTGCTCTGGACCTATTTTTATCCCTGCAGGCTGTGTAACTGGTATTTCCTCTGAGTGCAGAAGGTGTTAACAGAAAAATGCAGGGAGAAAAAGGCCCAGGAGTGACACTTAGTGCAAAACTCTGCAGGTAACAGCAAGTTACTTTTTGGTAGATATCACTGCTCTGAATTCACATTACGTACTCAGAAATCACTTTCAAATTCTGCCTTTCTGGACTATCAGTGACTGTAAGTCACGATTTAGGGGCCAGAAGTGCATTGACACTAAGGTGCAATGGGGGCTGCAAGCCAGAACTTTAACCTTTTTAACCAGCAGCATGTTGTTCTAAAGGACAACTGGACTCAAAGTCTTTTCTCTGCACTAAAGAAAAAAATTAAACGCCTACTAACCTTTTGAGGCATTTACAGTACATTAGTGTAATAGCACACCAAGTGCAGCCTTAATTAAAAGACATTATTACCCTACTATAAATAGAATTACATCAACCTACACCCCCAGATCCTTTTCCTCTGCACAGCTTTCCAGCCACCCTGTCCCAACCCTGTAGTGTTGCCTGGGGTTGTTGTGACCAAAGTGCAGGATCTGGCACTTTGCCACATTGAACCTAAATAGCTCTACTTTGGACAGAAAGCCAAAGTAAAAATATCATAGAGATTATTAGTTCATGAATATTTCAGGCATCCTGTTGTGTTAATTTGATGGTCAGACCCTGAGAAGTGTTTCATGCTAAAACCTTTCAGAAGCAGGGCTCATCTGTCGTCATCTCTGAGTAACAGCTGGGAGGACACAACCCTTGGTTGCTGAGAGTTTGCTTTTGCCAGTGAACTAAGCACAATCAATTTCTCTTCGTCTACCAAAAAAGCTACAAATATTTGAACTGTGTGCATTCATTGCTACAAAACAGATCATGATACAAGTGTAAATATCACACAAGCCTCAGCCTCCAGATATGCTGGCGAACCATCAATGCATTTCTGTAGTTTGCTGTCACTGAATTTCACCCTGTAGTGAGCACGGAAATGAAATTACAGTCATGTTCATGGCACTACAGGCACAACATGAAATTTTTGCCTATACCATCCCTTGCACCTATAATGTATTTTTAACTTGTAAAGCCAAAGTATTTAAGCTGGCCTAATACTATCCTTGGCCAAGACAAGGATTTTGATTTAGGATCGAGTTTCAGCTTCCCTGACCATCTTATTTTATTGACGGCCAGCGCTCCCAATCCAGTAAAGCTCCTCTGCTTACAAGAAAGAATGCATCTAGTCCAGTACCTTATCTATGACAATGACATTAATCTGCTCCTGCAGAAGTAGTCGCCCTCCCCCATTCTCCCAAGCCAAACTATCCCCAGACAGTCTATCTCAACTGTCACAGGCTGTTATCAGAGAAATTTAATAAACTGTAATGCCCAAGGCTTAGTATGGTTTCTATTTCCCCCCAGCATTAAACGGGAAAATAATAAATCTTTGTTTCATAATTCTGCTACAGTTTGGTCTTCATGAAGTTATTACTTAAATTGGCTTAAAAACACAGCAGTCAAATTGGTCCTGATCCTGTGTATATTTAAGTGTATTTTTAGATCTGAGCACCCAAAAGATAACTACTTCTATTTTAACTTAAGCAATTCTAATGCTGTGATGAATCAAGAAGAGGAGTTCAATTGTTCAGCAACTACAGAGCTGTCACCCAGCTTTGCTCCGATAGGAAGCAATGTGTTTTCAAGCACATATCATGCAAAACATGATATATCTATGCAAAGAGAAAAAAGAAAAGGTGACTTCTAACTGTCCTCTATGTTTCATGCAACTGCTGTCTCTAGTTTTGGAATGTGAGCAGTTATCTCAAGTTCATTGTTGCTTCATGTATTCTGAAAAAAACTCCTGAGATTAATATAGTGTGAAAATTTCAAAATGCTCACTGATCCTCACTCCCTTTTTGGTGTAAGTGGCTAATGGTATCTCTTCTATAAGGACATCACTGAACACACTAGCAAAGAGCAGAGTTTCTCAGCTTCAGATAGAGCGAGCACATGTATGAATTTGTAAACATTTCTGAAGCCCTTAGAAAAATGTCAGTACAAACGTTAGCAGCTGCCGGTGGCTAGTCATGTTGCAGTTCATGCTGCACTGTCTCCTAAACCTGAGGTTCTCCACAGCCAAAGGTTTATGCGACAGCACTCACCCCCATGCATCTTTGAGGGAAGCACAATAACAAAAGATTCCCTTCAGACAGAATGTCTGTATTGCTCTCTCAGCATATTATAAATCATCTTTGAAACATTTCCCTGATAATGTAAATCAACTGATCGTATTTAAGGTGGAAAAATAATGCAGAGTCTGAGAGAAAAAAACAGTATTAGTCACATTAAAGATACTTGTCTCTTTTTTTCTTTTAACTTCTTTTTTTTTTAAACTGTAGTTTGGAAGAAGAGAGATGTCGTTACTCAAACCCAGTAATATTTGCAAGAGAAAAAACATGACACACTATGATGGTAGCTCGTGTCACTGACTGATATTGTGGGCATCCTTGTCCCTTTGTTTCAGTGGCTTTTGAAGTACAAGCAGCAGCCTGCAATCACTTCAACAGTTACTATTTTATTTTTCTATATAACAGTGAAAAGTTTATGTGCTTTTGTAAAAATGCCCTCTGTGAAATGATGTGGTTGGGAAGGTTCTGGGATCTCTGGATCTAAAAGCAGTCCTTGCTGCGTTTCAGCTCCTCAAAAGAGAACAGCTCATTTCTTGCGTTAGCATATTTCAGCAACTAGAGGGAGATAAAGCATGTTAAGTGTTTGGCCTGAAAAAACCTCACTTAAAAAGGTCTTTCCCAAATAACAAAGTCGTCAACCTATCTAATAAGTTCACGCCACCATCTAGAGAGTATCTCCTGACTCCCACAGAACATATACAGAGTTCAAAATGCGCCCCCCTTGTAGCAGATTCTATAACAGCACTACTGCTTACCTCACAAATTATTTAAGACAAAAGAGTAAATGCCTGAGCCGAAGATATTTTTACTGAAACTATAAATCAACAACATCAAAAGCAGCAGGCATACGAGCTTAACTCCCTCTCTACTCAATCAGCATTACTGTCCCGCATAGCTCCTTACATGTAAGCCACACAAGCCAAGGAAGAGACCAGAACTCACTCGTGCCTTGTTGCTAGAATCAAATCCCAGCAAACCGAGCCACAGCACAGTACATGCTATCGAAATTTCACTCGCCAGGAGTCACTTGTATTTTACTGTCTCTGCTTCAGGGGCATTCAGTGCTCTGAAAGTCTGAATATATAAAGACTCTTATACTTGTCCTTGATTAGATGAATCTATAAGGCGAGATGTTCAAACTTTTCAGGTACTGCCATATACCTCCAAAATTATGAGATTATCCTTTAAATGCTCTACTTAATTTCAGCTATAATTTTCAACATCATTTCACAGTTCCAATAGTGGGAAACGACTGGTTACACTTATCAACATTTCTAATGTAAAAGCAAGGCGAGAAAAATCCCTGGGCTTTCCAAAACATGACGAATTTGTTACCTTTACAAATTCAAATTATACAATTTGATTACAACTTCACAACCAAAATGCATTTACATCCCCAAATGACTGTGCGGTCCTCTATGATGTCCATTACAGAAAGGGGCTGGGGATCATCCCTGTAAAAAGTGCTTTAAGACACACAAATAACACACAAATAACATATCAGAAGTAATAACTGGTTTTTAGCCAGTGTTGTTCACACCAATGACAATAAATCGCTAAAAGAAATATTGTAACCGAACAAATTAAATACAAATAGAGATTAATCTGATAAAACACTTAGTATGTGATCTGTGGTGACAATAAGCACAGCTCTCCCTTGTTTATCTCCCAAAAGTGTTTCAGTCCTTACCCAGGAACAAAGAAGAGAATAATGCAGAACTGGAATTAGTTTTAGATACCATAAAGCAATCTAATAATCTCCAGCCTGCTCATGAATGTGACAGAGATTACAGCATAAAGGTAATGGTTAGATTAATTTATCTAGAATTTTCAGAGAAGCTCAACTGGTGAGTTTTGGGATAGCGAGAAAAATATCAAACCTGCTGGCAATGTAGAAAATTCCACAAAGGCTTCCTTTTTTTCTCGTTGTTCCAGGGGAAGCTGCCAGGGCATCTGATGGGGCTTTGCCATGACCTTCACCTTGTAGGCCATATTGGGCTTCAAATTAAAAAAATGGTACTTGTAGCTAGCAGCCTTGACAATGTCAAACTCTTCTTCATTAAGAAAGATCACATGACTGTAATTACTATTTGTAGGGAGCCAGGACAGCTCAGCAGAAATCTGGGTTATATTGTCCACTTTAAGATTAGAGGGGGCTACTATGACATCCTTCCCAACTAACAAAGTGCACTGCAGTTCGTCTGAGTTACCCTTGTTTGTAATGCTCTGAATTGATATTCGGTATGTACAAGTAGAAATGTTAAGCTTTTCTATAAGAGCTTTCGTTCTGCTTCCCAAGGCTATGTTCATCCGTATTTCTTTATCAACCAGAACATTGTAGCTGCTAATGGTTCCCCATCCGGGTGGCACTACTGGTGGCTCCCAGCCCACAATGACACTTTTGGCTAGTTGTTTAATAAGGGTGATTTTTCTAGGATAAGGCACAATATCTTCTCCAATTTCATCAATGTTCACATCCAATGTCCCTGCGCCATTGCTGATTACACTAGAGTCTACGTGACTTGGTGGACTTATCTCCAAGAGATCCCCTTCCAAAGTAGGACCCGAATGGTTGATAAAATTCTGGTCTTGTTCACTGCTTAATGTACTTGATAACCGGGTCTCATTGTCTTGAACAAAATCCACAAAATTTGAAGGGACTAGTCCTCTTTGTCCATCTAGAAGTTCCCCTGGTGAGAAAGAACAATGCCATTGAAATCCTTGAAGAAGCCATGTCAATGCCTTGCAAGTGAACAAGATAAGGAAGAAGATATAAATGAAAACTGTACAGAAGCAATATTGACAGTTTGAGAATGTAAAGCCTCAGTAAGGCAAAAACCAGAACTGCCAGTAAGCTTTCTTGTCAACTTAAATCTTGCCAGTAGGAAAAGCTGACGATACAAAATATCTTATAATTAGCTATGCCTGCAAGGACTGGCTTTGCTGGTGCAGAAACTCTGCTAATTAACACAACGATGATACGGGTAATTTTAGCAACTGATTTGGTAGTAGATAACAGAAAGTACCGGGAGTGCGTTTAACAGATGAACTGATTTGAATCTGCATGAATTAGCATGAATTCACAGATTTAAAAAAAAATACCTTCATAAAAGCCGTCTTCGTCCATATCTCCATACACATAAAGGTACTTTCCTGCCGTAAGAGGGAGCTCTGCTTCTGGATTTTCATTTGGTCCATCAAAAGGGTTGTAACTGCAATGGAGTACAGATGGAAAACATGCCTGTTCGCTGACAACACCCTCACAACTGAATGCTGATCAGAAAAGGGCGTACAGTTCTAAGGCTGCACAGGAAGGCAAGTGCTCAGTTCAATCTTTTTGCTTCCATTCTAAAACACACATTCTGAGTGGAGTCTCGGTCAGTTTGTTGATTTGAACTGTCCCTGTATCACCAATAGGCTGCCATGAAATGTGGCCCATTCGCTGAAGTTCTATACACTTAAAACCACATCCTTTTGTGTAGAATTTACTTACATGTTTGTTACTTAGGTCTCTTTGAATACACAGGCCAAAATCTTTTTTATTTTTTAAAGTGAATTAAAGCAAACTCAGTTGTGGGAGTCTTTTCCAGTCCCCATATTCCATTTGTTTTAGATAGCAGTCTTTTACATGCATTCAACAGAGTCAAGTTAAATAAAGACAAAAAGCTGAGCTACAGCTAAAACAAGCTACCCATAGACAGAAACTTCTTATAAGATATTTAAATCTATATCCATCCTCATATATGTGAAATCTGTGCAAAACAGAGATGTAAGGAACCTCTAAATCGTTCTTGCATTGACGAAAAAGCAATTTATAAACACAGATTAGGACATCCTCTATAAAGGAGGAGGTACACATTCTCATCTCATTTATACATTAAAGGCTAGAAATACAGTGGTGGGTAAAAGAGCCACGTTAAACTTTCTCTGACAGTTAAAGAACATGGAAACAGCACTATTTTGCAGCTAGTGCCAACAGGAAAGAGGTCTGCTATCCATACCATTGGTTCCAGGTAATAATTCTGTGCTTGAATAAAAGTGAAACAAAACCAACTGTTGAATATTACAAATATGTATTATATGTGTAATGAGCTGGGGTTTTTTACCTATAACGGGCAATGCAAAGATGGACTTTCCCAGAATATCTCTGCTTTGAGGTATTGGAATTCTGATCATTATCCATCTATAGGGAGAAGACAAAAAAAACAACAATGTGATAAAAAAAGATGCATGCACTGTTTTCCTGACAGGCAATATAAATCAGGCAGTGAACATGCAACATTTAAAATAAAAATATAATTAATTCTAACATGGAACAGAACTGATTAATTTTACTTAGAAGGGCTTAGGCTAAAAAGGAACTGCAATTCAGATTCTAAACAGGGCAAAGAAATTGAGCTAATTCCTTGACATCTTGCTAGAGATTCAGATAACTTGTTTGAGACTAAATGTTGGTTTTCCACAAACGCCTGCAGAATTGCAAAGCACCAGTAGATCGGTGCTTTGTCATTTGGTCAGTGGAGGCAGCTGAAGGAGATGTGGCATTGACCACACCACTCCCTTTCATGCTGCAGACTAAAGAAACAGGTATGGCTTAACCCTACCAGTCTCACGGACCGACTCACCCTCCTGTCTAAGCTTTTATTAAAGTCTTCATTAAAGTACAGTAAACTCAGTTACTCAGTTACAGTTACTTCTGAATTTACCATTGTATTGTTGTAAATGGTATGTCTAGAGTTTCTGGGCATAGTACAGCTATATGATCACACAGACAACCTAGGTGATACCCTAATATTTTAATCAGAAAACAACAGTAGAAACCTGACACCAGTGACAAGTGCTTGAGAGATGCTGAGTTTAGAGCTGGTACAATTGTCAACTTCCAAACACTTGGAAACAATGAATATCGCATAAAACATACTCCCTTGCCAATCCAATCCACTGCAGCAGCAGCTGTTGAATTCCGTTTTTTTCACTAACTGAAAGAAATAATGTATTTCTTCTGAATTTACCATTGTATTTAATGGCCTAGAGAAGAGAAGGCTCCGGGGAGACCTAATCGCGGCCTTCCAATACCTAAAGGGGCTACAGGAAAGCTGGCGAGGGGCTGTTTATCAGGGGGTGCAGTGACAGGGCAAGGGGAATGGGTTCAAACTAACAGAGGGAGGATTTAGACTGGACATTAGGAAGAAATTCCTTACTGTGAGGGTGATGAGGCCCTGGCACAGGGTGCCCAGAGAATCTGTGGAGGCCCCATCCCTGGCAATGTTCAAAGCCAGGTTGGGTGGGGCTTTGGACAATCTGGTCTAGTGTAGGGTGTCCCTGCCCATGACGGGAGCGGAGGGGGTGGGGGTGGATCTAGATGATCCTTGTGGTCCCTTCCAACCCTGTCCATTCTATGATTCTGTTTAATTCAATTCTGCAAAGCCACACATTTATTCCATTACAAATCTGCTTTACAAAACCTGGAGAATAAACTGTGGTGCTGAAACAACACAGATTCCACCTGTTTGAGCTCTGCAGTATCTCACTGGTAAAACAGAAATTCTTCCTGTTTTGCTTTGAGCCTAGTAGAGTTTTTTCTTCCACTTATTTTACAGTTTGCTGTGAAAGGTTTTAGCTTGAGAAAACTCTAATTAAGGAAGAAATACTATGATTAACAGTAAGATCAAATAAGATAGGTTGTCTGAAAATTGATCAAAACTTTACACCCTGGACAGAGTGAATATTGAACTGCAACTTTCAGGCCTAAACTGGTCCCGCCTTGGTTCCCAGTATGGAACAAGAGTGCACCAGAAAAATATTGAGTCACATCACTTTTCTTCTCAATTAACTCTTACGAAGTAGGTTAGCTTGTTGAGTTAGCACAACACACACTATTCTGTCAACGCTCCACTTCCAGTGAGGACAGTTATAGGTACTCTCCCTTGTATATCATTTGGGGATGCAGGCAAATTTTCAAATATTATCATCCTGATTCCTTTTTATGGGCTCATAACTAACTCAGTAATGCTTATTGCAGAAGACTTTGTTATTAATAACAATCAGGAAAGTTGCAGATATATTTTTGCAGAGTATAATTTCTTTTTATTTCAGACTTCACAGCATTATGCTCTATTTTTAGATTTTATTCATACACTCTCCCCCTGGGTCTGGATACCTCTAAAAAAAAAAAAAGCAGCTTAATTTCTGTGAGCTTGCATAATGTAAGTATGTATCGCATAATTACACTCTAGATGGCACACAATGAACAATTTTGCAAAAGAGGGCTTGACATTCTCAGTGAGAGATAACTCAAAAATAATAGAAAAAAGGGAATTAAATTTGACGTGTACTTCTTCTGTTCCTTGCTGTTAGTTCTGCTTCCCTAAGTCTTGTTGCTAAGCTGCTTTTTCTGGTTTAACTATTTCAGGCTACTTTTTCTATGGCCTCTTCAAAAAGCAGTGGATGTACCCACTTTTCAGTAATGTGGCTACACATAAATATATACATATATTTATTTGTGGATAATCCTTGGATATGCCCATGGAATTCCTACTGTACAAGAATCTAATATTTTGTCAAATGTCCTATACCACACTCAGGATTGTGAGCCATTTAAAAACATTTTGATTCTATCAACTTTCACAGGTTCAGGAGCAATGAATGTAAAACAGAAAATATGCACATAGTTTCAATTTATTTACTTCTGTAAAGATTTAGAATAGGATTCAGGACTGTAAGGTGAGGGGTAAAATCCGAAGATCGTTTCCTCACGGCTCTTTGCCCATATGAAATAGGCTTACAGTATTACTAGGAAATAATATCCTTCCATAAAGTTTTCAAAATGTGTCCTATACCTCTTGATATTTAATTTTCCCCTAAATATCAATAACCAACTTGCTATGGCACCTTTGTAACGCTATTCTGAGCTTCCCAGTGACTTTCTACTAGAATTCTACTGAAAAGGACAGTGTGCTGGAAACGCTGTTAGCGGGTGATATCAGCCTAGCTGTAATGAGAAGATTCACATGTCATGAAAACCAGGCAAAACCCAAGTACTGCAGAATGAGCTACTTCTCTGTCATAGCATACCTGCCTGGACAGGTATTCCATGCATGGAATTTCTCTTCCATTTGCCTAGGCTGTATCAGTCACACCTTTTGGTAGACATAATAAAATAATAATAAACCCACATAACACAGACATATGCCAAAACAGAGACAGAAATGCGGACTTACACCTCTTATGCACAGAAACAGTACGACACTGAATGCATCAGTGAAGGCTGAGGTTTCCACAGAAGTTTGAGGTTTTCACACACCCGTTTTTTTTTTTATGCTGTGTAACTAGGATATCAGCTGAGACTTCTCTGAAAATATCAAATTCCCACTGGTCATGTTCCCAAGTTATCTCAGAAAATGAGAACATTCATGTCTTGACTTTCTTAAAAGCAGGTGGATCAACCTGCATCGGTCCCCTGGAGAAGGCACGTCTTGGCCCCGTAACATACACGTTCAGTAACAAATTTTAAAGACTCACGTCTGAATCAAATCTGCATCTTGGGGTACCAGATCTTGACTTGGACAGGAATGTAGGTTTGACAGACAATTGTTCTGGTTTGTCTCCAGATATCTGGAGGGGTCGTATAAACTCTGAAATCACACAACGACTTCCAGAAGGACTTTCATGACCTGACAGTGAACAAAACACATATGAGAGTAAGTAATTGTTCTCAAGCAGAAACGCTGCTTGAAACTAATAAGCAGCAGTGAGTTATTTTCTCCTCCTGTTAGAAATCATTCTAGAAAAAGATTAAGGTAGGTAGACCGCAGAGCATAAAAGTACCTAAGCCTACTAGTTCCCAGCCTTTTGGTAAATTGCATAAGTCAACAATATGTAATGGTAGATAATGTAGAAAGTGAAGGAATTTTAATTAAAAAATAATAATAATAAAAGTTAAAGTTTCCCTAATTAAAAAAAAAATCCACTTTTGTTCTGAGCATTCTTGATATCTTTGGAGAAGTTATCTGACCTGCTGTTTAACATGCCCAGCACTGAAAAGTTGCTACTGGAACCCTTACAGGGACTCTGTCATACACTGGAAAGTAGAATCAAGTCGTGCATTCATCTTCTAAGAAAGCGACTGAAATGCCAGTAATTTAGTTAACAGGATATTCATTTTGAAATGAGGGGAAGTGGTTTGGGTTTTTGCAGGGCAGTAAATTCAGAGATTCATATTTCTTAAGAGCAGCTCGTTAACACCAGTACTAAACCACATAATTTGATCACAGTGTCATCTCTCCAATTTCTATAGACCGGAAGATACAGACTACGTTAAAGGAAGAAATCTCCAGAAATGCTTTTTGAACATTTTTATTGTACTTTTTAAAAACACTTAAAAATAAAAAGACAGTTTATACTACACATTTAAAGGAACTAAGGAGTCAGCCTTACAAGAGGCTGAACACTCTTATCTCCTACTTTCTCAAGTGAAATCCAAGCCTAACGGTGAGGGGAGGCACGTAAAAAGAACAACTTCATCAAGGTTTCAAGAGAGACTAATAAAGTGTAATATAAAATACTTCTACATTTTTTCCCATTTTACTGTTAGTTTAGTCCACAAATCACATATAAACACGCAGGAAATTGTAAACTGAGCCTAATTATACTTGCAGCATCAGCAGAAGTTATAGCAAAGCACAGTCTAGGGCATTGCTGACACAATCAGATACACACAGTGCCTTCTGCTTTCTCTCTCTCGTTAACATAATGAGTCTATGCTCTAATTTTTCAGACCCTGGGTACACGTAGGTTCAGCATTTCCTCTTCAGTTCAGCCACAAGTCTGGACAGCAACGTTTTGCTACTGAATTGCAAACTTCTCTGACACACGTCACCAGGAATTATTAGTGGAACCTCTTTATTCACGTTGCAGAGTAGAATAAGCTCCAAAACACATCATCGGAGGGCTTTTCTGGTGTGCTTTTTAGTCCAATATGATTAATTTTTTTCTGCATCGCTGTAATTTACAGGAGGACCGCTTAAGCACATTGACAGCAGGGAAATATACAAGTCATCATTCAAAAGATTAATTACAACCAGCCCGCTTACAGCAATCCCCAGGCTGGAAAAGGGCACATTTTTTATTCTTGGAACCTTTCTCACATATATAACAGAAAAGACATCCCTGTTCAGAAACCTTTAGCCAATTTAGCTCCTTCTGTTTGCTGTTAATGTGCTTGCCATATCAGCCTGTCAGTGCCAAGCCTATAAATAATTGGTCCAACTGTGATTATTCATTCAAAGGAAACTGTTGTTTGGTCTCATACCTCCTGGATTTTTCAGGCTTTGTTATGTGTGATCTTGGTTTTGTGTGATCTATTTCTTAAAGCAGCTTAAAAATCACTGCATTTTCAAGGTATTCTAATATCTGCAATAAATTAGAAAAAAAAAAAAAAAGATTTCTGGGCAAACCGTATCATACAACTGTAGCAGTTAGTTCCTGTGTATTCTGTACAGGAGACTTTTAAAAGGTCATGAGCTGCTTAAATAATATATGTAAATTCATGCTGATTCTATGTATTTAGAGACACAGTTGGATTAAAAAAAAATAAACACAAGCACCATCGAGATTCACTGTGCATGAAGCACATTCCTTCTGAAACCTCCTCAATATCTGTATTCTCCAGATTATTTCTATAGAAGATGTCTACTTTTGTGGATTATGAATACATGAGTACAGACAAAAAGGGCTGCATTTAAAAACTGGCCTAACTTCACCTCCAAAGTAAGAAAAAATTTCAAACAAGGTTCTCTTGTTCACCCAAGGCAACTTCACCGATGTTACTGGGCTTGAGAAACAGAACGTGGAGGAATCAGACCTATAAAGATTGCTTTAAAACTTGTTAACTCACTGGAAACCAAGGGGAAAAAAAAAAAAGCAGCTTTCCTTTTATATTTGCACTCTGGAAAAAACCTGAAGTTAAAAATGAAAAATGCAAGAGGTCAGTTCATAGGAACATGCAGCAGTGTCTGGAATTATCTTGTTTTTTTCCTCTAAATACTAGAGAAGAACCTTATAAAGCCACAGGGTTTTTGTCTGTAAAGTCTTGTAAAATCTGTACACGCTCAAAATGGCCTTTATTTTCCCATGACTGGCAAATATCTGTTAAAGAAGACTGAAGAACACTCTTTCAAGGAAAGGGGTAAGGAAAAGCACCAGACTTAATTTAAATGTCTCAGCAGAATTAAAGCTGGCCATACTTGTAGCACAATTAGACTCTCCATTTTATTTATTGGAACTGCTGATTCATTATGGACTACCTAAATTATCTAGAAAGGCCATTCAAATGAGCCTTTTATCTGATGAATAATAAATCTTAAGGTTTCTGTATCTGATTGTGACATTATTATATGTTTAGAGTGAACTTTTTACGTTCTAATCTATTCTGGCTAGGTTTATTTCATTTCCTGATACGTTCAAACATCACCAATTAAGGCAAAGCAGCTGGCCATAAACTGATCTCATTTCCGTCATTTGCTTTGCTTTGAAAGCTGTCCTTGTGTTCCCTCTTGTGTTCTTTCTTCCTCACACATAATAAAAATAATTACACTTCGGGTTTGAAGAACTTGCTGTAGCATTACCATTGTTATTGTGAAATAGTTGATTTCAATAATTAGAAATCCTGCCCACTTGCTCAAACATTACTTTATTGTTATCAGTGCATTCATACTGAGAAGGGATATTGTCCAAGGATTTCTGATGTTTATACATCAGTGCTGCAGACCTTGAATTCTAAGTCGCATAAAAATCAATAGGTTATGAGAAAAGGTTTACAGAGCAAGGCCTTTAAATGACTTCAGTACAGATCTAGCGGTGTTTTCTGTGTGTTCAGTCAAGGATTTCTTGAAGGTTTCTGTTTGTTATGTTTTGAAGGGTTTTTTTTAAAGCCGTTTCCACTAGTATTTCAAGAATAAATGCACGTTAGTTGGGAGAGTTTGACTGAGGACCTCAAAAAGTTTAGTTGACTTTTATTTGAGGATTTGGGCCTCTTTAGATCGACTCCAGAGATACAGACTGGACCTCTACTAGCTGCCTAAAGGATATTTCAATACCTAATTACCTTTCCTTTAAAATTAATTGCTGCTTTGAAAAGGCTGTCCTTAGAGAGATGAGGAGCTAATCCTGTCAATATTAAGGAAATTTCTACTAAATTCTTATGGTTATCAGGTAATACCTTCTGAATTCTCCATTTAGTGCACTTTAATATGCCCTTAGGTGAGACTTGCAGCTCCAGAAAAGCCTATAAACTAATATGCACCACAATGGGCAAGACTGCAAACAGCTCCAATTTGTGTTCAAAAACCCAAGACATACAAAGTGCAAAGTTACTCAAGTGAAATGAAAGAGGGATGTCACCTTGGTTCCTTTTGACTTGGTTTCACATTGAATTTAGCACCCTTCACTGAAAATAACTGCTCATCTGTAACAATAGGCAAATGATTTGTGATTTCTAGGCCCTATGTCTCAGAATTTTTCTAGCAGCTTAGGAAGATGAAATTAGAAAAAAAGTCAAGACTATTTAATTTTTGCAGTTCCTCTTCATACTTATCTTAACACAACTTCGGGGGAATTTGTAAGTACTGGAAATAACCTGAGAAATATCCTTAACAAGTAGTTAAAGTCATTCTAGCACTGGTGACACTGAGCTGGTGAGCACACTCCTCAGCCTTGATAACAACACAGTTATAGTACACAATCTAACATGTGATTTACATGCAAGTCACTTTCAAGTGTCCTCAGGTAACATCTTGCCTTGATCTTTGAAATTTTCTTACGAATAATGAATCATTAACAAAGTTGTGTACTTAGCATGGGCAACAGATGACCTTGCAAAAGTTCAACACAGATCTTAGAAAAGCATACTGTGTCGAAGATTCCAGGCACTGTAAGTGTAAATGTAAATTACACTTATTAAAATTAAATTACACAGATGTAAATTACCCTTTTTTTTTTTTACTTTACATTCTGCATTTCTTTCAAAACTCAAATCAACAATATTTTTGTTATAACTTTTCTGTTTCTAAAACACCTGGCAGTTACGTGTTCAAATACTATTTTAAGCACAGCTGAAAAATTAAATGCTCCTTTGCACAGTTTAGTAAGCAACCATAGATATTAACCCTATTCAGTTTTGTAAAATATATCCCATGACACTACTTTCCAACCAAAATTACTTTGTGGGAGAATTTGTCTTTTTGTAGACAGCATTTGCTTCCACTGAACTTTTTTTTTTATGTTTTACTTTTAAGTTTTTATGGAGAAGTGTCTATTTTCAAATGCAACTAAACCAAGAACATTTTCATGTTTGTCAAATTGTTCCATTCAGACTTCCCATTTTTTACCCAACTCTGTTTAAAAGTTTCTTTTAGGTAGGCAGTGTGAGGGGGTCTCTGTGCTACTTCAGCAAGAGAGCAGATCAATTCCCATCCCTGAAACAGTGAAGGTTTTACAACAAAGCCTGTATATGCAGATAGTTTTTCTTCTTCCAGAAGAAGTAGATATTTACACAAAAGAATACATCATTTTAACACTGAAAAGGTTTCTCTTCACTATACTCAACAATTAGAGAGAATTCTCCTCACAGCAGTGCCTGAATAAATCTGGAACAACCTCACTGAAGGCTTATGAGATGATCTGAAATTTAAACAAGTCACAAAACAGGAATTCTATCCCCTATTTGTACTATCAAACTCTATTTATATCATTGAGTTGCACCTTAAAACCTACCGGGCAGAACAGATACCTACAAATAAAACGCTGATCCTTACCTTTGCCTATAGAAGTGGCTATTCCATTCATTAACTGGGATAGAGATTTACCGGGAGAACCAGGGATATCTGAGGATGCCACCGAGTTACTGCTCAGGAGATCAATCTTCCCTGCTTGCTGTCGAAACTTCTCCAGTTCTCTGGACAAGAGGTTAAATTGTTCGCTCTGTGTCCGACATTTCTCCTCTAGCTCTCGGACCTTGGCCTGCACAAGCAAGACATAACACAGACATTTGACTCAGATCAGAGTGAGCTATGACTGCATCAGATTTTTCTTAAGTACCAGGAAGCCAGGATAGGCAAACTACTTGGCATAAACAGGCCCACCATCACACTTTTCTCCCCCTAAATTCTCACCCATATTTAGAAGGCTTTTTAGTAAGCACTCCTTTCATCCCCAATTTCCAAAGTGGAAATTTCTCATCATATTTTTTGGCAGTGCTAAAAAAAAAATCACTGCCAAGGACAGTTGCAAACAGATCCTACAGTTTTGTGACTTCTACACACATCTGAATGTCACCTTCGTGCACTTTTCCATCTTTTTCTACAGCTCAGGTAGATTTCTGAGGTTTGCCCATCCTCGACTATTAAGTTGAAGCCTCCTGAATTGTTAGATTAACATTTATGTATTAAAAAACACCCTGGCATGGTTCGTGCAGAATGTGGGCCTTTCTACTGGGCTCAATTCCCTCTCAAAAATAATATTCCTCCCTAGAAGTGCCAAACCACACAGAAGTAATCCAGACACCAGCCAAGAGGAGATTGTAAGCTTGTGAGAAGTACCAAAATGTTATTGTTGGCAAACATTTTTGTTTTAATTTTGAGGCATCAGGCTTTAGCAAAACAGAACTTAAAAGATAAGCTTCTGTGCTGACTTGGGAAATTTGCCTACATACAATTTATGAATTCCTGATGTGAAGGAAAGGATAAAGTGACAGAAAGGAAAGATTCCCTGGCTGAAAGGAACAACAAAGTGTATGGGAATTCAGGGTTTCTTCTGCAACTTTTACTAAAAACATATATAAGAGTAGTGAAGACACTAAAGCATGAAAAAAACCTTTTATCCAAATCTGCACATTTATTGCACCAGCTAAATTTATAATATAATAAAGTTTGCATTTACATATCAATCTGCATTTATAAACAGCCTGTATATTTGTTTGCATATACATTTATTCCTGAAGAGAAAAAACACAACTCTAGAGTACCCAGAGAGTCAGTAAAGAGCATATTAACACCTGTTGCAAAGACTAAAGAATCAGCAAAGCTTCTCAGAATTTCACTTGCAAGGTCTGATTTTCACGTGGGGGCAGACAGTTGGTCTGTACTCTGGAAATGTGCCTTTTGAGGCCTGCAGAGCACTCGCGTCTTACGTGCTGTGACCCAAACACTGCACGCAGAAGTGGCTCAACAGAGGCAGTAACATGCTCCTTATAGGAAAAGCTAATGCATCGTATCCTAATCTGATGCTTCGAGATGACCAAACATCACTTTCCTTCAATAAAAACCCCGTTACAGTATCTGCCTAGTTAAAGAACTGTACTAACAAAGGAAGTCTGGATATCAATTCGATTCATTCAACTGTACTAACAGTTTCTCTTTCTCGAAAGAGAAAAACGTTCTCTGTTCGTATAAGAAAAACCGCACATATTGCATATCAAGAAAATTACATATATTACATATCACCTATACAAAGATCTCAGCATAGCTAAACGAAACGCTTATCATCCCCAGGAGAACACAAAAATCCAAATTTCCTACTTCAGAAGGTTGTGCTGTTTGTTCCTTTTTTGGTAACAAATACATTTTTAAAGCTACAGTGAATTTTGAGGATATAATTTCTTTGTATTCGTAAAACACAAATTAATTCACTTCTGCTAAAGAAGTCTCAGGATATCTATCTGACTCCGAAACAGAAAACAATAAGGTACATTGTGGGAGTTTTACACAAACACTAAATGCTTTAATTTTGGGGGTTTTTTTCTTTCATCTTTTCACTGTGGTTTTGAGCAACTGAAATGTGAGACTTCACTACTTGTTAATTTGCTGCATGAATAAGGCATCTATGCACAATTTTAAAAGAACATTAAGCAAAGCAGTAAAGTGGTTTGGGTTTTTAGATCCCCTCTTTCCAAGGGAAAGTTTAAGGATGAGCTATTCAACTCTCAAAGAATATATACTGACCTTTCCACAGGCAGTTATGGAAACTCTAGCATAAAATAAGAAATAAAAACATCACAATCCAGACCTCAACAAGGTGCTAAGGCTGCCTTAAAAACATTTTTGAAAAATATTAATTTAATGTATTATTATTATTTATTATTTTCAAACTTATTTGCATTTCAGTATATGCTTTCTTCGACTTTTCTTTTGAATACCTAGAATCTTCAAGTTGTTCTCTCACAACAGAACAAAGCCTGGAAGAAAAATGCCTTTACTACTTGTTTTTAATCGAGTGAGTTAGAAGTGTGCACAAAGCTGGTACTGTACAAAGAAAAAATTGCCATAAGATCCGCAAAAGTACTAACAGGGGGCATCCCCGTACCCATCTTTGTTTCTTGACTTTCGGCAGGTGCTTGGTTCGTTGTCAGCCTGCCAGGCTCACCTCACTGTAAAATCTACACATTCATGTATGTCACTGCAGAGCAAGGCATGTGCTTACACTCTCGAAGCACCAAATTTTCATTCTGTGCCATAGTGCTGCCCACATCGCCTATCCCAATGACGACAGCACAAAAGTGCCAAGTCTACCAGATCTCCCTAAAACCGGATCTGCCTGTAGCAGTGGTTGTATGAAAAGACATTCTCTACTGCAGACCATACGGAATGTATATCACTTAGGACTTTCACATACAATATCTAGTGCTATTTGTACAACTAAAACAGCTTCTTAAATTGAAAATGAAGCAGGCTTCATCCTTTACAAGACAGATACTATTCACACAAGACAGACAAGATGATGAGCAACTTTCCAGGTGGACAGGCTTGAATTCAGAGTAGTAATTAGCTCACATGCTGCTACGGAGATATCATTTCATAGTTCAACTGCTTATGTTGCAGCACTGGCTTTCAGTAGGTGGCTCAATAAATCAGCCTCAGGTGAAAATATCACATAACATTATCTCTGCATTAACAGAGAAACAATCTGAATTCAGACAAAATCCACATAGTCAGAAAGCTACGGTCTTGAATAAACTACCAAACCATTCTTGCTGGGCATGCTCATAAGAAATTATCTTTCAAAACCAGTATCTAAGTTCTCATTAACTTATGCCATGTTTGAAGATTAATCTCTTGTAGAAAAAAGTTCTGATTTTGGTGATTTGGTATTAGGCCAATAAATGCCAAGCATGCTTGCATAACAATGGTTCTAGCACACATTCCATGCAAGGTTAGGCAGGACTATCATACTCATTTTAGAGGGAGAAGTGCAGGACTCAGGACAGGGAAAGGAGAATTTATGCCCTAAAATACCTGCATGCTGTCCAAGGTGTTCTGGATGAAGTGCAAAGCAATAAATTCCAAACAAGACACAGTAAACAAAGAGATGTGAAATAAACAAAGAAATAAAAATAGGTTTGAACACTTTCTTTTACATTTCAAAGCAAATTATATTAGAACAGTTAACACGTGTAAAAACATGCATTAACACAAACCACACTATAGAACATTTCAGAAATCAGTAACACTGCTGGTCTTAAATTGCAAAAGGCAGATTAAATAAAATGTTAAAGATTAATGGGCTTATGGCAATAAAAAGCAAAAGCTTAGGAAGCTTTGATAGGGTTATGCAAATCGGAGGTGGCAGACAAATCACCTAAATACGACTTTTGATTAGCTTGAAGTAAATAATCACTTGCCTGCTTTATTTCTACTTGTGTTTTCCTGCATCATACACTTCCACCAGGCATTAAATAATGATTTAAGCTTATATTCTTAAAGGCAAAACAAACTTAATATATATGATGATAACGAGAGCCTGTAAGTAAAACACTTTCTGTGGGAATATTAACTTTTATAGATATAAACAAACAGATTTTTAAACAATGTATTTAAAGATGATCAATGCACCAGAAAAAAACACCTTCCATCAGTGCATGAGTAGGAAGTACACAGACAGAACTACTGTGAGAAGGTAAAAAGACTAGAAACTACCTTCTGCTAAAAACAGATTTCTAAATGAAATATTGACAATCCACTTACTATAATCAATCTATGGTATCACATGTTCTTTATGATACATATGTTAAGACTTAATAACCATATAATGCTTTTTTTTTTCCTCAGAGAGGAAAACTAGTGTGGTAGTTATCAACGAAAACCTATTTTGTGAGGAAAAAATTAAGAACAATAAAGAGCAAAAGGCAATCTAGATGTAGTTAGTATGCTAATTACTTGTACATCTGTATTTTCTGACACTTCACCCTTATCCAAGTACATCAAATGATATGATTGGAACTTAAAGAATCTGTTGAGTCTAGTTTTGACAAACTGGGGAGGAACTGTTTCCTTTAGGAACCTTCTTACAGGAGTTCTGGTTTGTTACATGTTGTTGTCATTTGTCCTATCTTAGAATAGAGTAGAATCATTAAGGTTGGAAGAGACCTCAAGGATCACCTAGTCCAACCGACACCCCCCCACCACCACCTATTAACCACTAAACCATGTCCTTCAGTGCTGCATCTAACCTTTCCTTAAATACCCACAGGGACGGTGACTCCACCACCTCCCTGGGCAACCTGTTCCAATGCCTGACCACCCTTTCCCAGAAGAAATTTCTCCTCATCTCCAACCTGAACCTCCCCTGGCGCAACTTGCAGCCGTTCCCCTAGTCCTGTCACTAGTTATCTGCGAGAAGAGGCCGACCCCCAGCTCACCACAACTCCCTTTCAGGTAGTTGTAGAGGGCAACAAGGTCTCCCCTGAGCCTCCTCTTCTCCAGACTAAACAAGCCCAGTTCCTTCAGCCGCTCCTCATCAGACCTGTGCTCCAGCCCCTTCACCAGTTTCGTTGCCCTTCTTTGGACATGCCCTTCTCTGGACAACATCTTGCACAACACTGTGGGTCAGTCTGCATTTCTAAACAGCAGACGGAAAAGGGAATAAAAGGTTTTGTCAGCACCAGGCAGATATTCAAGTGCATTAATTTATTTCAATTCTCCTTTGATTTTTTTGTGTTTTCATATGTAATTTAATCATAACTGTATGCATCCACTACGAAGTTTCCATTATTATAAGAGTCCCAGTTTAAAATCTCTAAAAACTTCACTCCAGCCTAAGACAAAGAGGTTTTGCAAACCTTGCCCTATTCCAACTAAAACTGACAGCAAAGCTTACGGCTTTTGAATGGGAGCAAGAACTTGCTCCTATTCTTCATGTCACTTCCATACAAGACACAAGCAATTCTGTATCCTCAGTCACAGAAGACTAAACTGATTTTTCTTCAGGATTAATGACTTGAAGTCAGGTTTGAAATGTGATTCAAAGTTCATAAACTCAACTGGTAATAAATTTACAGGAAATGCCCCACGCTAAGCTCATAACTGGGCAACTGCTAAGGAAAATACTAAGATTTTTTGCTATATATTTCTGGATGATGTTCCCTTTATGGATGATGTCATTATGTGCAGATATTTAGTGTCTTAAAAGTTAGTAAATCGGATCATCTGAATCATCTCTCAAAACTTAATTTATTTAACAGTGTTTACTTACTAAATCCAACAGTCACTGGCAAATTCTAAAACCATATTGCAGCATAGTTGGGAAATGCTAAGAAAGGCCTCCGCTGGTAATACACAGCAATAGGATTAGAGGCAACAGACATGGGTAGCACCCAGAGAAAAATTCTGTCAGGATGCAAGAATAATATTCTTCATATTGAAAGTGCTCAAAGACTGAAAGAGGCTGAGCGTAGAGTCTGTCACACCTCCATTCCCAGAGATATTTAAAAGTGGATTGGGCAAAGCCTTGAGCAGCCTACAGTAATGCTGAAGAAGGTCTTTTCTCTAATTAAAAATTTGAATATGGTTCTGGTGCCCTTGATTTTCAAATGCCCAGTTCAGACTACCTTGAAAATATCTAGTGTGTTCTAGTGTTCTCTCTCTACCATATCCTTTGAAGGTTTTTTGAAATGTCCAAATTCTTTCATTAGGTTTAAAAATTTTGGCTCTTTAACATGTTGCATTAGGAACCTTAGGTAATTACTTGGTATTTGCAGCTATATTTCCAGCCTAAACAATAATAATTCTTACAAGTAATCACTTCCTTTCTATGTAGCATAGTATTAAAACCAAAACAAAACAAGTACTAAAATTTCCATTTTATACAAAGAGAAACTGAGGTACGCACATCACTTGCAACAGCTCAGCTTCATGCACTCCTAACTGAATTATAATCATTAAAGGATGCAATTACATTAGAATAGAAAAAAAACCCTATTTGCCTACATATTTCTTGAAACTTTCAAAAGTGATCACTTTCTGAATGGAACCTCTACAAGCAAGGTACGAGAAAGGGTATCTTCTCACCTCTAGCAACTGAACTGCTCCTTCATGTTCCTTCTTAGCTTCAACCTGAGCCTTGTTTTTATAATTAGTGAGAAAAAGAAATGAGAGAAAAAGAGAAAAGAAAAATGAATTAGTGAAGCCACACATAGTATGCTCTAACAACATAAAGCATCATACCATCATACTGCATACTAAAATCCAAAGCCAATTACAGCCTTTGAAGGGATGGCTCCGTCAGTATTATTATAGCGCTTTGGTTCCAAGCCACTGAAATAACTGCTTATTTTTAGGAGACTGATTCTCAGTGAAGCCTACCAGCATCAGTATTTTGTTGGAGGAAGTGCTCAACGCACTGCAAGAACACATCAGAAGTATCTGTGAAACCCTCTAAATTTAAATTGAAAAATGATCTTGCTATGCTACATTGCAAGAGGTTCATAGTGTAGAAACCTACCATACCAGCTAAGAGAAAGCAACACAAAACTAAACTCATTCTCTACATGCAGCAAGAGTATTTATCATTTAAGTAAATAGCTCACAAAACACTTCAAGGCAACCACAAGAAAGGTTGTGTCTAAACAGGAATGCAACATTAAGGGTCCAATCAACTGAGTCAAAGAAGAAAAGAGGAATCAATAAATACAGAAAAATGTATTTTATGTAGCTCAGAAATTCAGTCACCAAATTTTGGTCAGGAAAATTCTAAACCTTAAAACCAAAAAGAGCCAGCACTCAGTAACTTTTTGTTGCCCTCGCTTTATTTCTGTTTAATTTTTCACTGTCTGCTTTATTGTAAGTTGCCCAAGCTAAGCAAAGCTATATTAACTATTCTATCAGGCTGATAGCAGGGTGATGCACTAACTTTGCCTCTTAGCTCCATTTTACTGTAACCCAAAGACCATGTTCTGCACATTCCTCATCAGAAAGAAGACTCAAAACCCTCCAGTTTAGCAGAGGGCAACACCCCACAGACTTTCCAGTTTAATGGGCCAGATACTCCCATGATGGACACAGCTATGTTAACTTCATTTTACTCATCTATGAGGGCAACTTTACTCTTTATCTCTCTTCAATGGAAGATGAGTCAGGCCATAAAGTCACAACTGAAAACATATACCGAAACTATACTTCACTGTCATGCATGGTAATAAAGCCTCCTTCGGTCCTGCAAGCACAATCATATTTCTTCCTGTACTACAGTAATAAGTCTTATTGCTAGCACCTGATAAAATATTGGCTTCAGGAGCATTAGCAAACATATGATGGCAGGTAACAGAAAGCCTTGTGTTATCCATCATTACAAGTTTAATAAAATCTACCCAGAATATGAGTTCTTGATAAACGATTAGAAAACTGGCATCAATAGCTATCTCTCTTTTACATCGAACTCTCTTGTAGTAGCGCTTTCTTGGAGAAATAGACCATCTGATTCCCTATCAACACAAAACCTTGATGAACAATATTATATTCTTCCTTTTAGTCTGTACATATATTAAAAACACAACGAATTTTTATTTTTAATATCAAAATGTGACAGCAAATGCATCACACTGCACCAGTAACTTGCTTTGTTTTCAAGTGCAAATTTCTGTGGTTACGGCAGTAACAAGATATTCTGTGAAATGTCATCCTGTTACTGCCTTGAATTACTACTTTCATTTTGTGATAGTTTTTCAAGTAATTAGATGACTCTAATAAAAAAAAAAAGCAAGAAAGAATTTTACACACATGTACTAAGTATATTGGGAGGTCAGCTCTGGATGAAATGTGAGCCAGCAATTCTTTTTTAACGATGGATGAAAAGTGTTATAGTTACTTGGGTAACAGATTTAACTTGTTTTTCTGACAATATATACTGCATTGTAATGTTGAAAAGGAGATGTGTTGGATATGAGCCATCTAGAGGCTCAAGCAGGACAAATTAGTCTGTGCTCATGTCCGCTACCATGCCTAGAGAACTGCGGGTAGCTTGGGTAGCTCTCTACAAGGTACAACAGTGCACAATGTAGACATCTGCCCCAGAAATCTTTCAACATTTTAAATACTTTACCTCTGCTACCCATACAGTGTACTAATCCAGACTTCATTCTTGTTCTACAGTATTAACAGCATTACAGAAGCATCTCGATCAAACTGGGACCTCAACATATCACAATGGAAAATATTTTTTTTTTAAAAAAAGCCCTTTTTAAAAAAAATGTGGTATCTAGAATGAATATCACATGCAGATTTTGTCAAGTGATGTGATGAGCAGAATCTTCATTGAAGTTGTCACAGATCCTTGTCATGAAGGACAATAACTATTTAAAAAGACACAATAGCAACTTAGTCACGTGAAGATTAGACACCTCAGGGTGAAAATGAGTGTCTGCAAAGTACTAGGAGGAGTATTTCAGGCTAATGAATGAAATCAGTAACAAGGATGAATTATTTCTTAAATGCTTCTACTAAGTCATGCATAGATGAATTGTTATAGTGAATTTTAGTGTAGGAATTCTAAGCTAAAATTCTAGTGAAACTTAGTGGTAAATTATTATTAGATAATAATTCTTAACATAAATGATCTTGTATTCCATGCTACTTCAGCTCCACTGAACAAGAATTTAATCACTGGCTACAGATGCTGAGCTAGTAGCATTGAGTAAAATTAGAAATACAATACAATCCTGTTTGTGCTCGAAGTCTATCATGCTATAGCTTAGCAAAAATGACTGGAGAAAACAGTACTACAGAGATGTGTCTCCTGTTGCTAATCTGTAACAAAAAGACCCATGTAATGTGGATTTGTTAGAAGAACATGACAAAAGTTAGCAAGAAGGAAAGCTGTACCTTTCTTTGATTTCTTTACTTCGCCAAGAAATTTATGTCCAAAATTTATGTGGAAGTTCAAATAACAGCAGCTGAATATAACTAGAAATGGCACTCTGAAATATGCCTAAATAGAATAATTGCAAAACACTACAAGAAAATTAACTGGAAGATTTCATTTGATCAAGTGAAGCTTGCTATTTCAAGCGAAGTATATTTAGATACATCTTTTTATTCTGCTGAAAATGTCCCTCCATGCCAATTCTCTACCACATTATCATTAGCATTATTGTTTGGGTGTTTTGATCTAGTAAAGCAATTGGAAAAATCAACATTAGTGTAGGGACAACTGCAGTGACTTTGGTAAGATTGAACCTCAGTGCCATGGTTTTTATATTATCATGAATACTGAGAAGTTGCAATGTGGGAAAAAAAAAAGTCTTAATGATTTGTGAATTACAGAATGAGCTTGGAAATTAGGTACTTCAACAACTGTTTAGTTTATGAAAACAGATCAGCTGTGATGTGTAAGTACCTTGACAAGGACTTACTTTAATCTAACTTAGTGGAGAAAGGTAGTAAGAATTGCCAATGTCAAGACAATGAGGCCAAAGAAATTCTAACAAAACATTAATGTGTCAGTGAGAATGATTTAACTGTCCCAGCAAACTGACAAGGAAATCCCTGTATTTTGATTATCATGAAATTAAGACCAGATTCCTTCCTGACATTTAAGGAATGCACAAATATTCCTGAGGCAAATATAGAGGGAAGCAATGAAAATACATGTACTTGCATCACTTTTCTCCCTGTTGGAAAATACAAGGACTTACAGATATTGTTCAGGTTATTCTTCACTGGCATGAACATTTATAAGTCAATTAGTACAGTCATGTAAATCCAACAGTGAACATCCACTTGTTACAACTGCCCCACCGATCATACAGAACAATCGGAACAGGAGCCAGTTTGGTGGCTGTAGTTTAAGGTCATCTGTTTGATGGAGATCTGTGCTCTGGTGCCGCAATTTGCTATTTCACCTGAGTTTCCCGTTCCCTGCTTACCTTCTGCAGGAGCTCAATTTCCTGCTGTTTGGCGTTGAGAACAGCCAAGGCTTGCTCATGCTCCAACTCCAGCTGTTGCCGCCGTTCAGCAGCCTCTCGCATATGCTGTTTCGAAGGAAGCAGAGAAACCATCAGGAGACGTCAACATATTCTACCTGCAGCCAAACACGCTGCCATTCCTCGGCATGCAGATGTTCATCTCAACATCAAAGCTCTCTGGTATCACTGATAGGCAATTTGAAAACTGAGTAGGATTTTAATTTGGTCAGTATTTAGGGGCATATTGCTGAACTCGGACGTTTTGACAGCAATCTCTTTTAGGATATATGAGTCTGTCACTGCCAGCAATGTGGCCTCTGTGATGCACAAGTGAACAGTACCCATTTTATCCATCAGGCACACATCTATATGTATCATTGTGCTCAAAAATTAAAGCTTGGAAAAAAATTAGCTTGACAATTCCCTAAATGCCTCTTCATCTAGGATACAGTTTTGTGATTTGTTTTGCAAATGATGACCCAAAAGAAATAGCTTACCTTTGCTAATCTCTCCCTCTTATTTATAGGAAATTAGCCAGAAGTAAACTAACACAGGTGGATTTGGACAAAAGTACATAGACCACTTTTAAAGTACAGTTGCTACTAATGCTTCAAAGCAATATGAGAAAGGTTCTCGGGAAAAGTACAAGCTGAACAATGTCAAGATACCCTTTGCAGATAGAAATCTTTTTCATTACAGGTTAATACACTCTCCCAATATCATTATAACTTCAAAACACCCTGTTAATAAATGGGAGTTAAGAAAGTTCTCTTTATAGATTCTGATCTCTTCTCTGGTGGAGCTGGTATTAAAGATTTTTATTTTCCAAATTACAAATTATTCCCATAATACTCTCAGAGCAGAGGCACAATGTCTTATCTGCAGCACCAGGAGTTATTACACACAAACCTATTAGGAATCAGCACTTGGAAACACAAGTACGTGGCTAAAATTGACAAGAAAAGCCCAAAATATCTCTTATTATGTATAAGAGAAAATTTTATCAAGCATATTTCTAACCCTTAATGAGCTGTTATTCTCTGCTACAGGTTACTCATAACAAAGAGGGACAGCACAGTGAGGCTGACTTCTCTCAGTCTGGGTATGTTTGCAAAGGAAACAGAAACATCTCCAACACTCCATTTGGCCCCTGCTTGGGATTTATTTATTTTCATTTGATGTGTTGATTAAAAACAACAACAAAATCAAATATTTTTCTAATTCATCAGTTTTGACTTAACTGTCACTTTTTTTTTCTAGAAGTATTGTGAGGATTTAGTATTTTGACTGTAGACATTTCTGAACTGTGCATATTGTACAAAAGCTAAATGCTTCTGTTCACGGCTGATACCTATCCTCAGTATTTAGTAATGACCAAAAATAGTGGTTCCGATTGTCATCTCATCTGAATGAACATAACTATTCTGCTAACTAGTATTACTCATGATTTAAATTAGCATGAAGCTACATTTACTGAGCTCAGCAGTTTCCATCAAATCTTATGTAAAACTTGACACTGATGGAGCATCAGCACATTTCTTATATTCAAGAAATAGTAAGGTAATCAAGTAATTCTCACACCTTTAATTAAAATCTTTAATTATGAGGGGGAAAAAAAAAGTCTCACTTCACTCTCTCAAGATGTAGTACCAGATTTGGTACAGCATATTTTGATAGCGTTAAGTTCTTACTAATTTTACAAAAGCTACTACAGAACATTTCCAGTCCTTTGCAGAGATCAATAAATAATTAATACTGTGGACCATACAGTGAATCTATAAAATGTAATGAAGAAGCAGACTGTGATGCATGATCTGTGATTCTGCCCAGCTTTTAATTTCTCTGTTTCCTAAAATACACATTTAATGATCTACAGTTCACAGATTTTAAGGTCAGAAAAGGCCATTTTGTCATTTACGTTAACCTAAAAGTATCTCTCAGTCATTTTAGTACTGTCATGATCTACTTAGTATTTAAAACAGCAAGGATCTCTTCACCCCAGCATCTGTCTCTCCCCTGGCACAGCAATTAAATCTCCCCCAAACCAGAAGCAATTCCTCCCCTCCCACTCTGCTCACAGATCGTTTCTGTCTGCAAATCTGTTTTGCGCTTCCTATCTGCACATCAGCTGCTGTCATTTCTTCTTCCAAGCCTGAGGGGAACAGGTTAGGGCAGCGGAGGAGGGCTGCAGAGACCGCTAGAAGAACGGCAGGGAGAAAGCTCTGAGCTGCTGAATTCTTTCTGCGTCTTCCTTCAGGATTGACTTCCACAGCGATCACATTGCCATGGTTTGTGCAGGTGGGGGCAACCCATTTCTCCATGCTGTCACTGTCCTTAACGTGAGGCGGGTTAGAACTTTATAAACGTGTTAATTTGCAAATCTCTTTCTGCACCCTTTCTAGAGGCCCTAATGACGTTACTCTAATAGCAGAAAGCAAATCCACATCTAAAAGAGCACAGGAAAAACCCAGTAAGGACTTCATATTTAAAACAGTTGGCAAATAGTGCTCTATCCTTCAGAGAAAGTGTGAAGGAGGAACCTTTTCAGTGTATCTTTCAGATCAAAGACAAGAATCCTGCTATGCAGCAGAGAATGAACTGGGGACTTCGTGCGTATCTCGGTTCTCTTTCAAAATCTAGAGCTAGATGGCTGCATAGTATAAACTGTTTCTGAAATGGCACTTAGGGGACCTGCTCAAACAGTTCTTGTTTTTCCAGCCTCCTCATGGGCAGCATGGGGATTTCACAATGAATGGTCCATCCTAAGACCAACCATTGCAGCGGTTGCACTGTATTACCTACAGCTGCAAACAAAATGAAGAAACCCATTCTTTCCCACAGCAGCGACTTTTACAGTTCTAAAATGTGCAACTGCTTACTGCTAGAACAAACTCAAATGGATTTCAAGTACTGAAGTCTTGTTTATGAGACAGGACTCATAAATGATGCTGAATGGGGAGCAAATTTAATTCTCACCCAAGTACTCTGATCAAAGGACTTGTCATCTGCGTTTGCAGATGGGTGGGCACCATTACAGTGGAATGAATGGGAAAAGCTAGCTGAACACATCAGAAAATCAGAACTCTTCCATGTGAGAGGCACTGTGAAGATTCTCAGGAGTTTGTTAATTCAGCAGTTCATCTTCCCTTTTCTGCTTTGTTGATACATCCTGAATTTCTCAAAAGAGAAACTGAATTTCTCTTTAGACAGAGAAACTAGGCTAAATATTTCTCAAAACTTTCCAATGGCTGGAAAGCTGCAAACCGTTTTTTCAAACTACTGATTTCCTGAGCATATGAGGACACACAAGAAATATATAATTAACTGCATCTGCTTGGGCATGGTTTAATACTAAAAAGGAGATTGAAAGTTTCAAGTCTGTTCAAGGTACTCCGGCAGCTCAGAAGTGCTCTGCTCAAGGGAGAGAACTGCTGAATATGAAAAGCCAGAATCTCTATATCAACCAGACAATTTTTGTTTCAGTGAAAGAAAACCTTTGAAGGTGTTCTTAAGCAGAAGAGTAAGATTTACAGAATGTTTCTCCCACATGCATTAGAAGTACTATTTCAGGGGAAGTTAAGCAAAATCATTCAAATAACCAGATTCATCTCTTCTACAGAAGAAATGTGGAGGAATCATTAAGTCAAATGCCAGTAGATATCCTAATTAAACAATGGAGGAGATTGTTGCTTAGTATGGCCATAGAAGAAAGTACGTTCTTAAATTTGTTTTAAGAAAGGAAAGCACGTTACATCATTAGAGGAATTTCAAGTGTTCAAAACATACAAGCCGAATAAAACCAGCATCTGAACAGGGTACAAGAAAGGAGTTAAGAGTTCACAATCACTTATGCTCATGAAAATGGGTGGGTTTCTTAGCAGCATAGGAGTTCAGACAATAATAATTTGTATTTTGATTTAATGAAATGGGAATTAATGCAAATTTACTCAAAGTCTACTCCTCAGCTGTTTTATGAGCCATGAAATCACAGTTCACTTCTTTTCTAGACTTTTTTTTCTGTTATCTTTCTGCTATGTGATCCTTGAAGAAGTGAATTTCTGCAGCTATCAAGCTGGAATTCCACAAGCGTTACATAGAGAGCACAGGCAAACCATATCTGTTTAAATAGCTTCTAGGTGTTGATTCTACTTGCACATGGCTCACAGTAAAACAGCACATTAGTGACAAAGTCTGTGGAACTGGCAGTTTTGTATTCCCCAGAAGAAAAGGTAAGAAAAACCAGAAAAACTAAATTACCTTTCATTGCTAGAGAAAATATTCCTACCTGTTCCTGGGGAAAATTGTATTAGTCTAAAGAGCGATAACAGATGGCAGTTTTTCACATCACAACTTCCATATTTTCTACAACTAAGAAAACCTGGAAACAGTGGCTCATTCAAACCCATTTGTGTTTCTATCACATCATCTTTAATTAATCAATGACACTTTGGGAATTTCGCTGTTTCCTAGCAAAGCCCTGTTTCCTTCCCATCACTAGAACTTTTTTTTGCACTTTGTTTCAATATATACAGATTATTGCCCCCTTGAATTAACTGGTAAGTAATAATGTCTGGGTTGATTCTATTTGCCAACTGAATTTTACTCTTACTCTACCCCATCATCTCAGCTGGATGTCATCTCTGTTAGATTCACCTGGTGAATTCCACTGTTTCATGGAATCAGTTTGTCCCATGGCACTATGCACAATCACCAGGAAAACAGAAGCAGGACAGCATCTTCAACTAAACCATGAAATCTCTACTGAAGAATACACTTCTGAGTCAGAATGCATTATTGAATTTTTCTAAGTTGAAAAGGAAGCAGCAAATTAATGATGTGAAAACCACTGTGTATCTAGAAAACCAGCAGGGCTGAACACTGACATAGGAACCTTCTCAAGAAGCACGTTCAAAGAACAGTGGTTAGGTACCGGGCACTACAATTCTTACTAAATAAGACCTCTCTAATAAAATAATTGCAGGTTTTGCAATCCTGTCCTGGCAATGGGATTTCCTCTGCACAGACAATACAAACTGGTACCAAGAGCTTGTTTCACAAGGCCACAATAACATTTTGCATCAAGTTAGATTGGCAGACGTAGCCCTCTTTGAAGTATCTTGGCAGTTGTTCGTATTTCCTTCATCAGCACAGTAACTTCTCATCTTCACTTACCTACCATAACAGTATAGTGAAAACCTACATCGAATTACTTATAAAGTATCAGATAAAGATCACTAAAGATGTCTCTGATAGCTTGAGATCCCTTCTAAGTACTTGGTCTGCTGTATTCCATACATTTTATCATAGCTAACAGGGCCAATTCAGTTCCCTAGTTGGCTATTCATTTATACTTCTGTTACTCACTGAATGAGCATCAGCAATATTAACCAAGTAGTAGAAGTACTAGATCGTTGAGTTTTATGGCATTATACATACCTTTAGGACCTGCTCTAAGTTCTCCAGCTTGGCTTGGAGCTGGTGTTTTCCCTTTAGAGCCAAATCTCGTTCTTTGGTCACTCTGAGAAGGGTTTCTCTAAGATGGTCATAGTCTGATTTTACCTAGAAAAAATTAAAATATTATTATTGCCAAAACAGCTAACTAATGAAGGGAAAACTATATCCGACACAAACACGTTAAAATATATCTGACACAAGCATGGTAAAATGGAAAAAGGAAAGGAAGTTCAAAGAAAATAGGAAACGAGTAAAAAATGGGAAAGCATGTTCAGGGAGGAAATTGTGTGTGTCTCATATACATGTATGCATGAAACACTTTCTTTTGACAAGGACTAGTCTGGCAACCAAACTGTAGTTACACATAAGTTATGCAAAGTTAAATAAATATACTATATAATGCAAAAATAGAAACAAAATAAATGACAATCAAACTATTCCTAATTTCTCTGGTTCTCAGAGGCATCAGAAATGGATGTGCTATATAAGGAGACAGACATCTAAAGTATATCATAGAATGGTTAGGGCTGGAAGAGACCTTAAAGATCATCTAGTCCCAACCTCCCTGCAATGGACAGGGACACCCTCCACCAGACCAGGCTGCTCAAAGCCCCATCCAACCCTGAACACTGGATGGCACTGACAGACTTGAGAGGCGGGTGCCTGCGAACGTCATGAAGTTCAACAAGGCCAAGTGCAAGGCCCTACCCATGGGTTGGGACAATCCCAAGCACTCACACGTACGTATAACTCATGTGTACGTTTTTCTGGACTATTCTTTAGTGTAAATGGACTTCAGATTAAACTCAAATATACACGATGTGTCGGTGTTAACATTTGATATCAGTGTCTCTACAACTCAAAAACAGGTGTTCTTCTGCAACAAAACCCTTGCTCTCCCTGAAAATATTTCCATACAGAAGGTTTTTAAAGGATCAGATACGCATCAAATAGGATTTGTTTTCTGATTTAATTTACTTGGTGCTAGCTTAACCATTTCAGTATGCTTAAGTCTTTTTATACAGGATTTTGTGAATCATCAGCGATAGCGACTACTTTGTAAACACACACAGAAAATAAAAAATATAATATTAAACTACTTTATCCTGCCATGAAAAAGTTCTTTCTCCAATTCAGATCAGCTGAAAATTTGATTTCTTATCTCTGATCATTTTATGACTTTATGTCTTGTACTGATATATAACAATAGGATTGTTACAGCGTGTCTCATATCAGAAACTGCGAATTTTGCATTAAGAATGGAAACCCACCAGCAAGAAACACCTTGGTAAAAAAAAATATCATAATGTTCACATACTATTTCCACTTCCCTGCAATGTTGATAGAAAGTAAGAAAGCAAAAGAAAGAACCATAATATTTTTAGTGAAGAGTGTTCCAAGAAGCATCTGTTTTCCTTTGTTAACTGCAACAGCACAGAAGCATAAAACCTTGCTGGCAGGATTACTGACTTCAGAAAAGCAAAGCAGTACAATTGGGATAAGGCACAGGCTTTAATCTTGGTGCGGCTCATGTTTCCTTCTAACTTCAGTTAAGGAAGTAACAAATACTTTTTGGTTTTTTTCCCCCTATTTAATTACTCTAATTTCTTGGGTTCCTTTAAAGAACAAATGGCATTAAGCAATCTCTGACATGGATATCTCCTAGATATTTTCTAAAGCGGTATTTTGAAAACCGATTCAGGCTTTCTATTTGCCTTCTGGCCTCAGTTTGTTAACTTGCAAATTTTGCCATGGACCAAACAATCTAAACGGTTGCAGCCAGCCCTCGTATTCGTCTTTGTAAGAGGGCTCTTTAGAGTGCAGTGGACTAGAAAAAAGGAAAGAGGAAAATGGAACAAATCATGTTTTCCACAAGAACTGATGCAATTATTGTCAACCTCAGGATTTTTTTTTTTGGTGCACAGATTTTTCTTTTCCCCTTCCCTCATTTCTTTAGAGCTAAGGAAACTATTAAACAATGGATTTTCAGAATCTATTAACTTCCTGCATCCTTTGTATTGTATTTCATTGCTCAGATCAGTCAATGTACATTGTTGAAGAATAATGGAGTGGAAAAAGGAAGCAATGAGGTGTTACCATCAATGATGCTATTTTATTATTGTCTATGATTCTCCATTAATTTACTGCGGATGAATGAAATACAGTATTTTGAACAAGTTTCAAGAAAAGTTTCTTTTCCTCAGGCTTTAGTTTTCTCTGTCTCTAAAACAACTGACACCAACTGATTACCTTTGTAAAGAAGTTTCTAAAACTTACTAGTCATCATAGTCTGAATAATTTTTGGGAGTTAGTGAGCACGGTACCTTTCTGCTGTGTGTTTCTCCCTGCTGGCAGTGAAGGAGCTATCGGAACAAACAGTACCTACCAGGTTGTTAATGTAAATTTGGAACGAGAAGAATTAGAGACAGGTAGAACTGTTGATATTTCACACTTCTCAGGACCTTTCATTTAGGATCTCAAAGCGCATACCTAAATTAGTTAAAGTTTAGGAATACACAAATGGTTCTGATAATTTCTCTACTTTCTCTTTTGGCAGATCAGCTTTTGAACAAAGTTCTGTGTATGTTTTTATTTTTCAGGTTGGTAAGAACACTGCCAAATCTACCAGCCACCTTCTAACAATTACTCCTGTTACTTCCAGCAACACTGACAACTTTTCATATTTCTATAGGGCATTCTTACCAGGACTGTCTCCTCTGAAGACTGTGTATCACATAGAAGGCTGCAATATACAGATTTATGTAACCCATATGGTAGCATAAAACTTGATGAGTCTATAATTTGGGGTTTTTTGTTTTGTTTAGGCAACATTTGTTCTTAAATGTGAATTTAATGCTTTCTCCATGCAGGGATATACATGAACTTGAATTACACACAGAACACATCAAAACATCAATGTTCCCAGGGGCAAAAAAAGTTGACCTAAATAGAGTGCCATCATAAACAGTTCTAATTTCACGACAGAAACCGGGAACACTTTGACCTGTGATGTTTCTCTGTTCAGTGCATCAACCGACTTATTTTTCATCCCATACATTCACAATTACTAAATGTGCCCTCGTTTGAGTCAGTTATGAAGGCCAGAATACTGCTAAAGTGTTTTCCACTTCCTGAATACTTAAACAGAAACTAGTTATAGAAAACCAGCACACCAAAAAGAACCAGCAGTTTATTTCACTGGCAAAAAGCTCCACCAGCCTTATAACTCACAGTTTGCCTAAATTCTAGACAGTAGTGACCCGCCAGTTGCTCCAATGACTTGTATCGTTCAGAAAACACTATTCAGAAACAACCATGAAAATGTTATGATTTCAGGTATTGTAGAAATAAGTTGTGAATGTATAATAGCTATTCTATTTTTACATGAAAACGATAGATATTCAGATGAGCACGAAAACAAGTTAGAGCTGAGTGTCGTAGCCCTCCTAACCACAGAACATTTTTTCACAAGGACTCCACACCAGGAATGCAATTTTGTTTCTCTGTGTGAAGTATCAAAACTAAACCACGTAAGTTATCTGCAATTTTAGCTTTATTTTGTGGATTTAAAGGTTTCCAGCCTCATATCTACTCCTTTCTAGAGTCAAATTTCAGCAACTACATTGTGCAAAAATAGCAGTAGTTTTATCTGTGCTATGTAACAGAATGAATAAACACTCCTCCTGCCCCATTTGCTTGGATAAAGTTGGCCTGTTTTTCAGGCCAGCTCTCAAGGGTGAAAAAGAATAAATTATTTTAGGCAGGTTTTCCCCTTCAGGGCTGAGCCCTAACTCTGTTAGAATTCTGCTCCAACCTCCACATCCAAAGTTATATATCTAAGTTAGCGCTTTCCAAATAGTAACACGGAACCTAAACTGCACAATCTACCCTCAGCTGCACTGTGTGGTAAACAAAAAAAACCAAACCACAAACCAAAAAAACCACACCACCACTAAACCAGAAGAACCCAAGTAAGTCCCTCAGAAAAGCTCTTATGCAAGAAGGAAAACACAAGGTTTGTTAACGTTCAAGGTATGCTGCAAAGATTGCATTTATTACAATTAAAAAGTGAGGGTACACTGAAAGCAAGGCTCTGATCCTACTAAGGCTGTGATACTAAAGTAGCAGCACAGGCATCCACAATTGTTGCGTTGTACCTTTCACAGTATTTGATATATTTGAAGAAACACACCCATAGTATGACAAATTCTGACACTACAGTAGTAAAAGGCAATTTTATTACCAACTTAGTGACTAATGTGTCAAAGGTTGACATTTTACCTTTATATTTTAAATTGATTTACTAGGTTTTTCAACGTACCTTCAAGCTCTTCACTGTCATAAGAAACAAACGTTACCTAAAATAAAACACTAACAGCGTAGTTCTTCGCTTTCTGACAGGAAGAGGGCTAACTCGTTTAGTGTCAGCAATGTACTGAGCCTTCACTGCACTAATGCTGAATGCTCCTCCTGTGCCAGCTACAATACAGAACTGCCGAAGACTTTATGTGCCTCACGAAGTAAAGGCAACGTGTAAACAACAATAAAGGGAAGAGAAAAACATTAGGAAAGGGAGAAATTCTAGACAGATAGATGAATAAAATTAAGTGATGCTATGATAAATGAGGTTTTCTCCTATCATAAAGTGCTATTACACTTTTTATATAAAAACAATTCAAATTCCTCAGCAACAGGAAATTTCAACTTGCAACTTGCATTGTCTCAGGGACTTAATCAGACCTCCTTTGGTTTGGAAATTCAGCAGCGGGCTGCTCTGCGACACATGCGCGTCACAGATACCAAAGCACGCAGCTACCACTGTTTTGCAGGCTTTGAGGACGGGCTTTCATCAGAGCCTATGTGAGCTACAGCTCTTCTGATGTGAATGAGGTTGCTGAGCAACTCACTTAAGCCCTGTAGAAATCCCAGATTGGAGTTTTATTTTTAGCTAAATGTAGCCCTGTAAAGTGGCTGTTTCATGATGTTTCTTCCACTGAATGCATATGCAGTGAGGTAAGGCACGTCAGCCTCTCCGCCCATGCTAGGTGTGCCATGCAGTATTTGCCATAGATATAATTGCACTGTTATCGGAAAGGTATTTTTTGGTCCCATAACAGGCATGAAAATGACTTGAAGAAAAAAAAAGCTTAGTGTTAAAACGGGTTTTATATCACGACCTGGAATACCTGAGACTATGTGCCATGCTACAGGGAAAATAACTGCTAAATTGAGTTTTGGACATTTGCTGCTGGACAAGAGCTTTACAGCATTTTATTGAGAAATTTAAAAATGCAAAGAAAAAATGCAGAAGGGTAGGAAAAAACCTATTAGCTAGCAATTATTTCCACCAGTGTTCTTCAGAAAAAGAAGAGATTTTTTCAGTTTTTCAATCAAGTATCAAAATCACCAAAAAAGTCGTGCTACCAAAGCCTAACATCGATTCACAATACTAAGAAAATATGCATCAGAGGAATGATGCACCTCTCTAAAGTCTATCAGCATGTCTTGAATTTTGACTTGAAAACAACAATTGTTCATAAAATATATTTTTGCAATTTATTTTTAATCAAAATATTTTATGTTCTCAAGTGGAAGCAAGCAAATCAGAAAAAAAATTACTATGCTATCCACTTTTATCCACTCTGCAGCCTGATTTCTGTAACAAATGAATGCGTGAGCTCTGTGCTCATGACGTTACCTGGTCATATTGCAGTGCTTTGTGGGACACACTTGCATACTGAAGGCTCAGGCGATTTTTTTCTTGCACAGCATCCTTCAGTTCATTTTCCTAAAACACAAGTGAAGAGTGTTATCGACCATTTATCTCCATTACAGTACATCCTATTAAGGGCTTAAGGAAGCAATGTTTTTGCGTTATTTGGTATTAACGAACTATTAAGAGTAATATCAGGCACAGAGCCAAAGGCACCGAAGGTGCAGAAGCAGCAGATTAGCTTGCAATTACAGCTGGCTCTATCGTAACCCCACGTGTTTTCAGTAGATGATCTGATTAAAGATGTGCAGGCAAAGAAAGATGACCTGACTTCACAGGCCTGGTGCCTATAAAAATAATAATAATGATAAAAAAGTCTCCCTGTGGATGTAATGAAGAGCTCAGACATGGCTGCCTCACTCAGAGCTGGGCAGAGAAAGACACTTGGCTCCCAGAAAAAAAAAGTAATGCTATCAAACTTAGCTCTTCAGAAGGCATTTTGAGGGCAAAAGCCAGCAACTGGAATGTATACTCATGTACATATTTTTCTATTCACATATTTCACTTTACTTACAATGTACATCTATTTCTAATATATGTATATATATACATATTCTAAACAAACATTTTTAGAATCTGGGTAGAGCACCTATGTACTACAGTGGCAAGCAACTCAGGAACGCAGATCGAAGTCAAAAGGTAATTAACCCATGCCTAAAGATCAAGGTATTAACTACAGCCTTGGGAACGCATCTTTATTCACATAGCACTATAAGGAGGAAAAAAGAAAAAGTAAACAAAATTCAAATATACAGTCAAAGGTCAAACTGAAGGGGTGGAAATGCTTTGTCAGGTCACACAAATCAAAATACATGCAGGTCAGGAAAAAATAGCATCATCCTCTGGTATTTCTGACAATTTCTTTTTTTTTTTTCCCCACAAGTTCAAAGGTAGTTGTCTGAGATTAAATCTTAAATTCAATTCCTTATGAAAGTTACAATCAGTCATGCTGAGCAATCTGCCATCTTTCCATCCTACAGTGTGCATCATCCAATATCTTCTGAAAACATGGGTTGTATTCACCAAAAACTATACTAAGGTGGGTGAAACGGCCCCCTTTTGAGTTATTTGAAAAAAGTTATTATTTTGCACCATTAAAATCCACACCGTCAGCAGATTTCTCTAGTAATTCTGCTGAGGTCTTAAGAAAAACTGCTCAAGTAATGCTTTATCACGATTTCTCTTTAAAATTCTCAATATGAAAAAAAATTGCCAATTTTTGATTTAGCAGTGTAAGCCCTAAAAAAAGGAATTTTAATATTCTGACATTTAAATGCTTTTCATACTACTTGAACCAAAAAACTTGCCATTTTAAGCATACATTTCTTAAATCACTTTCAAAACTCTCTGCACACAAAGTCCAGGTTTTGAATAGAAAACTTCATTACCTAAGCATCAGAACTAATGAGGCTTACAGATTTCTGCCTTGGCTACTTGACTGATACCTAAGAAGGTGTGACATCTAAATCTGATTGAAATTAACCACAGGGTTCAAAATAGGCTCAGCTACACAGATTATGCGAATAATATTTTTCTATAGAAAATGAGAATAAAATGTCCATTTTATAAAACATTTCACACAGAAAAGGCCATTCTGAGTAACAGTGATTTTAACATATCAATTAATTCCGCAGAAGATACAGCATCTCTGCCCACACCTGGAATGCCAATCTGATAGTTAAATTTGAACATAAAGGACAGTGAAAGTCAGTTCAGCTTAAGTATAACGACATGTTACAGCACCATCATCGTACGATATTGGAACATCTCATCACTTTGGGAAACTGTTCTCTCACTAAGATACTGCACTGAACTAAGACGACAAACCGCAGAAAATCCTGATTGCAGATATACCGATCACCTCACACATAAGGAGCTCAGCAATTATAATTTCTCAAGTCTGCTAAATCTGTTGTTCGGGGTGCAATTAAAAGTGGCAGTCAGGCTCTGTGAGATGCCAGACAGTTCTGAGGCCCAAATGAGAAGAATTTCTTAGCTCACGTTGCATTTTCAAAGGTGCGAATTAAATCAGTAAATATTTTTATAATATCAACAAACTGCACAGAACAGTTTGTTGGATATGCAAATAAATCACTGTGTCCTATTAATTGCTGAAAGTCACTTATAAAGTGCTGTTATGTCTATTCTGCACTTTACAAGGTGGAAGTAAGCTACATCTGCTGCCCTGAAACCCTTACAACTGCAGGCTTTTGTCAAGCCAGATTGGACATTGACTTTAATGGATCAATTTGCATTTGTTACAAATCAATACTGCTCAGCTGACTTTAATGGGGAACGAGTGACAATGAGTTACCAGGTTTGAATCATGTTATTAAAAGGAATTCAAGCAGAAATGGAGGGGGAGGGGAGGAGGGGAGGATGAGGTGAGAGGGACCAACTGATGGCATTCTAGGCCAGCATCTTTCACACCCTACTTAAATTCTCCGGAATGGAAAACAGTTTATGAAAGACGGCACAGCAACTGGGTTGGCTGTTAGTCCTACCTGAAGAAAATACATTTTTATCCTGTTATTTGCAAAGATGAATGGAAGTAGGGCAGTAACTATCACAGTTTCATTGGTCCTTAGTTATAAGTCCTATTTCTTTTCCCTTATATCTCTGTTCATCATAATGCTAATTTCTCTCAGTATTCTTTCGCATTTGCCAGGATAAAGCACCGCATACGTTCACCACCCCAACTAGATACATAAAGATCAAGAATCACCTGAAACAGCAGCATATATGTATATATTGTCAGTGTGTTTGGAAGCGACGTAAATGCACATACACTTACAACATTGCGATTGCTTGCTTTCAGAAAATGCATTAAGGAACAAAGAATAAATGATTCATCAAAGATCTCAGAGCAATAACTTGGTAAAAGCCAGAAACCGACTTGTCAGTTTTAGCCAAGTTCCTTTACTGGTCTGTGTCTTCTGGAAATGATCCAAGTCATAATTACTGTCAACTCAGAAAGTCCCACAATATTAGTTTCAATCATTTGTTGACTTAGGACATCTCTCAATAGCAATGAACTCTTACAACAAGGGCTCTGGCAGAAGAATTCTGGTAGATTCAGGTGCAATATTAGCTACCGTATAGTATTACCAGTCATGTCGCTGAAAGTAACCCTGAAAGTGGTGTGGGGTTCACTGAAGCAGCACATACTACTGCCCAAAGGGGCACACAAGGTAGTTTCTGTGTAGTATACATGAATAGTACTTTAACAAACAGGTACGTTCTCTCTCAATCCATTGAGAGAGATGGATAATCTTAATAATATCCACCTCAATATTTTCCAGATTAGTTAAATATAAACCTTCAACAAAAAAAAAATCAAAGTTAATCCCAGCTACACCAGAGTTAAACTTTGCCCGATACGTAATTCATATATTAAACAAGAGAATTGAAGTCATGTAGAGGAAAATGACATTTGTTAGTGTTTTCTTCCATGTACACACCAGAAAACTCAAATTTCTGGTATAGATTCTTACTGGCCCACAGTCAGTCTCTGAAAGTTGCCAGTTCATGGCTGCTCTTCTCAAAAGTGCTGTCACACCACCACTGCACGTGCGCCCATTTGACTGCGGCCAGAGCAGCACACAAAGGGTGTTTTTCACCTGATGAGGAATCCAACACATTTCATTACCATTCTACTATGTTGTGAGTTGTCTTCATTAGGATTTTATAATTGGATCCTGAAAGAGCTTTGAAACTTTGAACACATTTTAAGGGAGACAAACACCTTTTGAAAATCCCAGCTATGTTTCTTCTTGCACGGGAAGGCTACGTTTCCTTAAGATGCTATACTGAATAAATAAAGTATTTTTCCATCCTCTCTTCTCTTCTTGGCAGCTAGCACTGAATGCATTAACAACAGGGCAACACTTCTCACTTCAGCTCTTTCAACTGCCAACTCCAAACAGAACCTCCGAGTCAACAGAAAGAAGAGGTCAGCAAATACATAGGGCAGCCATCACAAATGACAGACTTACTGGCAGTAGGCTGGGTATGTGCTTCTTGCCTCCAGCTTGCCTGTGAATGCTAGGGATTCTCCGCTACAGCCTTCCCTACTCTCAATTTAATAACTCCACCAAATTGTAAAGGGAACCTGCAAAGAGGCATCGCTTTGTTATTGCTTGGACCTAAAAGGAGATTTTGTGGGATTTCACAATTTATTTCAAAGCTTTACATGATTCAGGTTTTTAAACTTCTTCACAATAAACCAGTACCTCTCCAAAAAACAAACCTGTGCAAAGTATTCCCTCATCCTTTCTATTTTTTACACAAATCGCTTTTAATTTCTTTTTACAAATTTAATGAGTTTTTTCCTTTTTTCCCCGCTGCCCTCTCCCCTGTTCTTCATTTATGCATTGTTTGTAACAATTCTGACTATTTAGTTGTGCCTAAGAAACAACATTTTCCTAGAATCAGATGAGGTCCACCATTTAACCTATGCAAATCAATCCACTGCAGCTGTTAATGACGACAAAGAGTGAAGATTAAGAACTCATCAAGCCAGTTCATCCAAGGCACAGTATAAAGGCAAACGATGACTAAATGTTAGCAGGCGAATGGGCAAGTGAGAAGGAAACAATACTTCATACTTCCTAAAAAGCTTCTGAGCAGTCTCCAGAGTCTTGACTTTGGGTTTCAATTATTAGTCAAACAGTCTGCCACCCCCTTCATAATGATGTTGCTAGACAATATGCATTTTAAAAAAATCAAGGGCTTGAAGTAATTTAATTACTAGTCTAGCATGCATCCAAAACATTTACAGAGAACTGAATGTGGAAAATTAATGACAAGAAAAGAAACAATGAAAGCTGTATGTAGAACGATTTCACCTTCCCCCAGAAAAAAAGGAAAGTATTGTCACAGATTAGCTTCAATTTACAGAACAAACCGAATCCAAACTTTTTCTAATGTATGTAGGTAGAAGTTGCACAGAGCTTAGATTGCTCCTGCATAAGCTTTTTTTACCAAGTTAAATACAAGAAGCATAAACCATACTTACGCATTTTACATACGTGGTGGTATGTCAAGCAAGCTGTATTCATGTCAGGACCATAAGCAGCATAATTTGCAAAAAGAATCTGAAATGTCTTCGGCATGTCAGACAGAATGCCAAACAGCAAGGATATTTCCTGCTGGATGTAAGGAATGCTTCAGGCATTCTCAGCTCAGATAGACATTCTGATTTAAGAAAACAACGCTAAGAATGATCTTTTCAGGATCTGTGAAGTAAACGGAATCGGAAAATTGACAGCCCTCCCAAATGTATATAAACACAAGCAGTCCTGCAGTCTGCCATTTTAAAATAATCATCCATGAAAAAAATTACAAATATAAGACATTAAAAATACATTTTGTTACCTTATATATAAGTTGCATCTTTTAAAAGTGCAGAAATGGAGGCAAAAATGTGTGTTCGTAACAGAGCAAAAGTAGAAATTCTCCTACAGATATAAGGACTGACTATAAAAATTCACGGTAGGAGGATGACTTCTGTAGATTTAATACAATCTGACACCACTGTCTGGGTAACAAGGTTCTACATTGCCTGGAGAAAGGCATCTGTTGCCCTGTGTGCTAGTTTGCTCATCCATCAATTATTTTTGTTTTAAAAAGTGTTATACAGTATTCATTTATTTGTAGCTCTTTTTCTTTGAGACTTGTTTTTGCCAGTAACCTGGAATGACTGTGTTAGAGCACTCTGGTTATAATCCCCTGTGATAGTTCTCTATTTTGATGATACATGAATAGAATTAATCCAAGAGAAAAGCGAAACCCTCTGGTCTACAGGCACTTAAAGGAAAAATGAAGAATCTTCTGATCTTTTCTCATGTACTTTTGCCCTGTAAATGACTCACTTCTAAGGTCAGGTTCATCACCACCAGTTCATTTTTTTTTCATCTTGTAAGTGCTAGATTTTAAAGGCAAAGCTGACTCATCCTGCATAGTACACAGTGGGACTGTTTAAGACCCTCAACACGGAGAAGCTAACAGAGCGAGGCTGAGGGGCACAGCCTGTGCAACAAACTGCCATTAAAACCTTTCTGGTTTTCTCTTTGTATTTAGCATGTGGATGACGCAATACAGGCGATCCTGCATAATTCTGACCGCTATATAACGTAGCGCTGGGCAAAGTGGAACCAGAAGCAAGCAGAGCAAACCGGCATTCACAAGAGACGCTGCTGCTCCCTTACTGCTGGTGTTCTGGCACCACTTCCATCATATCCCACAGCTGTGGGAGCGTGCCAGTAAGGTAAAAGGGGGATCAAAGAAAGCACTGGAAGATGCTGAATGCCCCTCCCTGTCCGGTGAAGGGTACACTTCCATCCAGTACTGGCTTGCACGGTCATCAATTTCGACAGTTAGAAAGTTGCACTTTTAATAAGCAACGTATTATAAGTTAGTGGAAAACTATTAAATGCAATGAAAAATAATCAAACTAAAGACTTTTTTTTCTGAGATGTTTTACTATTTCCATTTGATTCTTCCTCTCAGCTGACCTGATGAAGTACATGTTAGCAAGTGCTACAGGGAACAGTCTGACATTTTATGACGTTAACATTTAAAAATGACGGAATTTCTACAGAGAATACTAACAGGCATAGATAAGTTTTTCCCACTACCACTCTTAACATAAAGGAAGATCTACTCAGCAATGCTTGCATTTTAAACAAAATCACTTTATAATTTGATTTCCTTCATTTTAAAAATAGGAATTTTTCCATGTAAATTATACTTTGTTCTAACAAAGGAAAACACATGCAGCTTTACCCCTCTAATCAGTAGGCTGAATTTAGCATAAGAAACACTGTACAAAAATAGCACTTCTTAAAAAGCACTACTAAATAAGGAACGCAGGAACTGTAGCACTTTATAGGACTTGGAAATCACCAGTGTCTTGGCATTACAGAAACCAGGCCCAGATGTGATGGAGGAAGCACAAACACTTAATGCATGGTATTATTTTTTCACTTCAGTAAGACTGTTAAAATAACAAGCTTTGTGCTACCAACTCATTTCATTCACACTCTTTTTGTCTTGTCCTTTGAAGTACCAGCTTTTCAGGCAACTGTTTCTCCTAACTTGTCCACACAATCTTTTCTACCACCTCAAATCCATGCCGCCCATAACAACACTGACTTACACCACGAGGTACTCACTGCCATGTTTTGCAGGATCACAGAGGGAAAGGACAGGTCAACCCCAGATTCATCTGAACTGGAAGATTCCCCTATTTTAGAATCACATGTAATCATACTTGATTTGCTACTGCTCAGACTATGGCCATCACTGAAAATTGTTCATCACATTCTCCGTTGTATTTTCTTCACTGATGGCACACAGTATGAACATGAAAAGACCCTCTCATCTCTTTTAATAATGAAAATGGGTAAAGTGATAACTTAGATATACCTGAGCACAATAGTTTTATTATAGCATCCATAGTCGTGAATAAATAACACAGCAGACATTGTAGCTGCAGCTGCAGCTACAATGACAAAATCATACATAATGTTGTGGAAAAGTAGCATGCAAATGTATGGCTACTAAATGAAGAATCAATTCAAGATAATTTGAGGCCTATCAACTTCAAAGAAAACCAAGGGGTAGGGGAGAGGTCAATTCTCATCAATACTGAGTTATTTATGTATGTTAACACTGTAATACTTTCAGTCTAAGGCTGTTCCAATAACTAAAATTACATAATATTGATAATGCTTTCATCAATGACCATATAAAAATTACTTTGACAGGTAAGTTTTAGTACAAGTTTTGCACCAAAGGGATTTTACCACTGACAACACAGCTGTTCCTAATTTAGGCACCCAGAGCACCCGTACAATGTGCTTTAGCTTTTGGCCAGGCTGCCCTCCTGAAGATTTCCCCTCACCTCCAGTTAGCCAAGCTACTACTTAGTATTCCCTTGAAAAATAAAGCACATTTGTATTCCACCTTTCAAATAACATTCAGCTGCTGGGAACACAAACACAGCCAAAGATACAATAAAAATACATCTCTGCAGCCTTCAGTTGTGAATTAATCTTAATATTACAGCAGTGTTTTTCCCTCGGACAGTATTAGAAAGTTAACCAGTTCGATTTGTGGGCTGATGCAAAAATCAATATTTATTTAGGGGTTTTTCTTTCAATTATTTTTACACTCACTTCTCAACGTAATAAATTAATCCATGTATCTGAGAGACAGAGGGTCTAATTCTCATTTACCATGGCGCAGTTCTAGTTCATTCAGGGGCAACTTATACCCAAGGGAAAGAAAGATTATCCACTGCTCAGGGAGGAAGGAGTGAACAAGGTCCCTGGTCTTGTATAAAGGCACAAAGGAAACACAGTGTGGCTTAAACATTAACCTCATTTGAATGCTGGTATCAAGCTGGCACGGTCTGAAGGGGACATTCCCTACTGTCCCCTTAACAATTTTTTTTTCTTTTTACAATCATATTACATATTTCTTGTTTCACATCTCCAATTTGTAGTAAATTGTTCTGTTGCCTTGAGTTCAGTGGATGTACCAAAGATCTAAGATATTTTAGTAGGTCAAACCAAATACTGCCAAATATTTAAAAAAAAATATTAAAATTCATAGTGTAGTTTTAGTGGTTTCTGCATATGCGTGCATTCCCACTTGCACTTTGTGATAATTCATAAGGAACTTGCTATCCACATTTTCCACTTCAATTTCACTAGTGGCAGTACAAACAAAATACATCAGCTAAAACACATGATCAAAGTTGTTCTGATCACCACTGGAGCTCATTAGAGATAAGGCTGCAGCAGAAAACATCTATTCAATTATCTACTAAGGCATTAAGGTTTCCATATGCTGATCAGCAGAACATAGAAAACGGGTGAACAGCAATGTGAACTTGGAGATCTCTCAGCAGAATACCTTCTAGGATCTTCTAAAGACCATGTACGTTAGCGTTCTGCTAACACACCAGTTATATAGGAATAGCTCATGGAGAGATCCTGTCAGCTGATTAAATTGTCAAGTTTATCGTGCTATTTCTTAGAATAGAAATTTCTTATTCTTACTGACATAAAGCAAGCCATTTCTTGTTCTATTTCACTGATAATTAAAATGCAATTACTTAGATCAGCTTTCACAAATATTTCTCACAAAGCTTCCCTTTTTGTCATGCACAAAGAGGAGAGAATAGCAAACAAGATCAACTGTTGTCATGGTAACGTCATGCCCCAGCAGGTGAAAAACTGGGTCCTGTGGCACTGAAAAGGATGAAATGTACTGAACCTAAGCATAACATCAACTCAAACTCAACAAGCTAAATGTTTTTTGTTCATAGATTGGCATATTTTTAAGCAACACATTTAGAGAGGCAAATGTTAAAAAAAAAAAAAGTGTGAACTCTGGTGACATTAGCAATGATTCTGTTGTCTCAGAGAAATTAGGCAGGAATTTATATTGATATAGTGCATAATTTTGGAAATCCCTCTGCAAAGTTTAGCACAATTTTTAAAAATTGTAAGTGTCATTAAAACAGAAGATAATTTTTCATTGCAAGACAGATACGAGAAAAATATCCTGAATAATTTTAAGGGTGTGATGCCAGAAGCATCATTCAAAAACAGCTCTTCATGCTCCAGAAGTTCTGTTTTCAGAACAGATAATATTACAGCCTTCACGTAGGACTGTACAATCGATTTTTCATCTTCTGTTAAGCTAAGATGGTACATATGAACACTAAACAAATTTATGAGTTAACCAAAACAAAATATTATGGACCACTGCTTTCCCTGCGGGATTTTTTTTTTAAAAAAAAAAAAGCTGTACAAAACTATGCTGTTCCTTCTTCAGTCCAACCAAATCCTCCTTAACTGAAATTATGTTCAAGCAAATACCCACCTCAAAACACGTTGTTCCCATTTACAGAGATGAGAACAACGCGTGGCATTCCTTCCGTAGGGAGAACAAACTGCAGGTAAGACCTGAACCGTTCTTTTCACCTGCAGGGCTCTCGAACAACGGGAAATCACCACATGTATTCTGGTAATCAAGGCTGATTTCAAACCATTCATAACAATTTGAAAATGACGAAAAAAATGGAACTTTATGTGATTTCCTACACAATACAACATTCTGAAGGACATGGTTTAGTGGCTAATAGCTGGTGGGGGGACGGTTGGACTGGATGATCCTTGAGGTCTCTTCCAACCTTTATGATTCTATGATTCCATAAATCTGAAAGGGGTACATAGTTTGTTCTAAACACCACAGATACTTGCTCCACCAATTTAGCAAAATGTAATTACTTTAAAAAAGCTTAATAATTTTACTATGTGTGTATTTACAGGTGTGAAAACTCACACATACTATTTTTGTAAGGATTGTCAGGAAAAATACACCACAAACCAGTGAATTTAAACAATCTGCCAGTTAGATTTTGAAATTTATTCATTATTCACAGTCCTTGGGCAAGCAATGAGTGAACTGTGCATTCATCCTTCCTAAGTGCCAAAAAAAGAGAAGGTGGCTCCATCACCTAACTAAAGCAATGCTTTTTCTTATCCTTCTACTCAATATCACCTAAAGTCCTCTCGCAAGATCATCGAGGAGAAATAAAATAGCTAGCAAATACTACAATTCAGAAAAAATGATTTTTTTTTCCAAATATGTCATTATTTTATTACTTGAACTTTACTTCAACCTTGAATATCAGTAACGTACCAAACTTCATATTAGGCACTACCTAACTTGAATATCAGTAACGTACCTAACTTCATATTAGGCACTACCTAGAAGAAAGTCCTTGCCTGAATATATTATGTTTTATTTTTTAAGCATAAGACAAAAGAGGGTCTAGAATCAAGTTTAATTTATATAAATTTTGGATTGGAGGCAAGAAATCCTCTGCATATAGGAAAAGGAAAGTAGCTTCACAGCTTTTAAACAGTGGCTGCTTGAAGACACTTTGCAACTTGGAGTTACAAAAATGATGTTAGGAAAGGTTCTTTGACAGGGTGCAAATGAAGAGGATGAGAGCAGTGTCTCCACTTATGCATAGATACACCTACACCCTGAAGATGTCAATAGTTTGTACAGTAAACCTGCGAGAAATGCATGATACCTGTTTTTCACAAAGCCAGTAATCTAGAGCAAAAAATGTTCGCTGATTTTTGACTCCTCTGCTGGTTGTAGACATCCCTGGAAAACTGGGGCAGTCACCAGAAATGAACCCTTTGGAAACGTGGTCTTGGATGATTTGACTGGCACTGAACAGCAATATGAAAGCAGAGTCGGAGACAGATACTAACACAAAAATCCTCCTGTGTATCACTCTACACAAACATGCAAGTCTTTAAGCCTTTAAGAACTACCACAACTTCTTATTTTGCTGTCATAAACCTGTTCTACATCGCTGTAGTCTCTAAGGACAATTTCCCAGGCATTTTTGAGGAGAAAAGAACATAGACAAAATGCTTTGTGTTAACATATCGTAAGAAACACCACAAAATCTAAACAATATATTTGCCGTGTTACTTTTCCTTATCCTCTCTTTCCTAAATCTAATTAACGCTACCAGGAAGATATTTGTATACTCTGCTGCTTCGTATAAAATCAAAAGAAAACCAAATTGTCAAGGCCCCAATTCAGGCAAGGAATTAACCATTGAAGAGCAGAGGAATATTGAAGCAATTTATGCAAACCCCTCTGTATTTTTCCCTTCATTAAACTCTGACACAAATCCTAACAGAGTCCTGTCTGCTTTCAACAGGGTAGAAAATGATCAGCTAGAAATCCGCATTAAAGTTGCAATCAGACTTATTTCTTTGCTATTTCCAAGTCCTAGCAAACATATTATTTGGCATCTCCAATTAATCTTAAATTTGCTTCAGCATGACTAATTAGGTGTATATTACCCTCAGTCTTAAACCATTAATTATTTCATTACTTAGAGTTACATGCGGTAGCAATGAAACGTATCCCTCCCCCACTTACTCAGAAAGCAGTCCTGTACATACGCAACTGCATCCATCCTCCCTCCTTAACGACACAGGCAAACAGAGTCAGAGTTTCTTTCTGCTCATTCTAGCTGTACTGCATCATACTCTTAAATTAAAATTAATCTTCCTTACTAGCTGAAGCTGACCTTTTAGCCACTGCCTGGAAAGAGAACATCACTCCCCTGGGGGCTGTTCAGGGGGAGGGCTTTCTTGCGCCTGACACCTCTCAGCCACCAGATGAGATGAGGCAAAAGCACATTAAAATGGGTGATTTGGTAAGTTATGATTAATTTTATTTATACAAGGAAGGCTGGCTAGCCATGCTCAGCTTCTTGCTTCCTTAAATACCTGCAGCAGGGAAGCTTTTTGTGATCTGGAACATCAATAAATACTTACATTTTGGTTTATTCTTTAAAAGTCGATAATTAACTGCTTGAGGCTGACAAGAAAGATCTGGTAAGCTTTCCCTCCGTTTCTATGTCCAGCTTGTTATTACGATATCCCTCAACTAGACCAGGACATCCTGGGAATTAAGGCATTTGTAATCATTTACATAACCCAAGATAATTCATAGTTGTTTCCAAGATAAAACCTTGATACTTTAGGGAAGCACAGAGTTTATGGTTTTGCTACTTCCTTATTTATTGAGATGTGTAAAATAGTTACAGGGACTGCAAAAGGATTTTGCCTTCTGTCACTCAAAACAATCTGAGCACTAGGAAATTTAATTTCTTTTTGCCAATAAAACCTTTTTAATATAAGCACACATTACTCATATCCTGAATACAGCTTTTCAAATTTCTTTCTTGCTGTCACTTCACATAAAAGTCACATTATTTTATGTCCTCCTCAAGAAGATACACAATCTTTGTTGTTGTGATTTGTATATTTGCTGATATTTAATCAAAGTTTCATATTTAAAATATAAACCACCTGAAAACAGCTCATAAGTCTAAAGACCATTAGGGCAACCAACCACGAAGAGTCTTATCAAAGCAGAATTCACCTTCTGTATAAAATACCAGTTGATTAGTAAATAATCTTACTTAAGCAGAAAAATGGAAAGAGGAAGAATAACGATGCAAAATATTTCTGATTTGTGAACTGACCGAAAATAAATCTTGACTCACATGATACATAAAGGGGAAATATGAAAAAATGTGAACTCTAGACAGTGAAAATAACCCCACCCAAGGAAATCTTTGAAAATGGTGGGTAACAATGTAAAGGATTATTACTACTACTGGAATTACAGTATTCCGCTTTACAAAGTCAAATATTGAAAATTTCTCATGCTGAATTAAAGATAAAAAAGAAAATAATTTCAATGCTAATAATATTTAGCTTTAGGGCTTGTCGTATTTAATTTTTCCAGTTCATAAAAATCAATTGCTGTGGCAGCTACAAATTTATAGCTTTGTGGAAGTTCTCAGGAAAGGCTTTAAGGACAGACAAAAAAAAAAAAAAAAGAAACAGAAATATCGAAAAACACTATTCACAAGGAATGCCTTACTTTCTCTACTTTCAAATTGCTACTCACCAAAACAATGTTAAAAAAAACGCAAACATATACTTATGCATTTAAAAATGTACTTGTAAATTAATTCACTTTCCCAGTACTCTAACTGAAAGATACTGCCAGCTAGTATATGCTAACAAATCTAATTCAGATACTAGCTCTGGGCTTCCTTTTGTTGTGACAGGAATTAGGGTGCTTTTAATGGTAACGTTCTCCACACATGCATTTGAATGGCTCTTCATTTGAACTATACCTTCATTCAGCTACCATTCAGCTTTGGTCTTTTCAAGAGACTGCAGCAACCAACATCATTGACCAACTGATGAAATAGAGTTTAATTGATCATAATTTAAAAAAAAATAATTTAAAATTGTAAATAACTGATGGAGTACGCAGCTCTGATCTGGTCTGAGCCACTGAAGAGCTTTTAAATTAATTCAAAGACTGTACAGCCTGGATCAAAAGGCTGGTATCCAACTTTATTTCAAGTTTTAAGCAAGTACAAGGGCAGTTTGAGAAATAGATTAATGAAATCATTACTTTATTTAATAAAGGATATGACTTAGTGTAAAACCTAATGTCTTAGGATTCCAGTCATTACCAGAAGTAATAAGACCAACTCATTGTACTGTCTACTTCACCAATTTATTTCTTTTTATATTCGCAGACATAGATGCGATAAGCCTATTTTTTAAAAACACCTACAGTAATATACACCAAAACCTGAAAGAGAATTAATTCAGTTTAAATTCTGGGAAGATGTAGATAAGTTCCAATTTCATTTCACCTGAACTTATTATCACTTCACACAGTTTCTGATCCTCACATCCTGCGCATTATCAATGCAATTAAGGAAAACAATTAACAGAAAAAACTTATCTTTATTTATTAAAGATAACATTTGTTTGCCATATGTTTCTTAAAACTATCGACATTATGTTTTCTCATGAATCATCAACTGAAAACAACAGAGAAAAGAATATATTTGATTAAAATAACCCACGTTTCCTCTTTGTATAGCAACCTTGTAGGCTATACACAGACAGTATCAGCATAATTTCTGAACTCTCCCAACTCATCAATTAAGAACAAACCTACAGCTGAAAATCTACTCATGAAGTAAGAAATGGATCTCTCACAAGGTAATTATAATTCTCTATGCAAAACAAATCCTTGGAGAACATTTAAAAACTACACTAAAATTTCCAGCACTTTAGACACTTGAGACCAGATACTGTCAACTGTATTTCTACCCATCTATTATGAATCTCATTAACATATATTTTTTTATTCATATTGAAGTAACTTTCAATTATTGCTTTTTTTCCCCCCGATATATTTATTTGTAACAAAGAGTGCTGAGAGATCTTCAGTCCTCAAGCAAACTAATTAGCTCTAATAAAGCCAAAAGAAATTAGTTTTGGTTAAACGTTAACAGATAAGAAATCTAAGTGATGCTTCTGAATTGCAATGGGCTGAATTTCCAAACAGAAGGTTAATCAAAGGGGAGGCTCAATTTATCTCCCATTATGAGTAAAGATTTTGAAATTAGGCAGCATTTCTAGGCACATGAAGAACTGAAAAAGACAGTGAGAATGTATGTGTTCATATGATGGCTATCAGGAAACCCCAGGAAAAATAAAGGCAGAGCAGAAGATAGCAAGGAATATTCAAAAGAAGATAGCTTAGCTGCGTTTCTGAACATATTAATTTAAAAGTACCAATAATATTAGCTGAAGACAACTCTGCCCTTATGCTTCCAAGGGACACTGCGCGGTGTCTCATCTGTCACTTTAACACAGGAGTGAAGGCAGCTAGCTATCCTCTGCATTTTTAAATAGACTGTGAAAACAGTTATGCGTGCATTTAAAATGTTGTAGTGTAGGGATGTCAAATGCAAATGACCCCCAGCTTTTTCTCTTCTCAAGATCTAGATGAAATCTCGTCACACTGACACTAGGTTTAAATGAAGTCGAGCATCACTGAATTCTGATATGCCTATCAGCAAAGTGAAGAATGAAACTGAAAATTAAAGATAGCCTCAGATGGCTGCACATTTATGAAGTTTTCTAAAACACAGACTTCATATCACTGATTCTTTTTGCCAACTGCCTACTGAAGAATGACACCTGCCTGCAAAAAAGTCATTACCAGAGATCACTGAGGTACCAGAGATCAGATATCTTGAACAGATCCGCCTGCTCCAGTGACAATCAAAATTCCTGTCATTCTAACAAGCATAATAGCACAGAAAAGATTAATATTTCTCCTAAATTTTCTAATGCAGAATAAACAGCTCTGGAACTGCTGTTTAAAGTATTTCCATTGCCTGTAGGACTAAACTAACTTCTATTTTCCACAGAAACATTTTAACAGGAATGTACATCTATGAGAATCATTTCTTAGCACCTCGTTGCAAATGATACCTGCGTTTGCCAGGAGGCTGCCTTTTGGTGAGCTATCATTTCTGCATTAACACGCATTTTAAAATGGAGGAACCGTGACCATAGAAAATCTGATGTAAATACGTGAAAATCATGGGCTTACTCTCATGATCTATTGAAGGAAAACGAGTGGTTAAACTTGCTGCTTTTGATTAAATATTTTATATTTCATCATACATATTCAGTTTTGATTTAACACTCCAACCCTTCATAGGTAAACTGCAGATTTCAGCTCCACTCTCTCAAACAGAGGCTCTCACAAATGTATGTTATTTATTTCCCTGCATACATGGGCCTTAAGAATTTATGAGCCTAAACTACCATAAAGACAAGCAAACAGGAAGGTAGAGCTTCATTTATTCAGTTTACATGCATGTAAGAAAATTTAGCGTTTTCAGATACTAAGACAAAAAGTTCTTCCACAATGCTGATGTGATTTTTTTTTATCTACCTCCAAAAGAAAGAATCCACGGCAGAAGACAATTTGAACATACAAACCCACAGCCTGCACTGTTTCATTGTTCTGCATAATCTTCACTTATTTCAGGTTATTTCACACCGCAATCTAGAGCACGGTTTGTCCCACCGCAGCACAGCGCGTGGTGCGGGAACTGAACGTTCCATGTACAGTCTGAACAGACCACTTTTTAACGTGCTGACTACCAGTCCCTTTCCCCAGCAAAGTGAGATGTGGAGAGAGGAGTACGTACGCTTGCATATGTGTGCTGAACTATGTCCTCACACGTGTGCTACACTCAGAAAAACAAAAATCAACTCCAATGAAAGTCAGCAACCCGCTGATTCCACTGACTTAAAGATAGCTGCTGGGCCAGTCAAAAAGAGAATTCTAGACATAAAGAACTGTTACACATATTACCTTTTGACTGTCAAAACGTAGCCCAGATGGCTATTGAGCTCTGAAATCATCTAACCTTACCCAAAGCAAACCACAATTTTGCTGTTTCTTGAAGTCTGTTACTCTGACAGCCAGCCAGCTTTTCACCTCATTAAAGGATAACTTCGGACACTCCTGCCTCTATTGCCAGTTAGGTGTGAAGCCTGCCTGAGAAAAATCAGGGATTAAATCTGCTTTTAGGCAGGCAAATTCAATTTTCATAATAAATGACTATTTTGGTACTTGCAAAGACTAGCACCATTACTGTGAGTGTAAAAATCTCGTGTAAGCCTTTTACAAGTCAGTCATACAATTTATTTTTGCAGAAGCTAGAAATAGACAAATTGCCTTTTTGTGTAAGTTCTCCTTAAAAAAAAAATAATAAGGAAGACAAGAAAAATGTGATTAGAGATGGCAGATCTCTCAAGATAATACCAAAATGAGCTTTTTAGCAATTTGAAGATCTGCCCTTGCATGAATGGTCACAGAACAGTCACAATCATGTATTTAAAATCATGTGAGGTCCAGTAGCATACACCAATGGTCTTTAAAGGACCAGACACATCTAGTAGCAAAGTAACACTGGCAAGAGGACTCTTCACTGGCAGAGCTAGGGAAATAGCAAGTGGTAAAGAAAGGGAAAAAAATGTCATCTATCTACCATCATAAGGCATACCATGGAATCTGCAATTAAAGCAATTTTGTGAAAAACTAACAATTATGTTGTAAAGTATGTCATAGGCAAAATTCAAACATCTGTGTCTACCTGCAAGATGAAACATATACGCTTGCTCTCTCCCATGAAAGACCCCATGAAAATGTCTAGAGTGCAGGATGTGAATACAGGACCTAAGATTTAATTCATCGTTTATCTCAACAGCAATGACAGTGTTTGAACTTTCTTCTAAATTTGCACATCCCCTCGTTAACGATCCTTTCCCTTCATTAGTGGTTTACTGTTTTTTTTTTTATTTTGCAAGCTTCTAGCCAATTAACACTAAATGCAATTCCATAGAAAAAGATGTTACAGGCTTTCTCTTCCATGCTGACTTAACCACATTTTCTTCTCCTTCAGTTTTCACTACATTTAATGGTGGGAATTATTTTTAAGATTAATTTCTGATGATTATGCTTGTTCTAGTTCAGAGGATTATTCTTCCTGTCTATCTTTGGCTAATTCTCAAGGAAAAGATTTGATCTGGAACAACTTGTGAAGGCCGAAAGTGATATTTACACAAAAGATGATTTCCTTTCCTTTCTACTTCCCCTTCACAGCACTACACCCAGCGTGTGGCAGAAGGCACGAAGTCCTCACATATTTCCTTCTTTCACAAATACTACTAGCAAATGGTGGAGAATACACAGAAGAACTGGAAATAAATAGAATTAATTTGAACTAGATGTAGAATAAGTTCTTCTCATTATGAACAAGCAATCTACCTATGGCCAAGCCGACACATAAAGACATTCACAGACTCACAGACGTGTAGGGGTTGGAAGGGACCTCTGGAGATCATCTAGTCCAACCCCCCTGCTAGAGCAGGATTGCCTAGAGCATATTGCACAGGATGGCATCCAGACAGGTTTTGAATGTCTCCAGAGAAGGAGACTCCACAACCTCTCTGGGCAGCCTGTTCCAGTTCTCTGTCACCCTCGCAGTAAAGAAGTTGTTTCTCATCTGGAGATGGAAGTTCCTCTGTTCCAGTTTGTGCCCGTTGCCCCTCGTCCTGTCACTGGGCACCACTGAGAAGAGTCTGCCCCCTTCCTCTAGACACCCACCCTTCAGGTATTTATAAGCGTTGATGAGATCCCCTCTCTCAGTCTTCCCAAGGCTAAACAGACCCAGCTCACATTCCTTTACTGTTTTAAAGTGCTCTGAAATTCTTTTAAGAAAATTATTATTTATTGGCAGTATGTAATGAATATAACCTTCCATTTTAAAAAAAATAATAATTCTCCATTTAAAATTACTGCTTTTTAAACCCCTATGCTTCAAATTATTTGAAGTATGATAGGAGATTATCTGCTTAATCCATTTCTTTCACTCAGGCCTTTCAGATTTCATGCAGCTATGCGAAGTTTAGTTCTGCTTAACAGACCTGTGAAGCTCTTCACAAAGCTGAAAATGAGTCAGGAGAAAAAATATACAGCCTTAGGGTGGTTTAAAAAAAAATGTAGTGAAATCGAACTACAAGGGAGAAATTTTGAGGTACATTTTTTATTAACACTTTAACTAGCTAGAGAATCCATGTTACCTTTCTCCTTTTATTTTCTGCTGAAAAGGCAGGAGCTGAAGGAAGCTTGTTAACTCCATTTCTTCAAACTTAGGAATCTGTTTCAGTCCTTGTCAAAATGGAAACTGCCACTTGATTAGGAGCTTGACCAAATGCAAACTACTTCAGCCCTCAAACACTCAGATGATGCTTTATTTACCCAGAGGAAATGAAACTCCCTGCCAGCATGTTTTGTATGTGGTTTTCGTGCTTGATTGAGAGAGGAATCTGGGCCTTTTTCTTTAGTGTTTTCAGCATAATTCAGCATGATTCAGTCTTGGTGCTGCCAAGACTATATCACCTTAAATGGGCTTTAACTACATAATTAAACAAATGACTTAACATCACTTTATTCCTTCTTTGAGAATGCCTGGATTGAAGTTAATGCTGTCTCCTTAAGTCAGTCTCCTAACTCGCGCATCGCTAGCTGAACCACATGTAGAAAATAAAAGAGCAGTTTTCCCTGAGGGTCCCAAATTGCCCACAGTGAAGTGATATGTCTCTGCAGAGCACCTCTTTCAAAGCAAAGATGGCAATCTAGATCTCTGCCACAGAAAACCTGAAAATCCCTGTCCTGATCCCTGGACAGGTTGGAAAGCAACCCAGATTTTGAAAATTTTTTCTCTGCCAGATTGTCAAATGGCATTATTCCTTCTTATGTGCAAAATGTGTGTTGAAAGTTGCTCAAATGCCAAAATGTTTCCAATCCTGCTACAATGTGGTAGGGAATAATTTCTAAATTTAGGAAGTAATTGCTTTGCTGCCCAGTGAAATGTACACTACAAAAAATAATCTCCTTGAGGCAAGTCCTCATTTCAAACACCAATTCCGACTTCAGTGAACACAAGCACTAAACCTTTGGAAAAAATGAAGCTGGACAACTCCATTGTTGCAGTTTACTGTTTTTGTCGGTGTTTGCTCTGTAACACAACACAATCAAAATAACAATACTCAGTGCTTAGATATCATTCAATACATACTTACAAAGTGCTTTTCAAATAAAACCATACAGTTCTCTTGGGTAATATTCCTTTTTGTGGAGGATTTTGACTTTTGCAGTTGTGGTTTTATTAGAATTCTGAACAAAAACTTGACATTTCAAACTTCTTTGTGCAAGCAAAAGAAAGAAAATGTTCTTGTTTTAAATACAATCTACCTGGCACTGCTGCCCTAGAGCAGTTCCTTGCCAGCTTGAATCTTGGGAGCACTATGACTTTGATTTTGGGAATTTTAGAGGACTGATTTCTTAGCTGCTAAAATCTGAAAGAGACTAGAGTGAACAATGAAGCAAACAAGCTGGCGACAAAATAGTTTGCCATCTGCCAATTTAAATTACTCTTTCAGTAGCCCTACAATGTGGGTTTCAAACACACTGCCAAATCCCCAACCAGCTAATAAGTATCTCTGATTTTAAGAAAGTATCAGCAATAGTCTATATGCAATTATCACGTAGAGGTTTTAGCTTCACATATGTTTGATATTCTATTAATTAATACAGAATAAAAGATTCACTGATAGACACAATCCACATTTAAACTGTGGGTTTACAATTCATAGGACTGGGCATCAAACCCACTTGGGCAGGGGGGTGAAAGGCAAACCAAACACCCCAGAGATGAAATCTCCAGTAAATTTTCTTAAGTATTTATAAAGAATCAAGGTGAAACCCAAATGAAACTGCACAGACCAGTCTGTGAACTGAAATCACAGACAAATTAAAAAGAGAAAGAAGGGTGTCCCAGCAAGCAGTGATAAGCAGAAGCCTCAGTGGAAAGCACAGCAAACTCCCAAAGTACTTTGTCCCCTTTGACTACTGCCTGGTTAGGGGTAGGGGAGGAAATTTAGTCCCATTCATAATGGTGCATATGCACACACTAGCTCCTGTCTCCTACAATAACCCCCCTCAGTAGATGCAATCACCTCGCTAGCCACTGGTGAGTCATGACCCTGCTTTATACATGGGCAAGTTTTCAAAGACAAAATGCTTTTTACTGGTATTGAAGTGTTGGTACATTCTCATTGAACACGGGAAAACTGTTAACAAACATATGGAAGAAAACCTGCAAGTCTTCATCTGAGTCCAGCAAACTCAAAAATTCACCATTGTTTACAAGGATGATCATCTGCTATTGCAGTAAAACATCACCACAGATTAGAACAGCAGTATTTATACGTTTAGTGAGAAATCTTACTATGATGGATCTGAGCTTTAAACATTGCAGTGTAGCTCTGTGTCACTATATACGGACAATCTGATCTTGGAAGCCTAGGCAACACACTGCCATACAATAGTATCAAGGATATGACAAGCATCTATCAAAAATCTCTTCTTTGATCCTTCCTGTTTATCAAACTGCATTCATTGAAATAATATTACCATAAAACTGTGAAATACCACATATCAATTCTTTGTAGAATTCCACATATATTTTTATTTTCATTTTGAATTGAATCCATTTCAATTTAAATACGAGTATTACCAAAACGATCCATAGCACAGTTTAAAATGAAACCCACCAAATACAGTAGTTTTGTGTTAGTGAGTTCAACAGATGCCACAAAGAAATACAAGAAAATATGTTCAACAAAAGGAGATATGATTACACTTCCACTTAACCTTCATGTTGAGAATGTCTCTTTTCATGAGCATCCCCAAAAGCAGCATGCAGTTCATTTCATCTCATTTGCCAAACCATCCTCTTTTTTCATACATTTTGGTAGAGAAGAGAAAGTGGAAATAATTCAGAACACCACAAGCTTCAGACCTCTAACTTGACAGAAACCTTTTTCTTTCTCAGTTTAAAAAATAGATAATACCTATGTAAATTAAGTAAGCTCTTTGCTTTAGTCCTCACTGTTTTCAAAATTCACCAATGTTGTTATCTGACTGTAGATTAGAGGATCAGTATGTACATACAACCTAAGGCCACATGTTGTGACCACCACAACCTTAATAGCTATGCAAAACTGTTAACCTGTCAAATTCCTGTTCAGTGCTGGGATATATAAAGGCTTATTTTTAGATATGAAATTATTGCGATAAATAATTAGAACTGTATTAGACCATTTTGGTTTAGGATCTGCTGAACTTCTGGCACTTGGCTTTTTTGTTTTGTTTGTTTTTTTGTTTGTTTGTTTGTTTGTTTTTGTTTTAGGCTCCTGAGTTTCTTCTAACTATACTAAAAGTTTTTTTATATTAGGATCTACCTAAGGACCATTCAAGTGTCATTCGTCTGCATTCACCCCAGTCCACTACAAATAGTAAATACTGAAAAGGTAAGATCTTTAATTGGGTTACCAGTATATGCCTAAATCTTCCTACCAGATGCATGCAATCACTTCTTTTCTTCCTCAATTTTGTGGGGTGGCTCTAATTTTATTTTACTGAAATTCACTCTAAAACAGAGAAAAAAAGATAAAAGAGGAATAATAGAGTAACAAATGTTGCCTCGCTTAGGATAGATAATCACAAAAGCAGCACAATGAGAAAGCTCTGACTCCATACAAGGTGTCTGAGAGGCAACACACAAAAGATTAAGGTGACAAAAGCATTTGCAAATTTAGTAATTCTTGGTAGAAGGGGCAGCTAACCAGAGGTCATTGCTGTCATACAGGGAACTGACTGCACCTTTATCACCCATGAGACAACTTTTCTCTGATTCAAAGCAGACCCCACCTGTAGGCTGACTCTGGCATTGAGACGGGTTCTCAGCCTGATTTGATATAACTTCTCGGTTTGCCAGCAAGACAAGGTACATCGTACAGCTCCCATGAGGTTTAATTCGGAGCCTGAACTCTCACTAATGCTCTCAATAATCTCTGGTAGCCTGGGATCTAATAACTTAATTTCTATGGCATTAGAACTCTGTCTTTCTGACATCCTGCAGTATTGTGACAGTGCAGAGGAGCCCACAAGTGAAACTGCACAGAAATTCAGAATTGAAAGAAAACATCCAGATCTGTTCTTGGAATTTTTCTCATGGGACTTTACCTGAATCCTCAGGAATGAGAATCTTCATGATCTTTAAAACCTCCTGTATTCTAAAAATCTAAAGATGAGGATGGTGATAGATTTTTGAAGGCTGTGCAAAGGAGAAGTTACAGTTTTAAATATGGCCTCAATTTCCAAATTAAATAAGATGCAAAATATCTTATATTTTCAAAAACATGAACAAAGAAATGAAATGCTGGTATGCTGTTGTAACACAGAAACAACCATTTTAAACCTGTGAAGAAGAGTAGGTTACTGTGACCTAACATTCACTGCTCTTTAATCAGTGACTCTTCAAGAGAGAAGATAATAGGGGAATTTCTCTATTTTTCTGAAAAAGTTTTATTACACATACTCAGTGTGTGGATACTATACAGTGACAGACAGATACATAGGCACAGAATGGTTTCTCTTTTCAACTGGGTGAGCTAAGAGCACAGGGCTTCTAAAAATAATTTGTTCAGCAATAGCTTTTGTCATTATTCTTCTTTTCGCTATTCTTGCGGTCTGTGAGAAAGGCTAATTTTTCTTCACAGATCTCTGCATGTGTTCTAACAGCTCAACCCAGGCTCTGATTTTTCAGCCTCCTTAGGAACCAGAAAAGGCATTTACAGGGTGGGAGACATTAATATCACTTGGATCAAATCTGCCTGAGAACGTTTATTGCCCTATTCTAAAGAAAATACTCAAAACAAGAATCTTGGGGGAAGAAATGGGAAGGAAAATTTTAGAGCTGTTGTTCACTATCAGAAATAACCGCCTCACTTTTGTACACTAACTTGATGTTTGCAACTGAAAAATAAGTGAACACTCTCCATTTGTTCTAAGGCACCACTTAAAGTGCAATCTAGTTATACATAGTAGTCATTCCCAACAAATGTCTATATCTTTGATTTCATCAGTGGGCTGAGACTATAGGTAAGGAACACTTTCCCATGGGGTGAACGACCATTCTCTTGCAGAAACCTAGTCTTTCATTTGCCACTGCGTGGAACATCCTACCACTACACCCACGCGCCCCCCCCCCAGCTTCTTTGTGATCATCCGATTCACAGATGGATCAGATCTCTGCAACTGCTGACCAGGACACAAGCTCCTTTCTCCTTCGTCGACAGACGCTCTTAGAACGATGAAGTTTGGAGAAGGACATGACTGATGGAAACCAGATGGAGAAATCAGCAACATGCCCAGAGGACTTCTAATGATTCATAGACCACAGTTGGCAAATTGGCCTTGGAAAATTGTAATAAATACATTATTACAGGGCGTCTGTAGCTTCTTATTTCATCAGTATTTTAGAACTGAGGAGCTTAATGAAAATTTGAAAAAAACCTTTCACTTTTCTTCAAAGTCATCATCATACTTTTCTGCAGTATTGACCACTGTACATCTAGTACTATAAATTAATCAGAAGTGTATAAAACAGACTCTGCAAATGAAATTTGGCACTGAACTCAAACATCAAATTTCAGTAAACACTGCCAACTTGAAATGACTAAACATTTTTTCCTTTTTTTTAATTATTTTTCAGTTGTTAGCTCTATCAAATTCCTCCTTCTGACAAGAATTCACAGATTCACAGAAAATTCTGACATTACCAAATCTACGCTTTCTGTAAGAGGAAATGCAGTCCAAAAATATCTAGTCTGCTAAAGCACAGATGACTCTCTTATGCACCACTCAAGAAAGCAAGATTAAAATCCTGAGTGGTTTCACATGGTTAATATTGACCCTAAAGAAATAAGGACTTCACTTCCTAGAATATTAGATAAAATACTATATTGAGCTAACAGCTCATGGTGTTCCGCTACTTAAACCTAGTTTAACAACTATTCTTTCTAGCTTACTAAATATGGTGCTGCATTTTCCCAGAGGTAGAGATTTCCCAATCACACCTGAGGGGGTGTCTTGGTTTTAAAATTAATTATAAGGTAATGTGCTAAAAATGCTGTTACATGGGAGGACTAGTCTTATTCATTTTATAGATAAGGACACAGTCCTATTTCAGGAAAACTATTTCCAGATTCTGAACAGTTGAGATCTTGTAAAGGGTATGTCCCAGCTCATTTGTCAATCTAATTTGATTCTTGTGACAAGAGAAACAGAACTGAAATGGAATTCCAAAACTGAAGAGGCTCACAAAACAAACAAAAAACCCTACCGATAGAGCAGCAAAGGGGAGCGGGGTGAGAAAAACTGATAGCAATTTTCTGCATTGGTGATGTTTTGCAAAAGTAATTTTTTCCCCCTCAGTTATCTCCCAATGAGAAACACATAAATTGCAGTTCACAGAAAATACCTAGCAAAGTCAACATTTGATTCACCAAAATTTCTTTTCTCTAAATCACAATCTACAAGTCTCCAGCTCTGAGTCTGGCAACGGTTTCACTGCAGACTGCAGACAGAATTCACATGGCATGCAGGCATTGCAAGGACATGAAGAAATCCAGGCAGATTCCTTAACTAATTTCCATCATTTCCTTTTGGTAAGTGAAGAGCTCAGAAAACATTTTTCTCTTTCAAGGTAATGATTAGCTGCATTGCAAAATACAAACTATCCTACTAAATGAACGAGGTGAGGTTTCAATAGAACAAATATGTGGTTGGTTCAGAGGCCTGAAATAATTCAGAAAGAAACAATTTTTTCATTTATATTAACTATGTTTTTTCAAAATACTGCCCAGCCCAGTGGAGATCTTTGAGTCCTCTCCCACCACCACAAAGAAAGCACACAGAAAGGCATGAGTCCGAAGGCCCTTCCCCAGCGTATAACCTCCAACACCAAAGACTACGTAGGAGCAAGAAAACGGGCCACAGAACTCTCTTAAACAATTCTGTTCAGAATATCAGAGTCTTTCTTTTCCAGTTGCTTTCCACAAACGGGGACTACCAAGCGATTTTTTTTATTCTTTTGGAATAACAGAAGCAATTACTGCCTGGAACAATCCAACTCCAGTGACACTTCATAAGACTGTGGCCATGTAAACCAAGAACATGGTCAATCATCCATCTGTACGCTCAGTAAAACCACTCTTACTGATAGATCAGTGCTGCTATTTAACATCACTTTCTGCAAATTGTTGAAGAGTCAGTGCTTTGCCATTGGTACTCGTGACAACATTCTAGCTCACAAATCTAATCTGAAGATGACTTTTCCACAGCTATAGGAATTCCCATGCAACATCAATGCATAAACCTGGTCACCTGTTCTTTCTTATCAGAGAAGGCCAATTAACTTCTGTCCTAAAGGAGCTGTCTCATTCTTACTCAAAAACTGCTTCAAAAATCTGAATTTTTAGGAAATAACTGCAGTAGTAAATAAAGTAAAAGTCACATTTTTGTAAAACTTTGGACCCAGTGCAGTGGCAGTCTGCACACGGATCCTGGGGCTGATGTCAATGTGCTTGGAGAATGTTTACGCTATGGAAAATCCAGGATTAAACTGCTAACCTTAATATGGGTGGCATTGCTGCCTACCGTCCTGGTCTTTGAGCTGAGCAACTGTAAGAAATACACAGCACTGAGACAGAAAGGTTTTAGGAAAGAACCTGTTACGATAGGTAAGTTTCTCTTTGGAACATGGCTTAACTCAATGTTTCTTGGGCACAGATCCATTGTAAGAGACAGTGATGTAATGGACAGCCAGTATGAAGCACTGATATCCAGTGGTGTGCCCTTCATATAGTGATTTCAAGGAAATGTAAAAAGGTTACATACCTAAGGCTCACACAAGGCCTATACTCAAACTGTATGCTGAAAGACTTAACCATATAACCACCAGTGCAGACACTGACTTTAAATCCCGGTTGGATTGCTGTCTGCTACAACTGTCTTGACCGATGCAATAATTCTGTTACTCTTGTGCAAAATTCTCTTGACCCAAACATGCAGCTACGGCTTTTTTCTTTACTTATTAATTTATTTTTAGAAAAGAAAAGGGAGAAGGCTTTTTTTTTTTTCCCCTTAGCTCTTTCATCATTCCTTCAGGAAGAGAGAAAAAACCCTCATATTTACTTCTAAGCACCGAGCCCTGTAAAACATGATAGGCTTTATGTGTACTACACATACAGTGTAGGCTTTATGGTCACTACAGAATACATAAAACTTAACACGCTCAGGATATTTTTTTTACACGTATTCCTTTTATTTCACCTGTTGCTTGGAATCCTGTACACGTGGATTCATGGAAAGAGCTCCTTCAGAGTAGTCCACAGCAAGGTGATTACGGGACTCATCAGAGATCATAACTTATAACTGAACTCTGAAACCTCAGCTGGATTCCCAAATTGACAAAATAGGTTATTTCATTTCTACAGGACTTTTAGGATGGGAGAAGGCTTTGTTTAGTAACGCTTTGGCACTCTAGGAGGCATCCATTATTCAGTCAGCTCGCCTATAAAAATTACATGACTTTTAACACACTTTTTAATTGCCTTTAATTATTAACATTTACATTGCTCTCAAAATGATGAAGTGTCTCAGCTGGAGACATGGTTAAATTTTTAATAACACTGGAAATCAAAGCAACAAACCTCAGAATGTAGATTTTAAACATACACAATATTACATGTATGTGTATTAATGAAAATAATATTATCTATATAAATAGGTATAAAATTATATCTGTTTATGTATAAAATATATAAGCATACAAGCATATATGTATGTTTTCATGTATGTATCCTTAATGAAATCACATGATCATGCTGTTCAGAAGGTAGAAACAAACCTGCTACTATTGTTACTTCTTCTATATTGAGGATTTTTTTCATTCTTCTTTTCTACATTGACTTCAGACAAAGTATTGCCAAATTTGCAAACTAGCCTACATTTTTAAAAAGAGAAATAAGAACAGATTTTCCTATGAATACATTTTTGTCAGATTTCTTTATCTTTTACTTACTCCCCACATCACAGCCTTGGTTTACATTTTCAGAATCTGACAGAACCAGGTCTTATTCCACTAAACTGAATTACAGGTATTAATTAATGGCTCTCGCTTGTTTGCCAGCTCCTGCAAGCAGAAGGGTAGATAAAAATGCATTTACAGCAGAATTTAATTACACATTTTCAAGCCACTGGCCTCCTGGCAAAAGTCTCCCAATGTAGTGCAGAATAGGACTTGGATTAAGAATTAATTTACTGTCAGCAATGATGTGCAATTTAATGGCTTAATCAAGTTTGCTATGAAATTGGTAGGGAGCTCTGGAGCTCTAATATTGCCCCAGAGCCTGCTGCATCTAAAGACAGGTTTCAGAGATCCATAATGTAATCATCATCCAGCAAATCCAAGATCTCTCTCTGTATATAATCAGGAACTGCCTCTAGCAAGCTTACTACTCACTTTATAAAGTTATAGCTCATGGATTTGAAGTTCAGTGCATACATCTGACTCTTTCCTCCACTTCCAGCTAAATCTCCCAAAGAAACTGTACTTGCATGAATACCAAGATTAGCATGTAAATACAGGCCAGTGTGTGACTAAAATGTTCTCTCTCATCTTTTCAAATCATAATGCAAATATAGAAAACTGTTAATAAAAAAAAAAGACAAAAGGTTTTAACACACAAACGCTTCTTTTAGATCTATTCAGAATTCTCTCTACAGTGGGCAGTATGATTACAGAGTTCTTTCTATAGAAGCACAGCTGAACACAGAAATAAGAGATTAGGACTTTGAAAATCACAGTTGAGATAAAATTAGCTATGAACTGAGCCTTTTGTTTGTTAAAATTTTGAAATTTAAAAGATCTTGATTATCTTTAAAAATAAAATCAATCAATCCACATTTTCTGCTAAAAGCCAACTGATAGAATAATAGAAGTATAAGTACTGAAATAGAAAATATTATGCCAGAAAGAAGGGGATAAAAACTATTCTCTTGAGCTTTCAAGGCCAGATTTTAATGATCTCAGAGGCTCCAACATTTCAGAAATATGGAAAAGCTTCTCACATGGGGTGTCTAGCTGGGCTGAAATATTCCAAACTCTCTGCAAATTATCACCAGTTGTCAAAATATCCTGGGAGAATCTCCTCAAAGTGCTTTGAACACCATACCATCACAGCAGCTTACCTACTTTACTACTTTTTCCCTGCTAAGATGCTGAATCAGCCTTACATCTCCCATTCTGTCACACGTCCAGACTTACATCACATCTAGCACAATGGTACTAGTACATCCAAATGCTTCTTTTTCCAGCACTGAGGGCTTTTTTTTTTTTCCTGTTTTTCTCTTTGTTAAAAATAACCTCAAAGCTTTTCCCCCTCATTTATTCTCTAAACAGAATAACACACAATAGCTGTCAGAATTGTATAGGCAGGACCATTACGCAGTCCTACACCTTCACCAAAAGTTGACATGTGCCCATGTGGTGGAAGAGTACCCTCCCTATTTACAGTTAAATGAAACTCATGAGTTAAAAAAATGATGAAACTTACGTGTAAGTGAAGGCTAGTACAAGTGTAAAAAACAACAAGCTGAAGTACATTGAATCACTTCTATCACGAAAAATCTTCGCTAATAGCAAAATCTTGTAGCAGTGTTTAGGTTAATGAGTATGCTGTTGTCAGAACTCACGTACGCATCAAAGGTAAAACAATCAGAATTCTGAAACACTGAACCACTACCAAAACCCAAACAAAACCAACAACAAAACTCAAAATGCACAGACATGCTGAACTACATATTGAACGTAATACTGTGAATGGATGTTTGCGTAGTCTTCACTTGTATAATGTAATTGATTAAATACAAGAGGTAAGCTGAAGAGTTGGAGAACACTTCTCTGCAAAGAAAAAAAGCCAAAATCTTAAATCATAGCTTGTGATTCCTAACAAGTCCCTCCTGCATTGAGTACTTCTCAGCTGAGTCTACATACGATTTGTAAATTGACAGTAAGTCCTTTAATGAGCATGTTGAGAATACTGCAACATGGAGTCAGACATCCAGAAATGTCTAATTAAGCATTTGACCACATCCATTCCAAAAGGACAAAGTTATGAGAAAATCACTGTGTCTGTACCTTAACTAAAAAAGGCTAATTAGGTTTTAGTTGTAAGACTGAGCTTTAATCCTCTAGCCTTGCATCCACTCAACCGAGTTACCAGCTAATAATTTCCTTAACATCTGTATAGATTACGCATTTTCTTAACAAATACCTTGTTCCTGTATATTCTGCAACATGGTTTAGCTTAGTTATCCGAAATTACATGTTTCTCACACCATGAAAACTTCTGCAGAAGCAAGAAAACTCTACTTTTTTACTCTAGTTCTTGAGGATTTCCTGTATATTCTGTTTTAAACTCTATAGGTTGTGTATTACTATAATATGTTACAGAATAGTATGGCATTTATTCTCTGATTTTTAAGCATTCCAAAGATGAATGAGAATACAGTTAACTCTTCAGCATCTTAACAAATAAGTGTATAATTGATCAGAAAAGCAGAATGTTCATTCATAAAAAATATGCAAAAATATCTTCTACAGCACCGTATCTTTCCTCTGTCAACGCAGTGTATGTGCTAGGATGGTTATGCTCATCCAACAACTGCAAACTACCAGCGCACATGTACAGATCTTGGAGCACGCAGTGATGATGGCAATGACAATGCTAGCGCATCCCAGTTGTCATAGTCGTTCTCATAATCATTTCCTTGCCCATTACGATACCATTTATGATTACAGCACTCAACTGAAAACACCAGCTCCTACTTTCTAAACTCCCCTTTCTCATGCCATACCACACTTAATGGAAATGGCAGGCCTAAAAATTCACTCCGTACATCGCAACTGCAGCACCTGATCTAACCCTGGTTTCTACACGTACACCTCAGCAGCCCGGCTTGTTTCTCCTTTCTCCACCACAGTAAGCCGCGCATTACATGCACGCTGTATTGCCACAGGTAATATTTTTTATTTTTTTTTTAATCCCATCACAGCAGGAAACTGGATGTTTTCAAACCTTAAATTTTTCTGGACTTTGACCTAAATTTTTAAACTGCCAACTATTTAAATGCAATTTATGTTGTCTCAAATACAGTTACACCATGCTGGATTTTCTTTCAACATGAGAGAGTGGTAGACATAATGCTTTGCTTTGTAAATTTAGAAAAGAAGTTCCTTTCTGTGCAATCAATTTCAAATCTACACACTGAATTCCTTCCTAAACAGCTGCAGAGGGCTAAGAGCAGGCAAGAGCAAAGCCCGCCTCCATCTCAAGTGGGAAGCTAGGCTGCAAATCATCAAAATGCCAAAGGCACAAAATAGCATACTTGTCCCAATTTCTTCATATTATTTTGGTATACTTAAAAAAAAAAAACAAAAACCAACAACACATAACTCATTAATTATAACCTTTCAAAAGTGTTTTCCTTTCCCCCAAACTGTTAAAATTTAGCAGAACTGCAGCCAGAGTTCTAATAAAACTATTTTTAGACTTTGTTACGCAAAGAATATCATGAAGAGTCTCATCTTTCTATTAATGCAAATGTATTTAAGCAGTCAGTGCAGGAAACTTTAAAATATGCTAATCACTGTTTCTTTGGACTCCAGTCTCTAATGTCTTTGCTGATGCATACATATCGCAGACAAGCTAAGTAAAGGGAACACCATCATTTAAAGTGTCAATAGGTATTCACAGCTCCATAAAGTGACAGCCATATGTATATTTTATTGCCACATTTATATATTTCATAAATTTCCACATTCAACATCCTTTTAATATATAAGGTTCTTATTTTCTGGTGACTGAGCTGAATTGCCACAGCGTGTTATAAATGGAAATGCTTTTGATAATCACATGCACTGTTTTTCTTTTTAAAGTGATTCAGTGCTGATGAAAGGGGCCAGATTGATGGCCTTGCAGATTGGAGTTCCTGTTAATCCTCAAAGAAAACAAGGCACTGTCAGGGCAGTAGCTGGGCCAGCTTCCCTCCAGTACATCTCCATTTAAATCCGTAAAGGAAAAAAATTAAAAAACCAACATACATATCACGTCTCTAAGTCACAGCTCGACTCTGCCTGCTCATATCCTTGGCCTTGCTTCTTATTTTTACTAGCAGAGAAAGTAATCAAAGCAAGCAAAGCATTTCTGGTGTTGGACTGCTGCCCACGAGCTGCTTCATAGCACACATTTAAATCCAGCAGCACATATCACTCTGAGGCCAGCACATACATCATCAGTGTGTGGTTAAAAGAGAACATGAATTTGATTAAATAAAGCATTGAGGTAAAGTTACCAGGTCTTACTTGCCTTCAGCACTCGTTTTCTGAAAGCAAGTGGTTCTCATCCACTGAGTGTCCCATCAGGAAAGATGGATTTCTTCAATGGGTTGCTGCGATAAGGACAAACCTAGCCAAGATAGATGTATGTAACTCTCAATTTTGTCACTGTTATTTAGGAAAATGAATATATCATTTATTACCAATGTGGCCAAAATACTGGAAAATATGAATTTGGAGTTTACTTATCTACTGTACAGTGTATAACAGCAAGCATCACAACTGAAAGACAAAGCCTGGACACTTGTCTCAAACCACCCGTAGCTCCTATTCTATAAAACTGAACTAGAAATTTAAAAAACAAAGGCCCCTTTTTAATGGCAAACAAATGTCAGCAATTAGGGGAGAATACGCTAGCACAGGAATTAATAAAAAAGTAAAACCACAGAATTTTAACCACAGATTTTAAATACTTAAAACAGAGTTACAGGACTTAGTCCCTTGGCTACGTGAACACAACAGAGTGATGTGGCCAGAAACAGCAGCTTTCCATCACACAAAGATAGCTGTGAGTCTAACAGCTTCCTCAGACACCCTCCTGCCTTTTGCAAGTAAAATCCTGCTGGCCCATAGGGAACTGGTAACAAAGAGATAATGGGTCATCCCCTTCTTGATAGGTACCCAGTTATAACGTTGTTTTCTTATCTCAATAAAATTTCATTAAAAATTATCTGCAAATCTTCACAGCAACAACACAAAACATGCCATCTACTGCTAAAGGAAGAAGGAAGTTTCAAAATATGTTCATGAGTGGCAGTAATGTAGTGTGCTTTGCTTTGAATCACATTCTGTTCCTTTATGGCTACATTTCACATTTTATGAATTCTAAAAGCCCGCACAGAGAAAGAGTTAAATCATATTTGCCTTGCTGAAATGAATAGTCTCAATTACGTCTTTGAGACCATGCACTCAAGCCAAGATACTTTTGGCTCTATATGAGCATATTTTAAAAAAGTGTTGCTAATTATTTATGTAGCTCATTATCTCCTTGCTATGCTGAGCACGACGCATTTCCCTCGTCCACCCACTACCTCTCAGGTAACAATGAACTAATGGTTCTGAAACTATTACTTTCTTTTAAGAAGAAAAAAAATTAACCCGTGCAGCTGCTTTGGAGGAACATTCAGTGAAATCCAAAAATGGGATCTCACTGTCACTATATTTGAGAAGCAAGGCACTTACATTGCACCCTTCCCCAGATACAGAAAATCACCTATCAAGGTTTCTTGGAGAGCAATGTGAGTACCTTATAGACAGATGTGTGAGTGAGGAAAGACAGAGAGAACATCTCACGTGACGATTGCTTCAAAACTGTTTGTTTTAACCAATGTATAGTTAATTTCTGTCCCACCAAAATAAAATAAGCCATAGCAAGGCCAGATGTGGTGTACTAATACTGGTACATACTCCCCAAGGAGAGAAGAAGTGGCCATTTTCATAGCGCATGCTACCAAACGCTACTGAGCCTGCAGTCCAGCATACAGCTGGTGGTTGCCTCTCTCCCAACACCACAGAAAATGGTAAGGTTTACAGGCACACTTCCACACCCGTTAGCATGTCCTTACATTGAATAGATACTGCTAGAATGTATTTACACAGGTTAACTACAACTATACACACAACTTGAGAGTCCTGTTCTGCAACATCTTACGCTTATCAAAGTACACTGTGAGCTGTCTGCAACAGCAGTGGAATTGCTTGTGCCAATAATTTACAGTGGTACATAACCAGTGTATTGCATATACTTCCACACGCTTTGCTATTTATCAGCGATCTTGCACACTGCCAGTGCACGCTAAAAGTTTTCAAGTATCTGAAGATACTCAGAGCTTCATACACACAATGGTAATCAATTAGGAACAGAATTGGAAGGCTTCTTTGCAAGGGAGAATCACTAACTGCTGCTTCAAACCAGAGATGCAGCCTCAAAACCATGTGAACAGACAAGCAGAAGCTTCTAAGCCTTTGGCAAACTGGTCTTGTCCAATTCCCAAATTCATTCTACTCTCATCACGGTGCTTCACAGTGAGAAAGTAACTTGCACTATTTCCTGATATAAAGTGAATGTTCCAAGCTGCAGGAGTGTTTGCTGCAGGACTATGCTGAGGACTACAGTACTTTCAACGTTAACTTCAGATTCATTTACCATAAGAATTAAAATTTATGGGACTGTAGTTTGTAGTTACACGGTTAGTTTTGATCTAAACACAAAAATTCTGCATGACTTACCTTGTCAGTTTTAATCTCTTCATAAAAAGGACTTTTTTTTTTTTTGCAAACTAACATTTGTCAGTAAAGCACCTTTTCCATTTGGAATCCGCACTAAGACCCCCAAACACAGATGTAAATACAGAATCTGTGCGTATAATATATGCATGAGTGCTAAGCACAGGTTAAGACAGGCATTTGTAAACTTTAACACACACTAATATGCTCCTGTTCCCATACCTCAGTTTTTCTGGTTACGTCTGATGAAAGAGGACAGCTCAGAAATACAGTTTTATATATCTTTTTGACATTCAATACTCTTTTCCCCGATACGCCTTTTATCTGTGATGTACACCACCAGGGCATGAGCTCATCATAGGCTCTAACATCCATATTCAGAAAGGGATTTCATTTAAAATATCTTTCTCCCAGCTGTGCTGCATTTAAGAAGTGCTGTACACTTTGTACAGCATTTATAAGAACTGGAATTTTAATCCAACACTTCTGGTGTTTTTTAGCCAGTGAAAAGCAAGTCTGGTAGCTTTGAGCAGCCTTCCTGCTGCAGATCTAACCATTAGTACTTCTCCAGGAAACAGAGTGAAAAGTTTCTTCGAATAATAATCTAGTCTACATTAATGTGCTGTTAGAGAATTGATTGTTCATACAGATAAGTCCGTATCTTGCTTGTACCACTCATATTACTAGTCTTGCTGACTTCAGTGGTACTACTGGTAATCAGAATTTGACCTATATCATGTAGGGGGGAAAAAAAAAACCCAAACATCACCAACACTAGCAAAAAGACTTGCAGATAATTAGAAATAGAATAAAGACTCTTCTGGCTTTAGGTCAACAGTTTTGGCAGAATAGAGATTCTTTTGCCACCCAGTCACTTATTTGAGTAGTAATTGCAATCTTTAACCATATGAAGGCTGCTAAAGAATCTCTTCAAAATACATTGAAGGACTCAGCCTAGTTTAGTTTGAGAACTAGAAGACAACTAGAAGTTGAAGAACAGGTTGTTCTATAACATAAAAATTAGTATTAAATGGTTAGGTTTTGGGAAGTTTTGGCAGAGAGTCTGAGAAGGCTCGAGATCTGAATATGAAACAACCAGTGGAAGTGCTACTACTCTTCCTACTGGAGAAGTCTTTGATGTGCACTTTGATATTTTTTATCATGTGGGTTAAAGTAATGAATACATGAAGGTAAAGTATAAATTCTCATGCATCCTAGAAAGAGAGCAAATCAGTCCCCTAAACTATTTGTAAATTAAATCTCAAGCCAAAATCAGAGATCTAATCCACCTCTCAATTCAGTAGTAACACCACTGAGCCTAAAGATGTATGGGGTTTAAGGCTTACAGTTCTTAATATCACCTGAATACTTTGTCTCCAACTAATTTTCTGGACAAGAAGCCCTGCAAATGAAGCTACTACAAAATTCTGCAGTCTGATCCATTAGGACAAAAGTTAATTAAATCATGTTCTCTCCTCAGACATACTATTTTGTCTTAAAGATGATTAAACAAGAGACAAATGTAATTAGGATAGGAAAAAATATAAGCAAAAAAATAATCTTATAATGCGTTTCAGAAAAATGAGTAATAAATCACCTTGGTCCGTAACCCTAACCCTATAACTGATAATGCATTGAGATTCTTCAGCTTTCTCGCCTGATACAAGTATTACATTTGTTGGGGCAATTTAGAAGGAAACTGGGACTGTGACAACGGCCAGTATCTTTAGGAGAATGATAATGCATACAGCTAGGCTTATGCAGATGGTGTACTTTCAGAGAGCAATGAACAAAACACTGGGTAATGAAATTTATGAAAATACAGGCTACATTCATAAATACAAAATTGAGATTTTTAAAAAAAAAATATACACTGTCTCTTAAGCAGAATCACAACTCACATCCCAGGTTCAGAAAATAATTATTTTAGGGGAGGTAGAACCTTCAAAGATCTGTGTCGCTGTTTGTTGGCTGGGTATATTTAAATGACAGAGTACAAAATGCAAAAAGAAAAACCACGTCCTGCAGGCACTACCTGGCAATGAGAAAATCTGCATTCAGTTCCTGAATCTAGCTTTGACTTTCTTCAGATATTAATTAGCTCATTTGTTCTGTTCCTTATAGAGGAATAGGGATAAGAATGTTTCACTGCTCTTGTCTGTTTAGATCAGATTCACTGTGCAGTTATCTCAGTTATACTGAAGTAATTTTGGGATGTTTCCTAAATCTGCAGTCACAAAACCCAAAAGTCTACTTTTTAATGTAAGAATTTGCACAGTTTGAATATATCATATACAATACAGCTTATTAGAAAGCGTTATGTTTGAATTCTATAATCCAGCAGGATTCATGGGTGTATTAATCAGAGAAATGACAACTACAGACCTTTAACACTTGAAATATACATGGCATATTTTTTCCAGAATCGTAACAAGGCAGCATTGCATCCAGCACAGGCAAAACTGTCCTGATTCTGCTAAAGGTCTGACTCACCTATGCTCTTTTGAACATCTGAGCATGCCTCATCTCTCCAGAGCTCCCTTAACAGTCACCAGCACGCGTGCAAACCACTCAGTCCCAGGCAGTGCCAGCAACAGTGCTCAGGAGTACCTCCTCCTAGCTGGTGGCCCTCGACCTGTCCTGACTATGGCTCTGATTAGTCCATCAAAAAGGAAAAGGATGGAAACTATGTTACAAGAGTGGTTTTATTGAAAGGTCATACTTGAGTCAACAATATTTTTAAACTGAGGAAGTAAGAATAATGATGTTCCAGAGAAGAAAGAAAAAAGGTCAGCCTGCTTTCACGGCTACTAATTTAATCCGATCTTATACTGGACATGTCTCATTGTTTGGGCCTTTAAATAGCTTTCACTGCCTTCAGTCATTCAGAAATGTAACAACCTGCTTGAACTCTGATTAGAAAATTTTATTTTTAAAGCCACATTAAGATCTATTTTTGATGGAAGTTCTCTTCACAGCCTGCAGACAGGAACGGCTTTTATTATACTGGTACCCTATCAACAAAATCAAACAGAACTCTACATTTTCACAGGCAACAGGTCAATCTAGAAAATATCATTAGAAATGGAAGGTTATATAAGTCATTCCATTAATATGGAGAAGAAAACTGATGATAGAATAGTAAAGGGAAATAAACTAAAATAGCTCATTGGCACTCAGTGCCATATGGTTAAAAATGCTCAAAAGAAACCCAAAATGATAAATATTCAAATACATTATGATTAACTTAATCATTTATCAAAATCCAGATACTGCTTTTGGCCATGGATATTGTTGCGGTCATTGCTAAAAATGACACGGACGTGCAGGGCACAAGGAATACAGGTAACCCTCACAAGTTGCTTTCATGGAGCCAGCTATCGAGGGTAGACACTAAGTATTATATCAGAAGCATTTACATTTTTGATGATTCTACTAATACCCAGCCTCATTGTTGTGCCATCATTAAGAGACTCCATCTCTGAGCAGCAAGCGATACTAAAAATATTTACAAATTAAAAAATACTATTTTTTTCTTTCAGCCCAGCTTTTGCCTATTATCACTGCAAACATCTACCGCTCTGAGCTCAGTAAACAGTGAATCCAAGCGAATGGTTGGGAAGCATGGCAGATTCCGGCCTCACACAGAGGCAAAAAGGCTTAAATGGAGTGTACATTTTAGAGAAAACTACGCATCGCGAACGACTGAAGCAATTACAATTTTTCCATCACAAACGTGATAGAGGGCTATATCTCAGCAAACTGCTGCTGTTATAGAAACTCAGATAACAAGTTGCTACTATGGCGAAAGTGGCATTATACTCACGCTAATGTCCTTTTTATCAACTCGGTTCAAAATTCAGAGCACTTTAATTTCGAGTCAGGGAGCCGCACGTCATCCACCGCAGCTGCAGGCAGTGTCAAATGCTGCTGTTGCCTGGTAACTAACAGGTAACTGGTGCGGGGCTGTTATATTTATGTACACTGAGAGCTAATGGCAGAAGGCGAAGGGAACATTTGCCTGTAGATAAAAAATTTGGTGCCTGTTGACTGAAATACATGATTTTCCTCTTGCAGTGAAACCGCTGCTGAAACTTACAGTACCAGAATGAAAAGTTGCACTTATTTTTTTTTTCTGATTTTCAGTATAAATGATTAAAAGTTTTTGTTACTGATACAGCTGCGGCAATTCATTAAAAATTAAATAGGAGTAAGTTAAAATTTAGCCCCAAATTACTGTAACTACAGTATGAAAGAAACAATATTTAATACTCTGTTAGGAAATGTTAATCCTGGCATCAGGAGTGTCTAGCTCGCTCATTACCCATCCTATGTAAACACCAGTGTTTTAAGCAGAGCCTGGTTTGGGTGCCCAAAGCTAACCCTTTATCCAGAAGGCTGCTACTGCCCAGCAACCATTTCAGATTTCTTCTGTTCCCCTTAAACACTAACCAAGCAGCGAGAACAGACTTTGAATGGACTCAAAGATACAGCCTACGCTGAGCTGAAACGAGCCGCTGCAAATAATCATTTCTCTATTCTGTTGTCAAGATCCTAACCCAAACCACTGCTTTTTGTTTTACAACACAACTTTATGCTTCTTGAAAGCGTGAATTATTTGTGTGAATGAAATTAACAGCAAAATTCCCACTAATTTCAATGGCATTCCATCTTTGCCTCAAATTGGTCTTTTGTAACTGTACTGGGTCTGAGTCTACAAACTACCACCTAACTTCTCAAATGTCTTCTGTTAGGGGAACTTCTGCACTCAGTGTTAGAAGATTGACTTCACCTTTCTTACCAGAAATGTCTTTCACCAGACCTTAACATTCAGTTCACATCACAGCTATGTAATTATTCTTTTCAGAAGCAGAGATGCAAAGAAGGCATTAACAGCCGTTCAAAATATCACATTTACGCACTTTTCTCTTGTCATATTAAATATAATTACTTCTGATGCAATCAAACTCGTATCCTCCAAATGAATAAATCCAGCACCAAATTTAGAACCTCAAGCTTCAAATACCAGGCTCTTAAAGCAAAGCTTTAAGCCTTTACTTTCAGTTCAGTGAGGTATAATGTAAGAATAGCGAGAACATTAGGTTTAAGAAGGATATACTTTTATGAATTTTCTTTAAATTATTCTGTTAGTTATTGGTTGCAAAGTGCTTTGAAGATCAAAGATGATATATGAAGTACATCTTATAACTCAGTCACCAAGAGATGTGGATCAAGTAACTGACCAACATATATACTCTTCAGAAATAATCATTACTGGAAATTAAATCATAGTATCTTATGTTTCATAACACCTGCCACTCCTGAAGGGTCTAAAAGAACTTAGAGTATGCACATATTCTTCACACAGATATGGACATACATGCGCTTAGGCTGGCACAATAGCTCATTTTTAAAATGGGAGAATATACAGTAGCAGCAAATATTCATATACGCAGGTCTAGTTATAGGACTGGGCCTTGTTTAAATACAGGTACAACTTCAGGTATGCAACAATGAATCACAATCAACTCTACACAGAGTGCAAAAACTGTGTTAACAGACATAAAGAATGCTTACAGAATAAACCTTTATTAGCAGCTTCTCTGTCTCTTACACAGGAATACACTACACTCCCTGTAGAAATTAAGAATATCATCTAGAATCATTAAGATACGATACCAAACATGATTTTAATATTCCCCTGTTGTACTCTTTTCAAGAATCTGTTGTTGGAACTCACTATAACTGTAATGGGGCAGCTTTGTTTTTCTACCTACATGAAAGTATTTTATCTAAAAGGAAGAATTCAAGACACCTGACTGGCACACATATTCCTCCCTGGAAGTTGTCTTCATGTACATTAATACTAACCTGTAGCTTTTATATCCAAAGAACCCTTCTAAAGGGTTCTTTTCTGAATGCAAAAGGTGTCTGAAAATCAGAACGCATGCAAACATGTAGAAATCCAACCAGAAAAAGCTGCTGACATTCAGAATAAAGTGTCAGGATGTATACACCAAAACAAATTGGAATGTGCTGATCACAACCATTAAACACTGGATCCTGCACTTTTGTATTCATGCATCCAGAACAAAACATCGAAATTACTGTTTATACCATCATTTTGTTTACTGAACTCTCTTTTCATACTTAAATTCTGCCCCAAGTACATATGTATATTATTTAAGTACTACTGCCATTCTACAGGATTTTAAGAAACCAATAAAAAAAAAAATCTATTGCTATAAAGATCATGGAGCTAAACCCTCCTTCTCCCAAATACTCCCCCTCAGAAAACCCCAACCTCCTGGTGTTAGTGCACATGCAAACAAAAAACCCCCGCCAACCAAAGGAAGCAAAATGGGCTGCAAAACTAGACTTGTCTTTCAATTCATCAGTTGCTATAAAATAGTGAAAAAAGAGAGGACTTACTAAAAACTGCCAGTGATGATGCTCCGGATTTAAGGTGGTGACATGAGACTTAGAAATCTGGGTCTCTTCTAAAAACTGGCTCTGATCAAATATCTTCTGTGATGTTGCAGGCTGCAGACATGATGGATCATTTCCAAACTGCGTGGAACAAAACAAAAAAAGGTCAAGTGACCAGTTTGCCAAAACATTTGCACTAGCTGCCTACCACTTGCTCTTCCTACAAACAGCATGTTTCATGAACATGTTTTTCATTGCATGTGCCTCAAAAAGCTGCATGAAAGTGAAGGTTAAATATATATTACACACAGGAGAAGCCAATCTAAACTAATAAGAACAAGCAATTTGTAAGGGCAAGCAACAAGACTCAAGTCCAACATAAACCTCCAAAATAAGACTTAAAATAGTGTGGCCAGTAAATTACTTTCAGAGGGTAAATGAAAAAAATTCTGTTTCAATATTTTCTCTAGAAAATGCAGGGACATCAATATTAGTCAGAAAATTTCTGCTTAGTTCTATCATTAGAGTCTGCTTAGTTTGTCAGAATATCTCTTTATAATAACAAAGTTCCAGCAAACCTAAGATAAAGTACCATTAGAAATCCGGGGGGGGGGGGGGGGGG